>UYYA01000042.1:0-156587 GCA_900624975.1 Angiostrongylus costaricensis | reverse complement strand
AACACAACGGAGAAGATTTTGAGGTAGGAGTCACTATCCTTACGCAGGAATCGAAAACATCAGCGCGAAAAACTCTTGAAGCGTTTTGGATCAATGCCAAAAATTCAAAAATGAACCGCAAGGAGGAGTGTCTTGTCATCACGCGTGACCTAGCGCCATACCTCAGGCTGATCCAATGATCTGACATGGACCCAGTTATCGACCATGTATTACTCTGTGCGGCGGCTATCCACCAACTAACTTAAATACTTACAACAAATAAATGGTAGGTGTTTGAATGAAGCTGTTTCTTATGCGAATGCAAATCGAATTGTCAAGTTTTATCTGCTAGGGTTGTGAAAGTGTTTGGCTGGGTAGATCACATCTCAATTTGACCTTTCCAGGCTCTGAAGAAGGCGAAACCGCCGAAACGTCAGCAACTGTGTTCTAATAAATTCTATATTAACAACCTCATATCTCCTTATTGATGAAAAACATTGAATTATCAATTAATGCCGAGGTTAACAGAAAGTCGGTCTTGGTAAAACTTTATCATTACCTAATTCAACAGTTGAATTCATATAAAGAATCATATGTCCTGTTTTATTCATTCCTCATTTTTTGACATGGACTTCGATTTTTGGACGCAAGTGGGCCCATGACCGTAATGTATCCTGGGAGTTTCCTACTGGAGATCAGCTCATTTTAGCTCATCAAGAACCGTCTGTAGAAGAGTGAACCGCTGACGGGTGACAACTCCACTCTTGCTCCACTCTATTCGGTTCCCCATAATACCAACAACGAGATCCGCATGGGACGAAACAGTGCTGCAAGGTCGACTGGAAGAATCATTGCGGCTCTGATGCCGTCGAAACGTTAGCCACAATAAGGATTTGTAACAATCTCTTGTAAGATTGTCAATTCAACATGGTATCCATATTGAGGCTACACGGAAGTTAGTATTAATAATATTGTCAGGTGTCATGCTTTTAAAAGATGATAGAGTCGGGGAAATCAATTTCACCAAAGAAACACCTAAACAAAAGGCAGACGAAGAGCTTTCTTGAAACCTATAGACGCAAAACGAAGCAAAAACCATTCTTATGCTGCCTGGTACTTTTTTGAAAAATCCTAGTTTCTATAAACAATGAATTATCTTTGTACTAGAATTAAGAATATAATACATTTAGAATGCCGAAAAATACTTCCTTAATTGGACAACTTAACTGTTTGTTGTTAACCACACTTGACCTACTGAACTAAAATGTGTTCAGCGTCCACTGATACAGTAGCCTTCACCACCTCAGACGCTGTGAAAAAATTTGTGAACATAACCCAACCTCTTCAGTCATTGGAAGAGACCTCATTGTATTTGTAAGAGTTGACCCAAACGTATCGCATTGTTGCCGATTCGCTCCCATGTTCTCTGCTCTTTAGTCATTCGTAACAATGCTCACCGGTCGACTAATGTACGCGAGTATGAATTTTTGTTTCTAGTTCCACCGAATCATCCGCGTGACACTGTTAGGCTCTATCAATCGATGACCCTAGCAATGCTATCTCATTGCGATCCGCTTATTCAGCTAGAAGACGAAGACTACTTCAAAATCCTAGTACAACTTCATTTTTTAGTGTTCCTGCCGAAAAGGTAGCCACGAAAAACCCTCCCCGAATCTACCGTGGCATAATGCTCTTGAAGAACTACTGACGGCATGCTTTTCGATCAAACACATTTGAGACGATGAACGGGCCATCGTTCACCTATATGGAATGATAATTAAGAGATAATGGTGGTTTTTGCAATTACGAATTTAACAAACATATCTTGTAATAAATGCTCTAACAAACATTGCGTCGTTTAAAAGCCTGATGAATGTTCTAGTACTTGTTTGAAATATGTTGCACCTTTTCCTATGCTTAATTTTTATACGGTAGCTTTAGTTTGGTTCAAATGGTGCCATCATGACGAGAAATTCGCAATGTTTGGCCTTATCTTGACAAGCCCGCAGCGGAGGCGATGTGAAATGTCATCAAAATATGAGGCACGGAAACACTTCCGGTGGCACACTGTGAAGATCTTTTGGAAAGTTTCGTAGCAAAAAAAATAACCTCGATAAAGCGATAAGGGATAAAGCTGTCAGCGTTCATCAATCACTGCGGGATGCGCCATGCATTCGACTTCACTAAGCATCGTAGAAGGTGATTGAGTGCATATCTGGCCTTAACAATGACTCGCAGTGGCCTACCGATGTATCGAGTCAGCACCGCTATCTCCCCATACAAGTCTGGTGCCAATTTGCCGGCCACGCCGGCCACAAAGAGATGGAGGGCTTGGTGGGACACGAGAGCGGCGATCGATCCCATGTGTGTGTTGCAGGGTGCCTCCGACCAGCCTGCCACACGCACCCCTATCGGCCTCGATAAGGATGAATTTCATGAATGCTCAACAGCGACTGTTTGCAGCTAACTGCTAGCAAAAGCAGATGACAATCGATAAAAAAAATCACTCGTAGGGTAAACTGTGAAATTGATAGAACTTAACAACTATGATTTCGTAATTTGTAAGATATTTTCGAAAGGTAAAATACTTCGATAAAGTGTTCTCGCGTGAGTTAAACCAGTGGCATCCAGATCATCGTCAAGAGGTTCGTTCTGCGTTTTTTGTGTGATGTAAATGAAAGGATAAGCTCTCGGCATTGACCAATGCCTGTGGGACGCGCCATTCATTCGATTTCACTAAGCGTCGTTTAGAGGTGATTAGATGCATACCTGGATTTTACCTTGACTCGCGGTAGACTACTGATGTATCGAGCCAATGATGCTATCTTCCCAGACGAGTCAGGTACCAATTTGCAGACCTCGGAGGGAAAGAACGCTCGGTGGGCCATAGGCGTGGGGATTCATTCCATGTGTGTGCTGCAGGGCGCCTCCGACCACTGCGCCACATGTGCGTAATATAATCAAAAAACATTTACTCGATGGCATTGTGATGCATGACGAAATTGCATCTTTAGTGACCAACGAAGACTCTTAACTCAGCGGTTGGACCAAAGTGAAGGTTCGAAACAGTTTTGAAACCCCAGTTTGCACAATGTTTACAAGTTGTTGTTCTGAAGTCGGATTAATTCAGCGTACCTTCTGCCCTGGCAAAATAATCACAGAAGTTGGCAAGCAATGTCGTGAAATAAAGCCCATTAGAATCTGTGTCGCATGTATCAAGCAGTTTTTTTTTTACATTACTAAGCATCACTTATTGTGTGGACGCCCTACACTTCTTGCATTCGATTTGTTTCCTCGCATCCATTATCCAAGAAGCTCTTTGAAATTTTCACTTATGGGTTCGGCTGTTGCTTGAAGATTTTCCTTTTGGTCATGAATGTTGGTAGAATCGATTCTCTTTGGAATTCAGAGAGAGCCGTGCAAAAACATTTTTGAGTGGATTGGAAGAAATGGGTTGATCCCAGATAAGCTTCATACCAATTTTCTGACGCCCAGTGGACAGGAGGCTTGAATGATCCAAGCCCGGCACACCAGCGCGTTGTTTGTAATTTGTAATGAGCAACTCCACTACTACTGTGTCAGACTAAAAGTCTCGCTAATCGAATTAGCGCTTTTTCACACACCTCAAAATCTACATAAAGGGATGATTTTTTATTACTGAAGTATTTGCCTTGAGCGTATGTGGCGCAGTGGTCGGAGGCACCTTGCAGCATATTCATGGGATCGATTCCCGCGCCTATGGCTCACTAAGCCTTCCATCCTCCGAGATCGGAAAATTGATACCAGACTAGTCTGGGAGGATAGTAGCACTGGCTCATAACATCGATGGGCCATTGCGAGTCATTGTAAAGGGCAGATATGCATTACGATGCTTAATGAAGTCAAATACTTGGCGCATACATCAGGGATTGATCACCACCAAGAGCTTTTTTAAGCTTGCATTAAGTCCATTGTTGAAAATTCCTTCAAAGAACTCATCGCTTCAGAATACGAGATTTCAACATTGCTGGAATAAGTGAACTACCCTTGTGTTGTCTGGTGATGTATGGGTTTTCTTAAGGCTCTTGTTCCACGTTTTTTTTGAGCCACATAACTTTATAAATTTGTCACTCATAGTCAATTGTTTATCCAATCGTTTAAAATTTAAGTATATTAGTGAAAATAAGTCGTGAACAAGTCAGCAAAGAATTGCTAAGTAGACTTTTCCGCGTTACCCAGATTACCCCATCCCGCATATTTCCTCTACAGATGTCATTTAGGAAGCTTCGAAATCTCTAAGGCTATGCATTGAGTTCACGCCAAACACTGGCGATCTAACTGCCATTTCCAACATCTTCAAATAATTACAAATATTATATATCGATCTGCCTATGATCTATCTCTATCTATGATCTTGTACTTAATCTTAATACTCTATATCTCGAAACATCAACGCGCAAGACTCTTGAGGCGGTTTGGATCAATTTCAAAAATCCAAAGATGAACCGGAAAAACAAATGCCTCACTATCACACGTGACCTGGCGCCTTACTTCAAAATGATTTTTTGACTTGGCTAGGTCTCGTTCGCAACTCCACGTGAACAACGCGTGCGCCATTCCCACTCGTAACAGCGCGGTCAGTAGACTTTACGATCAATATGGCGCTTATTTGAAAATTTGATCTTCTACTTAATCTTAATACTTTATATCTTAAGACTACGAATATTTCACCGAATACGAGACTACTGTTGCACAAAATACGTCTAGGCTCTGAGGAAGGCGAAATCACCGAAACTTCAGCCGTCGACCAACAGCACCAGCAGCAGCGACAATAACAACAACAACAACGACAAAGAAGACGTATACCAACCTCGCACCAGCTCAAAAAGATGTTTACAGAACCATATAGATAAATACAGTAACTCTTCTTCTTATTTGGTGCCTACTACAATTCTTCATGGCAGGGAACTATGCGAAATACAACCACAATGGTGTTGCGATATTTGCGAAACGCCGGACCGCAGGTGTCTGCGGTGGGGAACGAACGCGCCATTACCCTCTTCGGGAGCTAACGCGCGATTGGTGATGGTGACTAACCATAACGGTGATTGTGATTTCAACTATTACTGCCTCAGCCTAACTGGGTCCAATGTCGATATGGGCTCCATAGATCAATCCCGTTGACGGATGATTGCTTGTGGCACTGATCGATAGAAAACTATCTGAGAGACAGGCGAAACCCAGGATCCACGTGGTACGGTAGTGAATGCGTTAGACACGAGAAAGGCTAATAGCGCGTTTGTTCCCCACCGCAGACACCTGCTGTCCGGAGTTTTGCAAATGTCTCAGCATCATTGTGGTTGTATCACACATAATACCCTGCCATAAAAAAGTGTAGTAGGCGGTAAATAAAAAGCTTAAGTTTCCACCTAGAAATCTTGATGCTTGGTGAAGACTGGTGACTGGATTTGCTGTATTTCAATTAATTTAGTGATTTCCTACTTTATTTGCGTAAATTACGTCCTCGAAAAAAATTGCTCCGTGCTATCGAGTAAACCCTTTTTGCAATATTGGTGAAGTACAATCATAACGATACTGGGTTGTGAGGAAAACTCTCGGAACCTTAATGAGGTTTCGAGTTTGCGAATACTCTTCAAGGCGGGTTCGTGTGCATATTGCAAGGTCGCACCGTACCCTGTCATAAAAAAAGAAGAAAAAAAGGAAAGATAGGCAGAAAATAAAATCGAAGGCACTATGATATTGAATACAGTTCTAGCATAACTGAGTTCAATGCCGATTTACCCTCTGCAGATCATTCCTGTTAACGGCCGGTTGCTGCTAACAGCGACAGACTTGAAAAATTATCCAGAAAAAGGCAGAGCAACGACCTCGATTGGTGTAGTCGATGGCTAGCGAGACCCCAGCGAGATTTCGAAACCATGTTGTGGTCCCAAGCTTTGCTCGGCTATCGAATTAAGAATTGTTCTGCAATAAACACATAGTCGTAGGTTGTATTTTCCGCTAGATACTTCATGATTATTGGTAATGTCAAGTCGACCAGCTTTTAATGATTTTCTTGAAAAGAGAAAATATTTGGGTTGAATCCAAACTCCTAGGCAGAATACGCCTCCCAACGGTTCATCGCGTCGTCGTGGCTGGGAGGTGTTCCTGGGTGTCGGGCTCCGATGTCCAGCAGGGGGATTCGTCTCTTCGGCAGGGTCTCCCAAGCTGAGAAGGAGCTCAGCGTTTCCATTAGGAAGCCAAGCTAAGAGTAAACCAATACCAAGATCCACCACCGTCCTGGTATCAAAGTCGCATGGTGGCAAATCTCCCTCTGATCCACAAGGGCTGCAACTGCTTGTGGTGGTGAAGTCTTAGGACAGACTTTGGCTAGACTGACCTTGGGATTCTAGGAAAGTACAGTGGCTTAACAAACAAATCTTTGAAAAATGGAGATTATGCTGGGGCCCGCACAACCAGTGAGAACGGGCCATTCAAGTATCTAGTTGAATTCCTAGCAAATTAGCTATGCTCAAGTTTACCGGAAGATGTCATTTTCCTTTAGATTTCATGAGTAGAATTAACTGGTAGAACACATTAGCATTCTGTTAGTATTACAATAGCCAATTTGCTAACAGCTTTGCTGGTCAGTAAACTGTTGGTGGTTTTCAGTAGCGTCCGCGTCCGCGGCATAGCGGCTGCACAAACAACTTCGTGTAGGCGGCGAGGTCGCCACATGGACACCATTACCATTTATCCAGATTTCGTAATGACCCAATCTCTACCCCACAAGATTCTAATGAAGGTGCGTTCATTCTACTTATCATTAATCGTGTTATACGCTGGAAGCTCTTGGAACCCACACAAGACTAGTCTGGCTTTGGCCGTTTCCTCAGAACACAGAGGATGAGCGCTTTTCAAGAATAAGAAAACATTAACTTATTGGAAAAAATACTTTGACTTTAATACTTTTTATTTCAACTTCTGAGGTTTACTACAAGCTGGATTTATGGTCGAGAGTTTATGTTTTTTCTTACGACATATGCATTCATACCAATGAATGCGATAGCTTTACCGATGAAATTAAACACTAACGCTTCGGCTGCTAGTCTCGCTAGGAAAAAAGCTAGAACTGAGTGATGTATAAAAAAAGATTTATGTGGCATCTACACTTCTCATTTGTCGTTCTCGACCGATATGGAATAAAATTTCCTGCAAATGTCAATCAATCCTCAATCTCTGAATCCTCAAAAGTTAAGCTTATGTCCACCAAGAAGAAGTTGTATAAATCCGAGAAACAAATGACGTTTGTTGTTAGTCTTCGATATCACGTATTGACCAAGATGCTTTTTAAGTAGTTGCACGCTAACACGCAAAGAAGGATCATGAAATGATTTCAAGTCATTGTGTTCTTGCTAACTCAACTGCCCTATAGATGAGCTGACAAAAACTTGGTGGCAGCATTCTGACTCTCAGTGCGTAACGTTGCGGAAACCACATTTTATCAGATCGTGGAAGGATAGGTGCTATAATATGAGCCTATAAAGTAAACACTTAAATGGAAAGCATTTTCAAAGTGTTTGGGAAGATGTTTCAAAGTGTTTGTCGCTGATCGAACCCTTAATGTTGCACCATGAACTCCACTCCATTCGTTGCTCCTTTGTGCTCACTGGATTCTTATCTGCCCTATAGAATAATTTTGACGTCTTACTGATATGTCAAGTCGGTGTTTCTGTCTTCCCAAAAAAGTGAGGTAGCAGTTTTCTGACTACGAAAGGATGGGAAGCTTGGTTGGCCTAAAACGGCATCGATCGAACAACTATCTGCATATGACTCGGCATCGGCATCTCTAACAACATTGTAACACGAATGGTAGAAGTCTGTAGAATCGAAATGAAGGACTGAGATTCCACTTTATCAAAAACACTCATCCTCTTGTCGTTGTATACTCTCTTTTAGGGAACGACCACCCATATTACGTTATTTTTTCTAAATAAATAGTTGCTACCTTTCTCGCAGCTAGTTTCTACCTGTCGCTGCCGTCAAGATTCACCCGTCAGCGGGATGACAAATCGACATTGAACCCAGTTAAGCTGAGGCTGTAGTCGAAATCATGTTGTTAACCTTTTATTTTCTGCTTATTGCAATTTCTCACGGCAGTGTATGATGTCAAATACAACCACGACAATGCCGAGATATTCGCAAAACATTGTGATTCCGACTACAGCTTCAGCATAACTGGGTTCAATGCCGATTTGTGCTCCCCAAGTCAATCCCGCTGACGGGTGAATCTTGACGGCAGCGATGGGTAGAAAGCTAGCTGAAAGATACGCAAAAGAATCTCTGTGGTGCAGCGTATAATACACGAACTCTCAGAAAGGGTGATCGTGGTCGGTCTGGCCCAGGCTCCAAGTTTTGCGAATATCTCAGCATCGATGTGGTTGAACAGATTTTGTTTGCCACTTTATTTCATGTGGAAGGCATGCAGATGGCTTTTGCCCCCCTCTCTCTCTATACTCCACAAGAAACAAGGCGATAAAATATTTTTGAGAAAGTGAATATCACCGAAATCTTAGCCAGTATCAACCGAAAAATGTGTTAACAACTTTGTGTCAGTCCACTGGGGCAGTTCGTTGAGCAATATCGATTGCTTATTAATCCTTTCGAATTGATTTCAATTGAAACGTACCCAAAAATAATTATACGATTCGGCTCCAAAATGCGTACGTGGCCAATGTGGTGGATTTCGGCAGCTTATAGATGTTTCAAGTCAGTGTTTTTATTCTCCTAAACAAGTTTGGTACAGCTTTGCCAACTTCAGAGGACCAGGAGGCTTTGTTGGCCGAATATAGAATGAAATAAACAACCGCTTCTTTCTACACGTGCCCAATGAAGTAGTAATTTATATGACCCATTCTTTAGGTGACGGCAGCATTGATTTATCAATATGTCGTCGCTGTTGTGGATGCTTCTGATGGCTTCGAAACCGCAGCTTTTGGTGAAGATGCTCCAAGTATAAATCCACGGTTTAAGTTTCTAGCCAAAGGTTTGTAAAAAGATTTTGAAGCAACATGAAATCCAGCGAAAAAATTTTTCTTCTCTTTATTACCAAATAGCTATATGATAACAACTAGTCGTATGTTCATTATTTTTTCTATTCTTTTGTCTTCTACACGATCCATTTTCACATTTATTGTGCGGATTCCAGCAGTTCACACATTCGATTCGTTTCCTCTCATCCGACATCCACGAAGTTCGTCCAACTTTTTACATATGGCTTCGGCTGCCACTTGAGGATTTTCGCTTCGTCATGAATGTCATTGAATGCCGGTCAAGTCGATTCTCCCTGGAGCCTTGAGATAACCGGACTAGAGCGTTCCCAACTGGATTGCAGACAGTGGTCTTTTCCCAGACAAGTCCACTACCAATTTCTCGACTTTGAAAGGATGAGAGGCTCAGTAATCCTCGGAAAGGATTGAGCCAGCAGCGTGTTAATGATGAACGGCATCACTACCACTGATCTACCCTTTTTATATTTGTTATTGTTGATGTTGATGCTAATAAAGGATAAAGGATAAAAGACGTTGATCGTCCCTGAGGGATGCGCCATGCATTCGACTTCATCAAGCATCGTTGGGGGCGACTGAATGCATATCTGGCCTTTACAATGACTCGCGGTGGTCTATCGATGTATCGAGCCAGTGCTGCTGTCCTCCCAAACAGGTCTGGTGCCAATGTGCTGACCCTGGCGGGACGGAGGGCTTGGTGGCCCATGGACGCAGGAGTCGATTCTACGTGCGTGTCGCAGTGGCGCCTCTAACCACTGCACCACGCGCACCTTTTAATATTATCGTTCCTATTGTCACTATTATTACAAGACATGGTGACACGAAGCAGAAAGTTTGGGCCTCTTTCTAAACGTTGGTTATACTAATACTATTGTTCTACTATTTTTTGAACTTTTATATCTGACTTTTTCAATGACGTCTTTATTTCTTGCCTTTTATTACCATCTTACTAAAACCATCAAGTTTTTATAAACTAAATAATATTTAGACGTTGTTTTGTAACCTATTCGTTGTACTGATTTTTTAGAATAGAGGAAATTTCTCCTATCGCAAACACAAATTACTCTCTGTTTTCCTAATACGCAAATATGAGGTTGTTATCGCACTGTTTACTTACTTACTTGGATACTTGGACGGCCCGCCTTCACGAGCTGTGCGGTTACCAGCACATATGCCATTCGTTCCTTTCTCTCGCAATCGTAGTTTATGGTGGTGGTCTTATTCGAGCATGGTAGCCCTTGCGAGTCTCATACCGTAATCTTTAAAACAACTGAAACTGCGGGTACAGCTGATTAACTTTGCTTACGAACGCGTCCACCCAACGTGTAGGTGGTCGTCCTGGGGTAGTTTGCATTCTCTTAGCGTCCACCCTATTTTTCTTTTCGTCCATCTGTCCCTGTTTTTCTCAATATGTGACAGGCGCATCTATGTTTCGCTTTCGATGTATAATCTGCTGGATCTCGATGTGACAGATTTCGAAGGTCAGAGCTTCGCATTCCGGCTACATATTGAGAGTGCCGGTTATATTTCAGAAGACATCGCTCAAACGCTCTGTGAGTAGTTCGAAGCATCTTTGACGTAGTTGGAATATCAATCCACGTCTCTGCAGCATAACAGCGCGCTGGGACGACAGTAGAATCGAAGAGATGAGAGCAAGTTTTCGGGTCCTTCAGCTGGTCGGTGGCTTCATCGAATGGCTCGAATGCGGCCCAAGCTGCTCTCTTTCTTGTATCTAATCCTTCCTTCATGTTGTTTACCATGTTCATTGATCGCCCAAGGTAAACGTACGAAGTGGTCTCTACAATGAGAGAGCCATCCAATTCAATTTTTTCGCCTTTGCACCATGGGTTTTTCATGAACTGGGTCTTCTTTCGATTCATGCGAAGTCCGATCTTTTTCCACGCTTCATTGAACTCGTTGGTCATCACCTTTGCTTCGGTAGCACTTTTTGAGAAGATGACAATGTCGTCGGCAAAACGAAGGTTTGATAGGAATTTTCCAACAATACGTATGCCTTTCTCATCCCAATCGAGCGACTTCATTATCCACTACAGTGCGGCACTGAACAGCTTTGGCGATATTGTGTGAGCTTGTCGAATCCATTTTCCTATGGGTATTGTAAGAGGTCGTTAGAAAAGCTGTATTTTTGTGGTGCAGTTCCGATAACAGTCGGACAGAGTCTTTATGTAGGACGGGTCCATTGCTTGATCGACCAATGGATTGCATTCGTTTCTACACTGTCAAACGCTTTCTCATAGTCGACAAAGGTTAAGACTAGAGGCAAGTGGCATTCCCGACAATCTTCGATGACCCTGGACACGGTTTAGATGTGGTCCATGCAGCAAAATCCTTTCCGAAATCCTGCTTGCTCGACTGGCTGCGTCTCATCCAATGTCCATGATCTACGTGAGAGGATAATCTTCGTGAAGAGCTTGTAGAGTACACTCAACAAACATGTGGGATGATAATTAGGAAGATTCCTTCGGTCTCCTTTCTTGGGTAGGATGACCGTGCGCGACGTCCTCCATTGGTCTGGGATTTTTTCCTTTTGAAGGCAGGCCGTCATGTGATTTGCGAAAAGTACATGTAAATTGTGGCCTCCAGCTCTAAGGAAATCGGCAGTGATATTATCAGGTTCTGGAGCTGTGCTTCTTTTCATGCTTTCTATCGCAACTCGAACCTCCGACGGAAGAATTTCAGGCGGTTTTTCTCCAGCGGGGATATTAGGACCCGGGACGGGTATTGTGGAACAGAAAAGGTTGGTGTAGAACGTTTCCGCTATTAATTTCATATAATGGCTGGAAGTTTTGACGATCCTATCTTCGTTCATCAAGGCTAACGACGGAACATTGCAATCACACAAGGCCCGACGGCATTTTTTCAGACCGCTTCTTTTCTCTGCTGATTCCAGTAGCTTCTTCTGCTTGTACCGTTGTAGATCTTTCTGCAAAGCGGCTGGCATTTATTACTAGCCATGTTGAACGTGTTGCAATAGGATCAAGCTTCAGCTTCCTTCTCTTTTCGAGCAACTCCCTAGTAATGATGGAGATGCGATCCGATCTTCCTGCTTGAGGAACTGAGGCGAATTCGGCACAGCTTTTCAGTCCTTCGACGAGCAGCTTGTAGTCTTCGGTTGCGTCTACTTTAATCTGTCAGTCACGTCTGGATAGAACTTCGTTCAGAATATTCTCGTCGTATACAGCTAGACTTTTTCCTCGTGGTCGATGAAGAGAGATTTTTTCAGCTTCTGGCTAAATCAAATCTTCGCGCAAAGAAGGCGGTGATCGGAACCAGTACAGAATGATGGGACTACCGATGTGTCAAGTAGGCATCATCATCTTCTGATTGTTAGAATATGGTCGATCTCCGCATGAGTCATGCTGTTGGGACTCCCATGTCCAGCGGTCGCTTTCCTTCTTCTGGAAAAACGAGTTACCGTGGAAGAGACGTGCTGCTGACAGGAGTCGCGCGAGACGGTTCCCATTCTCATTTCCTTCTTCTAATCTAAAATTTCCGATCCTGTACTCGCTCTCGTTGGCCTTTCCTATTCTGGCGTTGAAGTCTCCGACAACAAATTTATGATGTGCTTTATCATTGCTAATGAATTCCTCCAACTGATAGTAGAACGCACCTAATTCGTCATTAGTTGCTTCAGTCGTTGAGTAGCAATTGATGATTGTGATCTTCTTACGGAGCCTCAGTTGAAGACGGAGGACGTCTATGCGAGGGGAAAGGATTTCGTATGTGTCGACGAGATGGACAAGGGACGGGTGGACGACAAAGCCTACGCTACCGACATTTCGTGACGGGACCTTTTCTCCACGAATCACGAAGGTCCCGTTGTTTATTTGGCGTATGTCGGCCTTCTTGAATCTTGTTTCTTGTAATGCGATCACATGAAATTTAATGTGATCTGCGAATACAAGAAGGGCGTGAAGATCGGCGTCTGTGGAGAGTGTTCTGGCATTATACGTGCACAGTAAGAAACAGTCTCCATGGCTTGTCGTGCGTGTGTTCGTCAGATCTGGTTCCAATGGCGTCCTGAGTAACCCGAGATTTTCTGGCCTCTCACCGGTCCACCGCCTGACGTCACAGACGGGAGCACCCAGTGTGCGAGGTACTGAGGCTGGCCTATTACTGGTCGTGCAGCTTGGTCCTTCCTGAAGTCTTGACGTAACCTTGCAAGGGCGTATCCAGGTCTTCACCAAGATGTGGATAAGAGGGAGTTGTGTTTTCGCGTTTGTTTTGTGATCGCACCGTTTATTCACAGTAATTAGGTTTTTGGGGAATTCGCCTTCTTCATAGCGTAGAAGGGTCAGATTAAGTGACCTTAGTCGGCCAAACATTTCTATAACCTCGACCAGAAAAACCACGGTGGCTAATTTTGATGGCATTAGATATAAAACTACTTCTTCACACACCTACCCTTCTCTCTGAGTCTTTCACGTGACCAACCACATAGCGCTCCTGTGGATCGGTAATGTTCCCCCTTCAAATTAAAATATCAATCAGGATATTGCGTGAGATTCGCTTGATTCGCGTGAGCCATTTGTTCACGTGATTCATTTTTGGGTTCTTGCAATTTATGTCAACTTCCTCGAACGTTTTACGGACTGAAGTTTCCTATATCCTGCTGCTGACTTCTGCTTCGAAATCTTCTTCGTTATGTTTTTGTGCTCTATATGTGCCTAGTGAATTGCTTTGTTTGACTTCATGTTTTCTAACTAAGTGCTGTTTCATACGGAAACGAAATAGACCACCCATTTCTCAACATGCTCGTCGGCTAGCGCTTTACATGAACTCAAGTGCACTGTACCTGATCTCACGCAATTGCCGTCTCTAGTGTTAGGGCATATTCTGCAATTCTGTTGTATTATACATAGAGTGTCATACAGGCGAATGCGAACTAGCCGCCATCTTGGAGTGCTCGATGGTATTTCCATCATTGTTATCGAATTCTCTCGGCTGACTTTTCTTAAGCAACGTTTTATAGATGCACTTACACCGTTAGAAATGAAAGGCGGAATAAACGGTGCCTTACCGTAGCTGAAGTTCTCGTTTAGTGGCGTAGGTTTTTCTCTGCACCTATCCCGAGGAGCTATAGTTTCGTAGTCATTAAAAATAGCTTTTTTAAGAAGCAATTTCTGGACTCCTTCCAACGGTTTGCCAAATCATCGTGACTAGGAGGAGTTTCTGGGTGTTGAGTTGCCATTTACAGCGAAGAGATTCATCCCTCCAGTAGGGTCTTCCAAGTTGAGAAGGAGTCTGACGTTTCCATTAGGAAACACAGCTAAGAGTAAACCAATATCAGGATCGACCACTGTGCCAGTGTCAAATTACTCGTATGGTGGCAATTCTCACTCTGATCCACAGGGACGGCGACTGCCTATGGTGGTGACGACCTGGAGCAGACTTTCGCCAGTTTGACCTCGGGACTCCAAAAAAACACAATAACTAAGCCAGCAAAATTTCGAAAAAGTGGTAATTATGCTGAAGCCTGCACAACCAGTGAAGACGAACTATTCAAGTATCCAAGTAAGTGATTGAGTGATCGAGAATTTCTGGGATTCTCACTCACCGTGCCTTCCTGTGTACACACGTGTATATTCAAAGCAGTTTCTCACAAACGCTCTTTTTGTTTGCGAGGGGTGAGAGGAGAGGTAATGAACCGATATGCTTTTATTAGTTGGCTTTCGACACCACTTGGTGATGTAGTCGTTTTCGAATAGATTAATTTAAACTTCCAGAAATGGAGGCTAGTTTTCTTTTTGGTGAATGTTGTGCTGTCTGACTGCTTGTTCAAAAACTCAAAACATTTGTCCATGTCCTCTTGTGTGGAGCAGGCAACAAAACAATCATCTATATATCTACAGTAAAGTAATGGTTTGAGACCGGCTACTGGTGCTTCCACCTTAGACATAAGAAGAATGGCTGGTACCAGTCGCTGTCCCAGTGCTAGCCCTCTTTGTTGTGCATAATATTTTCTGGCTCATCTGAAAATTGTTGAGTTTAGGTCCTCCTTTAATACGACCGTGAGCTGCTGAGTGAAGAAGGCATACATGTCTATTGTTCCCACATATTACATAAGGAGTTCAAGGATGGCTTGCATAGTAGAGTCATTCGACACGTTTGTATAAAGGGCGGTAGCGAAGGAAAACTTCATCACATACACACTGTTAGGAGACACGTTACGTAGGCGATTTAGAAGCATTTGGGTGCTCGTAAGGCAGGCTTTATTCTATTTCATCAACGAAAAAAAAAATGTTTCGTTTTGTTTTCTTGCTCAGTTATAAAAGGTTTCTTAAGGAGATTAGCGAAACAGTTAGTGATGGAGTCCGGCAGGAAACAAGGTTCTGGTTTGACACCTTCCCTATCGCTCGCCTTTAATCCACGTGCCATAGGTCGGCTACCTCCAAGTTTACAATGTTGCTGAAATATTTTTCAAAGCTCAGACCCCAGGGCAGACTGGATCCTTTGACGTGTGATTTCTTATGGCACCTATAGGGTAAAGCCCGAGAGAAAGCTAAAGGAAAGGCTTTAGTTGGCAGTGGTTATCGCGAGGGCTCCCGGAAAGGGTAAACGCGGTTTCGAATCTGTCTTGAGTCTATGGTTTCCATGTATCTCAGCATCATTGTAGTTATATTTCGCATGATACTCTGCCATAAAAGAATAATAGGCAGTGAATAAAACTCTAATGTTTTAGCGTGCGAGGGAGCACATTACTTATCCATGTGAGGTCTATGCAGTTGGTCCCCACGCGGAACACGCAGCGGAAGACTCGTAGAAAACGGTGCTTGTCTGAATAAGCCTCCTTTCCAATACGATTGAAATCTAGCTGCCGTGGTTTTTCTATTAAGATTACGGTGGGTTTGGTTAACCGGGTTGCCGTTAGCCTGACCGCCTCGCGGCTCTGAGGAAAATGAAATCTGGTGGAACATTACCTATTATTACTAAATGCTATAGTGGCAACCTCGTGTATGCTTATCAAGAAAACAAAGGGGATTAATCAATGCCGACGTTGGTAGAAAGCCGTTCGTGAGAATTACAAATTTTTCAGTTTGTCACTGCCTTTTCTTCGTTTCTATGTTTTTTTTTCTTTGAAGACAGAAATAACCTGTTTTTTTCGACATTATTAAGAAGTTTCTTCGTTCTCTCATTAATTTCCAACTGGATTTATTGCTTAGCGTTTTTTCGCTCTTCCAGACTTCACTTCATTCGCGATTCCTGAAGAATTCCGAAATCAGATCGCCATCGATCAGCCAACGAATGGCTTCTGGCCAAATCCGAAAGCGATTCAGGAGATTTATCGCCCAAAAAGCCAACATGCTCAGCGCATTGATGAAGGCAAGTCACATTCAAGTAAGAATTAAAAATCTCAAATCTTATGAAGAATTAAACCTGGGACAGTATACAGCTGATACGATAATACAGTATGACTACTTGCTCCACTAACTCGTTGATTTTTCAGCATCAGTGGAAAAAATATTTACAACTCTTTTCAATTTATATTGCTTTTTGAGCCATACCATCTAACAATGACATTTATAGAACGTTGGCTAATATTTATTTCTCAAATAGTTTCTCAAACAAAATAGACGTGTTTTTTCATCGTTCCAGCTCTTATTTATACAACATTTCACGCTTAGACAGTTCAAAGATCAGCAAAGCAACAGTAGCTCAGAAATGAGCGGTCTCGCCAGCCCATGTCTTTCATCCATAGTTCCTACTCAAGCTGAGTTCCAGACGTAGACAGAAGTCCACATGAAAATCCGTGAAAAATATCGCTGCTTCAATCAACCAATGTTCTACCATTCTTATAATTCCTATAATAATTATTTATAATATAATTAATTATTAATTATTAATTTGATTACCATGCATGCAATGTGCAATGTGCAACCTTGCTCTTTTCCGCCTTCCTTTTCGACTACGGAGAAGGTTTGTGCTATTGTGACACAACATTTGGGTTCAGTTTTATTTGGCGCTACTTTCAATGGTTTCCAGGGACTTGAAGAAATTTTGGCCTATTTCAATTTCGAATTTGGTTAGAATTTACTGATTTCAAAATTTTCATTCTTTTCCTAATTCTGAATTGATATCATCGCAGTGTCACATAAGAGATGCACTCTAACAGTGCTAATTCGATTCTGCTCTGGGCCAACCAGGCCTCTCACCCCTCTATGGTCGGGAAATTGGTACTGGATTTGTCTAGGAAAAATTACTCTCTGCAAACCAATTGGGAACGCTCCAGGTCGGCTATCTCAGGACTTCAGAAAGAATTGTTTGATCGGCATTCCACGATATTTAAGATGAAATGAAAATCCTCAGACGGCAACCGAAGCCACACGTATGAGTTGGAAGATCTTCGTGAAGAGTGGATGCGAGGAAACGAATCGAATGTGAGATGTACTGGGATCCGCACGGTAGGCGTGAAGATGGACCATATAAATAGAAAAAAGTTCCAGTGGTTTTGCACAACTAGCGTCAATAATTTCAGACATTTATATATTAGCATAAACCTGAATCTTCGCCAACGTTTTCTCAGTTTTTTTCCTTCCCTTTCTTGGGTATGTTGTATGATCTGGAAGGCCTTAAATCTCTGATTTATTCTCTTCGTATTTTTGTTGAGCAAACGCGAGGTGTTACTATTCTTTGTTCACGATTAAGCTGACGTTTCGGCGGATTTCGCCTTCCTCAGAGCCTGGAAAGGTCAAGTTGATAGCAACCTTTGTTCACGATTAAGCTGACGTTTCGGCGGATTTCGCCTTCCTCAGAGCCTGGAAAGGTCAAGTTGATAGCAATCCACTCGGCCAGATGCCTCCACAACCAAACAAAGAAACTCTAAACCAAGTTTTCAATCACGTTGAACACAGCTTTGCACACTCACCGCATTCTATGAGGTTTCCACTAAGTATGTCACGTAGAGACCAACCGCACAGAAATCATATAATGTGCCCCTCATATCAGAAAAGCAGTTTTATATACTGCCCCATATCACGCCCTATCTCTGATTTATTTTTTGTTCGTCCATATCACATGCTAGAGCAGGCAGGTCGGCTCCTTCTACTCAAGGTTGGAAAAGTAATTATACTCGTGTTCAGCTGAAGTAGCCGTGCTGCTTGGAACAAGTTAAGAGACACAGATGAAAAGCGCTTAGTCATTAATTCCACGAGTATGTCTATCTATTTCGTTCGTATTTTTTGAGCAAACGCGAGGTGTTATTGTTCATTGTTCACGATTAAGCTGACGTTTCGGCGGATTTCGCCTTCTTCAGAGCCTGGAAAGGTCAAGTTGAAAGTTTCTATCTATTTCGTTAGTGAACACCTTCGAAGTAGCTGTACTCTTAGCGGAAACGGTAAACGCAAATGCGTAATTGAGACTAATAAAAAGTGCAGAAAAAAGGGTTGCTACAAGTGATATTGGAATAAAATTGACAACGCCATCATTCGCATAAGGTTTTACTTAGTCGGTGTTTTTGTTGTCTCGAGGTCTCACACAGTATTGGACTATCACCTTTTATCGCAAGATCCTCCTCTTCCAGAGGTGGTGGAAAAATGCGCGAAAATGAAAAAGACAGAAAAAGCAATCTAAAACTGTTATCAGCTCGTAGATCTTTAGTTCCTTGGCCGGTTTATAAAAAGATACTGTTACGGAAGGGATCAATAAGCATAACGACCAGCCATCTGACACTTCCAAGACAACGCAAAGAAAGCCGATAGTTTCAAAGTCATCAAGGATCGTCGTCTTCAAAAATCCTCCATGAAGAGGCTACTAGCGACGCCAGAGTTTGCAACGAATCTAAAGAGAATAATGAAGGCGGATCATAAAAAAGGGCAGTATTTGCAGAACTTGCATAGGCTAGAAAAGCAGCCCAATACCCGCAGGGACTTGTTTTACTGGATGGCTGAGCCCGGCTATTTAGAGTCCAGAAAAAAACTACCTTCAAAGAGCTGACAAGGGTATAGAGAGGATTCTATTAGGTTTTGTCCGATATCCACATACTACTACTTCCATAGCTGACCTGGATAGACCGATATGTCGCTTCCATGGCTGCCCTTTGCAAAATACATGTTGTCTCAGCGGTAAAGAACATCCAACCCACTATGTGAAGCCAAGAATCTGTTGCCATTTCTTAACCACACTTTGGTCTTGCTTCTACCTCTTACCTCTCAGAGTGCCGAATTCCTAGCGGAGGAAATATCACGGTGGTTTCATTGCAAGCAAACACCTTCCCGACACTAGCAATTACTGTAATAACTTCAAAATCCTTTTACACTACCTGAAATTATTTTCCTGAGTGATTCCCACGGTTGATAGAGCATCGGAGAAAAGACAATCATGAAACAAGTCAGGGTGGGTAAAGGTTATTATACCAACGCAATAACGAATCTCACTGAATTGTTGTCAGGGAATTAAATGCCGCTTTGTGACGACTTTATCTACGTGGTAAAAGATACGCTTCAGTCGCCTGACGGAGAAGCGGTCATGGAAGCCGTGGAACCTTTGCTGGTCGCTTTTAAACATATAAGGAGTTCTCTTTTTTACTACAAAGCAGCTTCACTATTGGCACTATTGGCCTTTATTCATCCTACAAAGATACCATTGAAGAGACAGTTGGAACCAACAATTTGTCAGAACTTGGCTAATTGGATAATTTCTTTCCTGTTAGCATAGGGATTAACCAGGTAGAAAAACCTACATGGATTTCGGTAGCACGTTTAAATTAGAGAGTCACAAGTTAAGCCCAGAGGAGACGATTTCCATTAGAGACGTATTTTACCCAATTGTCCATTTGCATTAGCATCGCAGAATGTTTTAGCTGTTTTTATCCGGGGTTTCGAAATGAAAATGAAGCTTATTCTAAGAGCAGAACGCACTTTGAAGAGCAAAGAAACTTACGAGCTTCGTTTTCCGCACCTACCTTACCGGCTTTACGACATTTCACTACTTAACACAGACCTTGAAAACTCAGACATAGGATGAAAAACCAAGGTACTATTTTGGGAGAATCCTGTACTGTATGATAGAAAGTGTTCGAGATTCCGTTCTACTAGTCAAAGATCAGAACACAACAGGATGTTGAACTGGTCGAACGAAATGAACGAGCTGAAAGCTGAGCGCTGACGGAATAGTTTGTATTGCTAGTATGAATGGGGTTTATTTGGGGTAGTTGAAGATATAGTAAATGGTTTAAAGAGATGGTTTGAGAAACAGCTAGCAAAACTTTTTCTAATGCAATGCCATCTAATGAGGCTGATTCAACTGACAGTACGATAGCCGCGAATACCTTCATCAGAAAAAGCGGTAGATGGGAAGCTCTAAAAAAGTTCTAACTAGGGACTTTGCTATTTGAAGATAATTACTAAGCAATGAAAGTCAAGTACACGTTTGATGAGAAATAGTCAGCATAGAATTAATGTAAAGATGGAGAATATTCGATAACTATTGAGAATGTTCTCTACAAAACGCACATCAAGAACTACTTCAATGGTTCTTCGTGGAAACCTCAAACCTGTGGTCCTGGTTGTTTCTTTCATGAGGGGAAGCCCATTGGGTATTTTCCGCACGTCACAGGAAGAAATTTGTAGCTTACTGCAATCGATTCAAATACTTGGTACAGTTATGTAAGGAAGGATGGATCAATTCCTTTACATTGCATTTTCCTCCGCAAGTTGAAAGCGATTCACGTTGAAAGACGGAGAAACTATTGATATATATATATATATATATACATGCATATTTGTGCGTATGTATTTATATATATAGATGTATATATAAGGAGGCGAATAGCACAGTGGTAGTGATGTGCGTCATCACGAGCATGGTGCTAATTCGATTTCGCTCCGGGCCAACCAAGCCTCTCATCTCTCCGGGATCGAAAAATTGGCACCGGACTTGTCTGGGAAAAATCACTCTCTGAAATTTAACTGGGAACGCTACCTCAGGTCACCAGAGAGAATTGCTCCACCAGCATTCTACGACATTCAAGGTGAAATGAAAATCTTCAAGCAACAACTGAAGCCACACGTAAAAACTTGGAGGGAAGACCTTCGTGGACGATGTATGCGAGGAAACGAATTGGATATGAGAAGTGCTGCGACCCGGACAGCAGATGTGAAAATGGATCAAATTAAATGAAAGAAATAAGAATATATATATATCTTGAGAGCGAGTGGGGGAAAGAGAAAGAGAGACAGATACACATGCATACTCACACATATACAAACATGCACTCAGAATCGACAAAAAATTCGCGGTAATATTCTGAATTTTGTTTCAGGATCACCATCAGCAAGAATTCTAATCCATCATGCCGACGCCCAAAACTTCGAAACTAGCTCTTTTCCCGTTTGTGGGGATACGTGCTCGAAGATGGCATGGGAAATTCATCCGTCAGGCGGCAAGACAACGGACACCGACACTTCGTTACCTGTAGAGTCACTGTTGCTCATGCCACCGTCGTCTACAACCAAATTACCTCTCGAGGTAGTGGTTCGCTTGGTTTACGGCACACGAGACCGTCAGAACTCTACATCAGCTGTGCGTGGCACTTCGGCAGCTGAACTACCGTCCTTCCTCACAGGCGCGTCTAATGACGTCATCAGGAAATATTTTGAGGTTGTGGCTGTTGCATTTGTCTATATTCCCCCAAAAAACTGTATTTTTTGCCTATTCCATATTACTTACTTACTTGATACTTGAACGGCCCGTCCTCACTGGTTGTGCGGGCCCCAGCATAATCTCTATTTCTCGGAGACCTGCTGGTCAAGCCATTGTGGTCCCTGGAGTCCAGTGGTCAGCCTGGCCAGTCTGCCCCAGGTCTTCACCAGCACAGGTAGTCGCAGCCATCGTGGATCAGAGAGAGACATGCCACCATGCGACTAGTTTGATACCAGGACGGTGGTGGATCCTGGTATTGGTTTACTCTAAGCTAGGTTTCCTGATGGAAACGCCGGACTCCTTCTCAGCTTGGGAGACCATGCCAGGGGATGAATCTCCCGCTGTATATCGCAGACACCTAGGAACACCTCCCAGCCACGATGAGGCGGTAAACTGTTGGGAGGTATTCCATATTACAGAAACGTTTACCATTTTTGCATAGAAATACAATATTTTAAACAACTACACTTAATGCAATTTTCATTGATAAGTTAACACTGCATATATATATGTGTATATATATACATTCTATTTTATTTTATATGATCCGTCTTCACGTCTACTGTGCGGATCCCAGCACTTCTCACATTCGATTTGTTTCCTGGCATCCATTGTCTACGAAGATCTTCCAAATTTTAACGTGTGACTTCGACTGCTGCTTGAGGATTTTTCATTTCGTCTTGAATATCGTAGAATGCTGGTCGAGGAATTCTCTCTGAAGTCCTGAGATAGCCGAGGTGGAGCGTTTCCAATTGGATTTTAGAGAGTGCTTTTTTACCTAGAGAACTCTTATAGCAATTTCCCTATCGCGGAGAGATGAGAAACTTGGTTGGCCTGGAGCGGAATCGAACCAACACCATGCTCGTGATGACGGACATCATTACCACTGTGCCATCCGCTCCCTTATATATATACATATCTCCCTTATATATATACATATTTGCTAAAACTGAACCGCTAATATCTAGTGTTAGCTCACCATTGGAAAAACAATTCACTTATTCGTATGAAGTGCTGAGATACCTGCAAAACTCCGGACCACAGGTGTATGCAGTGGGGAACGAACACGCGCTGTTGTCCTTACCGGGGAGCAGCGCACTTCACCACTACACCATCCGGGTTAATTCACTTATTATTAATGTTAAAGTTAAATGAAAGTTGATTTACAAAACTACCAAGTCTTCCTCTACCTAAGAGAGCATTACATAGAGGAAGGGAGATAATGCGTTGTCGTTAGTGAGCAACTATCCCGTGCTTTTTTCCCTACATATTTTAGTATTCTTTATATCAACGTTGTTTCTTTTTATTAAAATCACTTTTATCTGGTTCTGAACACTTAAAAAGTACGAAAGAACCAACCGTTGCAGATTACTAACAATCCGACGTTAACGAAGGGTGATGTGAAAAACGCGCTAAAGCGCTGGAAACTGATGCTTTCAACGGATCTTTTGGTGAGCTCTGACAGACTGCTTTTAGTTTTTCCAAGGCTTATTTCACTCTATCTGAAAATTTTCCGTAATGAGCGTCCCAGCACTACTTACACTCACCTGGTTGTAATCGCAATCACCATTCGTAAAAATGTTTAAGTTTGCCTGAGAGTTCGAAGCTCGCGCTTCAGAACCACCCATATTTCCCACTGGCACTTCTAGAATTTTACCACAAGCGGTCGCAGAGCATTATGTTTCGAAGGAAGGTTTACTACCTAGGAAGGTTTAGCGGCGAGGATCCTTCTAGAACGGCAGCAGTTAATTCGATTCTTCGACCAAACGATCGAGGACTACATAATAGACGGGATCTGTTTCCAATAATGATTGTCTTTATTTCTTGGCGGTGCAGAAAATTTTTAAATGTCTCAGTCTGCCGCTGTAAGCTAACAAATCTCCTATCAATTCTAGTGACCCTTCACGCCCCCGTCATCCATAGACACTACCACGTGCTGTAGGTCGTGGACGATACACTAATACCAATAATCATTCGAATTAAACACTACTTGAAGCTTTTGAAGGAAAAGTACGATGAGGTCCAAGTCGAGAAGGCGCAAAAATTGGCGGAAGAGCACGATCGACAATCGCAACGAATCAGCTCGCTGAGCGTCATGGCGAAACAAGTGGCCGAACAGATTGAGGTGAATGTGCATTTGATTCATTCGTTTTTCATTTATTTTTTCTTTTGTGAAGCTTCTACGAGTTATAATCCAATTCGTTCTATTTATTGTACAACTCGAGTGGAGGATCAAAAGCGTTCACTAGTTGCCATCCTGCGTCTGAGCCGATATAGCGCGCTTCTGTGAGAAATGTGTAGCCCTCTCAATGGCCTAACCTTTAGGTTTTTAGTGCTTGTTGATCATGTAAAGATGTTGGACCCTGAGAAAAATAAATGAGGCGTTTATTTTTTGGATTGGCCTTGATCCAATTGGACTCCGACGATCCCACCTTTGCCTAAGTCAACGTGATCGATATTCGTCTCTTGGGTGTTGAAACAAGTAGATAATAGTTCAATCGCTTCTGATCATGAGAAAATCACAAGCAGCCTTTGCATAGGATCGAATTTCAAACCGTCCACGCTCAAACAGCACTTCACCGTCTCGTCTTACCTTTTAATGTTGAACTACCACCCTTCCTACCACCACTCTCCCTGGCGTTTGTGCAGTTTGCCAACTAATAAATATTAATTTTTAAACCAAACAAGTCATCACGCAAAAAAATATCTTGAGTAAAAGTTAAAATTGTTACTGAAAACGAGCAGTTATTTTTACTTGAGGCGATTCGGTCCAATGATGGACTGACGATGGCCGAAGAAGAGTACCTGATTGGCGACATCATGCAGAGTATTCCTGATGATGTCAGAGCCGAACTTATTTCACTGTGACGTCATACCTTGTTTTATTTTTAACTGCTGTATATGTTTTTTGCTTGACTTCATTATTTACCGAGAATTTTGACCTCTAAGTAAACATTTGTGTCTATCGAAAGATAATAGAATGAGATAACGTTCGGTATTTCTTAAACCCTTGCGCATGTCGTCTGCATCCGAGTCAATTGGTAACCATTATAGAGCAGGATAACCCTATGTTTGGGCTACACACTGATTTTCAGGAGTTTGCTAGTCTTTCATGCAAGCGTTTCACTCTGCCAGACACTTTGATACAAATTTCTCAACTTCGGAAGGAGGAGGGATTGGCCTGCCCTGGACGCGGGGTCGAAACCTTGAGCAGTGTGTATTGCAGAGCACCTCTACCCCATAGGCAATACGCGCGACTTCTATCTCTTATGAGGCAATAACGATTTCTGGTCATGAAAGCACTCTTCAGCAACGATTACCTTGCAAAACATTCGGAAAAACATGAAAAACTGTGGTACATGAGAGCTTATGCACTACCCATTAGGGCTCCCCTTGTACTTCGGATATGCTGGAAACGTATTTCCTCCAATATGTTCTCGTTACGCATAAAGGTGCTTTCTTTAAGTGATAGAACACTTATCTCCACGAGGAGAAGGCGATTCTCGGATCTATCATTGTAAAATTAGTGCCCAAAACACCACCGTTGTATTATGAGGATGTGATGATGACAGTATCGAAGTTTTAGCTTGACCAGCAAGAACACTTTCTGCAAAGGAAAATGAAATTATGGTAATAAAACATGATGTTTAAAATAAAACTTCAACGGAATAGAGAATGAAGTAACACCTCCTGTTTGCTTAGCAAGAATATCTAAATCTATTTGATCAAAGCCGACGTTAGTAAAAAAAGTAAAAAAATTAAAAAAATAAAAAAGAAAAAAAAATGGTCTTGGGAAAAGATGATGTATATAGTGCCTAACACTAACAGTAGGACGTATGTGGCGCAGTAGTCGGAGGCGCCCTGCAACACACACGTGGGATCGATACCCGCGTCCATTGCCCACCAAGTCTTCCATCCCTCCGGGTAGTCATTGTAAACGCCAGATATGCATTCAATTACCTCGAAGCGATGCTTAATGAAGTCGAATGCATAGCGCATTCCTCAGAGATTAATCAACGCCGAAAGCTTTATTCTTTTTTATTTAATAGTAGAGACGCATATTTTGTTTCCTTTTCTCGTGTTTTATACCCTTACCAGTAGCATGTTGCATACTGGTGAAGGATGTCCAGCAAAATAGTTAAGGAACCTCTCGTCTCGGTTAACGTCATTCAACTGATCGTAGAACGTTTGAGCGTATCTAATATTTGAAAGTGGCAACCCAGATTGATGGGCACTAATTAATGAAAATGGCTTTTTTCGGCTTGGTGGTTAACGACATAAAGGACTAGGGGATGCACGGAAGCCTACATCAGTTTCGCCGATTTCGTTAAGGCACCTTTTCTTCATCTACATGCTTCGTTAATTGTGCGCGCAGTGCTTTCTTTGCTCTAGGACTTTTGCAGAAAATAAAGTTTTATTACTCAAGATGATCCATCTATAGCAGCTGTTAGTGGAAATTAGGTCTTCGAGACAGTCCTGGGCACCTTATGATCACTAACTTTGAGTAGGATGCTCGACTTCGTAAAAGTTGCCACGCGGGACTTTTGCGTACTTGTCGCAAAAAAATATTTCAAACTTGGGTAATTAAACCGTTTATAACAATAATAATTCAAAAATAACGAAATATAAACATTGGTACAATACAGACGGCAATATTATATCACGATCAATAAATGAGGGTAATGCGGGTTAGTATCTTTGCTATAGGTACAGAGCTACATGACAGCAATGTTAATGTACAACAGTTACCACATACAACAAGAGAGGGCACTTTGGATTGACTACAAGGCGCATTACACATGATGAACCGGGGTGGGACGAATACGGTATTGGCGCACAGGGCTCTTTAAATATCTTCTGGAGGAGGCGGTGCTTTGGCACAGGTCCAGAACAGAATCTTCACCGAAAACACCCATCAGTTTGCGTCTCCAGCTCCCCTGTGATCAGATGACAGAGGACGGTTTGCTGGACAGCTTCAAGCCCCTTTGTGTTATCGTACCAGTGATGGTTTGGAACAGATGCAACACACAAAAGGTTCCGATTGTATAAAAGAGTGTGTTTCACAAAGGATGTTTACGACAACCAAAGTTTCTCTCAACGAAGTGAAAACGTTTACATGCTGCAAGATCGCAAAGCGGTGCTATAGGCCACGAATATGGTTGCCACAGTTCTACGATATGATGATTGAATAGTAACTATTCTGGCAATAGTTGCTATACCATCGTCTAAGAAGATCGTTGGTGTTCTGCTAGTGAGACGAAAACCCGCTGCCATAAGAATCATTATCTCAATCTTATTGGCGTGTTTATTTGGATACTTGAATAGTTGGATGGCCCATCCTCACTGTTTGTGCGGGTCCGAAAATAATTTCCATTCTCCGGAGACTTACTGGTTTAGCGATTTTAGTTCCTTGATGTCCTGAAGACAGCATAGCCAAAGTCTGCTCTACTGATCTTCACCACCACAAGCACTTGTGGATCAGAGAGGGATTTGCCACCGTGCGATTAGTTTGATACCAGGATGGTAGTGGATCCTAGTACTGGTATAGTCTTAGTTGGGTTTATTAATGGAAACATTGGGCTCCTTCTCAGCTTTGGAGACCCTGGTGAAGGCATCAATCCCGCACCGCACATCTCAGCACGACACTCAGGAACACCTCCTAACCACGACGATGAGGTAAACCGTTAGCAGGAATAACGTATTTTGCAAAGCCAAAATTTGGTTTTCTTTCATTTTTAAACTCACTACCTTTCTGTACCATTGGTAGCGCCCGATGTGAGGTGTGAGGTGCAAAAGGCATTTTGCAGTTCAAAAACTTTTAGAGCAATGGAATTTCTGCGCCAATTTATCCCTAGCTCTCCTTCGCCGGCCCTTGTGATTCCTGAAGAATAATAACGTTAACTGGAAGGGTAGGGGATGGTTCTACTGTGAGCTGTAGTGATCCTTATTTTCATTCTCTCCTAGTTAACCTTCATGACAGTGGTAGTTTAGTATTGAGTTATAAAAACATGCGGAGATAACCAGCTCAAAAGGACCATCATACTTTCAACGACCCTTAGTTGTTTTGGATATCTTGCTATATCCTAAACAATCTACACTGCTTCAGACACTGAAAGCCAATACCTTTGAAACAGACCGTCACTAAACTTCGGTAATAAAACAATCAGCATGTGTTTATATTGTTGAGCTTATACGAGGTTGTTATAGATGTTTATTCGACTAACGCTTCGACGTCCTCGTCTTCATTAGAGCCCACGATTGTTGTCGATGGTCCGCAATTGCTCCTCTTCTCGATGTTGGATCTTCGTTTGGCACCGAATCAGATCTTTTTCAGCTGAGCATCTCGAATGAGCCGAACACACCCGCAACGCTCTTTTACATAGGGCGGTTGTTGTTGATACGATTATCAGTTGATGATAATTTGTTTTCCAACTGATAATCCACTTTCCAGCAGACGGTATTTTGTTAGCTAACACATAGCGATTACCAGAACAATACTTTTGATCGATTCGATGATCAACTTTGATTACTTCGCTATGTGAGAGAACGAGACGAAGACGCCACATCGAGAAGAGGAACAACTGTGGACCATCGACAAGGATCGTCGGCTCTGATGAAGACGAAGACTTCGAAGCGTTGGCCGAATAACCATCTCTATCCACTACCAATATTAATCTTACATGTGTATGTCTTAAAATCCTTTTCTCTCAGCGATCATCTAAAAGGCTGGTGATCAGCAATTTGGACTTCAATATCATGGGTTTGCATAGAGAACTACAATCATTTGACTATCCAGTTTTTACTCAAAAACATCTTTAAAGATTAGGGGCTTAAAGCTACGATGAAGGAAACGAATATTTGACACAGCATGTCGATTTGCATGCATCCTCAACAAGCTTTTTTTTGGTCGGTATCCTTAATGACAGACCAGAAATGGACATCAAATTAACCAGTACTGATTCAAATGCACTAAGTTCGCTTTTTAACGGTCTTTTAGTGACTCTTTCCGTATAGATTTTGGCTAGCCCACATGTTTCATGATATGTTCTTGGTATAACAACACTTCCTCCCAACACTTTACCGCCCCGTCCTGCGTGTCGGGCTGCAATATGCAGCCGGGTGATTTGTCCACCTAGCAAAGTCTCCTGAGCTGAGCAGTCTGGCCTTTCTATCAGGAAGTCCAGCTAAGACTAACCAGGATCCACCACCATCCTGGTATCAAGCTAGTCGCAAGATTGCTAGCATAGCTTTCGCCCATTCTCAGAGACGGCATCAAAAGTTAACATGCGTAGAAATGAGACCTATTCTCTCCACGGTTTTTCAGGTAAACAAAGCATCTATCAAATTAAAGTTGTCCTAAAACTATTACATTCTTCCTTTACTGTCTACCCAGGTAAAAAACCAATTAAATGATGTCATTAGGTAAAACTTGCGCTTCATCAAAGACATCGTTTTTTCTTTGCTGGCAGAAGTTACACGACGACAAACAGTTCTACAAGACTTGAGCAAAAAGCCATTTATCTCAACGATGAGATGAATAGTTGTTATGAAAAGAAGTTCAAGTGTGAAAAGGAATCCATTTAATAATGATTCGCAGAGAAACGAACATCAATGATTTGAGAACTGCTCCGGCATTGTATTAAGGTCACAGCTCTCGTTTAACGGTCCTCATTATTAAAAAATCTAATGCAATAGAAAGGGATTTGTAAATATCCTCTTTCGTAGCTTGAAAAAAGTTTTTTGGCCCTAAAAGAGTAAATGTCAATAATGTTTGATGAAAAAGGATAACCAGTGGTTTCCCACCTGCTCAACTTTCGCATTGTTTCTCCAACCGTTTTCGAAGTCCTCCTTGAACATCTTATTTTCTTTTGAAAACTCATTCATCTTCTTGATCTTCCTCTTTCGTGACTCTATGGAAGTTTTTCGATCCTTAACCATCTGCTTGTTTTCTGTGGCCTCATTCGCACTCTCATCGGAGGAGCTGATGATCACTACCTCTTCCACCGCCTTCTTATTCATGCTCTTCCTTGCTTCGTTCTTAACCACATTCTTTTCCACGGCATTGGAACTATTCATGTTCTCCTTCGAAACCTTCTTCTTTCTATTTTCTTCCGAGGTGTTCTTGAGCACGTTTTCTTCTAAAGCATTCCTCTTCAAGTTGTCTATCGATGCACTCTTGTCCACAACCTTCTTTGAGAACCTTGCATCCGTGCATTTATTGAAGGCCTCTTTAAACATCTTCTCTTCTTTGATGCTTTTCTCTAGGCCATCCTTCGAAACATTTTCCAGCGCCCTTTCATCCAAAATTTCATTCACGATTTCACTTTTCCAGGCTTTGTTGAGTATGTTCTTCTCAGATGCCTTGTTTTTCCCGTCTTTATTCGAGGTCCTTTCGACATCTTCGTTTGCCACTTCCGTTACTGTTCTCGGTGTTGAAGGGTGACCAGATAACGTCGTAGATTTTAGCAGCGGATTTAAACGTATTGCTGGTGATTTCACGGAAGAGTTGGAAAACACTCTATCTTCATATCTGGTTTCATTCGCTGTGAACGTTGGCGGAGCGTGTGCATTTGGGTTCGATAGACCAAAGTTGAGCCATGGAGCTTGCTTCAAACCTAGAAAGAACTAAAATAACTGATGCACCTAACAACATGAAATCAACAAATTTTGTGATTATTGATAAAGTCTTTTGGTTTTCTAGTGAGGTTTGGTGAGTGGCATAAATATTCTAATCGAATCACTTCAACAAATTCCGAAAGGGATTGTGACGCATTTTCATACCCATTGTCAGATTGCCACGTTCGGCAGTTCGTACAATAAACGATTCCTCATATCTATGAATCTCTTCCTCCAGCATTTTCAGAGATCTCTACAAGAAAAAATATCATCAAATTATTACCACAATGATACTGAGATAATTGCAAAACTCCGGACCACAGGTGTCTGCGGTAGGGAACGAATGCACTATTACCCTTTCCAGGGGATAGCGCGTTCACCACCACACCATGCGCGAAATTATTCTTTGAAGAAACAACTGTAATCGAGGATGACTTACCGTAAGTTCTTCTCGTCTCTTCAATAGGTCTTCTAGGCGTTTCTGGAATGCCTTTTGTTCGCACTTCTCAAAGTTCATAGGAGCTGAGGACATGTTTGAACGTTAGCAAGGTGGATGGCAGTTGCGTGCAGAACACTGTAGTACTGAAGAAAGTGCAAAATTTTTCATGTAGTACTGGGTTTACAAGAAACGAGTACTGTGGCTAAAAATGAATCAAATTCAGATTTTGTCGAAGCTAGGCACGACCGCACGGTACGATGTTAGGAGAACTGAATGCGATGATCTCTATCCAGCAAAATGAGCGATACCGTTAGCTAACAAGTTTTATCACGATCGTCAAGACTGGAAGTTTCCCACTATACTGTGTGAATTCAAACTACTTGGTGTTGATCGCACCCTCGGTCTAGCAATAGGGAGCCTCCTTCTTCCTTTCGCGTCTGATATCCTCACTGCAGCGTTTTTAGTCTATTAGAACCCATTTCGTCCAAAGTATTGGTTGGTTGGTGTGGGATCAGTAGGTGGTGTTGAACGCGTTGCGACATGTTCGCACGTGCTAGCGTCGTCTGCGCAAGCCGTTCGTCCGCACGTTCGCAATCGATTGATCAGCTGAGTGAATTCGATCGATGTGCGTTCGCTTCTTCACTTGCTTCTTCAACTTGCATGATTTGCATCTTTATCTACACTGACGAGAAGCAGAGCCGTGGATTGTGATCCAGACGTTTTTAAGTAGTTGTGTTTTCACACGCTATTCTTTTAGATGTCCTTGCTTGTAACTTGAAATAAGAACTGAAACCTCCCTCTATGCTGGGCCGATGGACGCGTGTGGCACAATGATCGGAAGCGCCCCGCAACACACACATGGAATCGATCTCCGCGCCCATGGCCCACCAAGCCCTTTATCCCTCCGGGGTCGGCAAATTGGTACCAGACTTGTCTGATAGCAGCACTGGCTCGATAGATGCTTAATGAAGTCGAATGGCACATCGCTCATCCTGCAGGGATTGTTTAATGCCGGGAGCTTTATCCTTTTAGCTTTATGCTTGGCCAAATTTAAAAAAAACACGCATTCTTCACCTTTTTAATCTAGTGATGTCTACGACTGTATTGATTGGTGCTGCGTTGCCCTCCGACTTCTTAGATCTTTGAGCACTCCAGTCCACTACTTTGACAAAATTTTTCTTCTTAGATCGACGTCATTCTGTGATAGTTAATAGGTCACATATTCCATATTCCATGTATATGTTTTTACTTCCTCTTATAGCTTCTTCTGAATTGACTAAATCTGTACCGGCTGAAAGATAGACAAAACAAGCGCGTCGGTGGTACAATGGGCTCCAGGAAAGGATAATCGTGTTTTCGGAGCTCGTCTAGAGTTCTGACTTTTGCTGATATCTCAGAATCATTGTAGTTGTATTTCACATAAAATCCTAGCTTTAAAAAAATAGTATCGAGTGATAAAAGTTAAACATTGTGTCTTCTTATGAAGTATTTCTGAGCGACGTTGAGAGTTCCTTCGCTGCTTGTTCCGCTATGTATCAGACATACAAAGAGTTTATACCTGCACACACTTCCTGTTTTCGACTCCACATTACCACAGATGCCATTCCTAAATCACTCCTTGAGCTGATGCGAGGTTGGTATAAGTTGTTGTTGTTATTGTTGTTGGTGTTGTTGATCGATGGCTGACTTTTCAGCGATTTCGCCTTCCTCAGAGCCTGGACGTGTTTTATGTAATAGTAGCCTTATATTCGGCGAAATATCTATAATATTAATGAAAATCAAACTTTTAATAAACGCCTTATCGGTCAAGATGATAAGTCACCGTGCGTGCTGTTGCGATTGTCTCCCTACGAGTAGTTCGCGTTGGATTGCGAGCGATCATTTTTGCCAATAAGCTTACTAAAGTGCCCAGCCTCAGTACGATTAGTCAATTTTCTTATAAATGTGGACTTCGCACTAGGTCGTTCCAAAAGTTTTACTCCACAAAAGTTTTGGCTTCTTTCCCTGACAACCATAATGACTCGAATAGACTACCCAGAGCCATTCATTCCTTAGCTGTGTGCCCTCTTGGAGCATTGTAGTTGCTCTGTGCAAGCTCACGTTTTGTTGAATTTAGATCACCTCATTCAGCTCTTCTCAGTTGTTTCCGTGTCTTCTCTTTCAAGTTTAAGGAAATCTACGCTCCGTTTAGACTAGGTAATGTTTTTTCTGGTAAGAACGTTTACAACCCTTTTGACCAGTAGGAGATTTCGTGTTGTTATACTCAATGCCAATCAATTAGAGTGATTTCATTCACCAATGTCTAATTTTTAACCCTTTCTTTGACATGTTCTGCAGGGTGGATATATATGTATATATACATTTTTTATGCTGCGTGTGGAGCATTGGTCGGAGGCGCCCTGTGACACTCACGAGGGATCGATCTCTACACCAAAGGCTCACGGAGCCTTTCATTCTTTCAGTGTCGACAAATTGGTACCAGACTTGTCTGTGAGAATAGCAGCACTGGCTCGATGCATCAATAGGCCACCGCGAGTCATTGTAAAGGCGAGATATGCATTACATCACCTCCAGCGATGCTTAATGAAGTCGAATGCAGAGCGCATCTCTCAGGGACTGACCAACGCCCAGAGCTTTATCCTTTTTTCCTTTACATAAAAACTTTTTGTACGCCTCTTTTAGGTCAACAGTACAACTGATATGATTAGGTATGAAAATAGGCGCATATTTCTTAGTTCCTTTTTTCTATTTTACACCTTCTCATCCGACAAGAGGAATTACAGGAAGAACAAGCAGGGATAGCGGCTAATTGTGTTTCCAGGAATATCCAACACATAGCAAAACTAGAAATAGAAGCAAACGTGGAAGTAAAAATCTGAGTGGAAATGAAGTTGGAAAGAGGAGCCGTAGTACAAGAAGTGATAGAAATCGAAATAGAAGGAAGACTTCTACTTCCATTCTGATACTTCACCTACCACTAGTAAAAATGGAAGTACAGGAGGAACAAGAAATAGACGTACGTCGATCATTGTCGTAGAAAGCGGAAGTAAAAGCAGGAATAAAAGTGAAAAATGAACAAAACTGATGTCAACCATTTCACGACATTTATAGAGAAGAACGAGTATAAGACGTTCTGAGATCCGCACAAGGTATGTAATAATGGGTAGTGTAGAATAAATAAATCAACAAATTGTAATTTAGAGCAGTAGAAGGGAAAATCTGTCGGCGTTGATCAATCCCTGAGGGATGCGCTATGCATTCGACTTCATTAAGCATCGTTTAGAAGTGATTGAATGCATATTTGGCCTTTAAAGTGACTCGCGGTGGACTACCGATGTATCGAGCTAGTGCTACTATCCTCCCAGACAAGTCTGGTATCAATTTACCGACCCCGGAGGAATGGAAGACTTGGAGGCGCGCGGGGATCGAATCCACGTGTGCTGTAGAGCGCCTTCAACCACTGCGCCACACGCGCCGTTTTAGCATATGGAATATTCGTTTAAGACTACGTTACGAGGTTTTAGTCAAAATTCTACCACGGTAGAACAAGGAAAGTTGACCATGGTTGTTGACGGTCTACGTATTTTGACAGTTCCTATTCTAACTAGCAATGGTTGATGCGCAGTTGTGTTTGAAATAAAGATTCTAAAAAGAAAATAATTGAGACTCAAAGACTTCAATGATGCTGAGATATTTACAAAACTCCTGACCGCAGGTGTCTGCGGTGGGAAACAAACGCGCTACTAACCTATCCGGGTGCTGACGCGTTCACTACCACACCATGCGGGTCCTTCGTTCCGCCTTTCTCTCAGCCGTCCTATTCACCTATAGGTGCCATCAGCATCAGTGAAATTATACTTCGCAACATACTCTGCCATTAAAAAGAGTAGACAGTAAATAATAGGTTAAAATTGTGATTATAAGTACACCTTCAGTTTAACTGGGTTCATTGCCAGTTTGGGCTCTTTTGATCAATCCCGATGACGGGTGATTGCTGATGGCACAGATTGATAGAACTAGCTAAGAGACAAGCGAAACGAAGGATCCACATGATGTGGTGATGAACGCGTTATCCCCGGAAAGGGAAATAGCGCGTTCGCTCCCCACCGCAGACAGCTGCGACATAACTGGAGTATTTGGAGATATTCGTTCTGTTGAGCATGAATGGGGCATGCGAAACCAATCCATTCCTCATGAGCATCGTTTTTGTGAGATTTAGTCGAAGACCAATCTTTCCACAGGCTTTATCAAAGTCGTCAGGCATACGTTCCACCTGGCTAATGTTTGGTGTTATGAGGACGATGTCATCAGCAAAGCGAAGATGGTGTAACTGCCGACCGTCGATTTTCACTCCCATATTATCCCATTCCAATGTTCGCATGACGTTCTGGAGGGTGACGGTAAATAATTGCGGCGAGATAGTATCGGCTTGTCTAACTCCTCTTCTGACGTGAATGTTAGTATAGTTGTAGAATGGTGATATCTTGGTTGTGAAATTTTTGAACAGCTCCTGAAGAATCTTTATATACTGAGTAGGGACTCCTTGACTATCAAGGGCCTCCATGACTGCTTCTATCTCAATTCAGTCGAAGGCCTTCTTCAAATTGATGAAGGTGAGACAGGGCAGTCTTTTGTACTCTCGCGATACTTCGATGAGCCCTGTTACCGCGTGGATGTGGTCCATCGTACTAAATCCTTCTCTAAACCCTGCTTGCTCACATGGTTGTCCTTCGTCCAGTGTTCTGTCAATCCTGTTTAGGATGACTCGAGCGAAAACTTTGTAAACGATAGACAGTATACAGATTTGGCGATAGTTGCCGATATTGTAGAGGTCACCATTCTTGAACATTAGCACGGTCTTGCTGGTCTTCCATTGAGTAGGGACCTTGAACTGAGACAAGTAACGTCGGATTTCTGGAGCAATAATCGGTGGAATATATCTATCCTCCTTTATTTCATATGATGGAAGGTGGACGTCGCTATCGAAGAGATCCGAGTAGTATTTGTGAACGATTTTTTCCATTGCCTTTCTGGACGCTGTAACTATTCCGTCTGAGAGTCGGAGTGCAGACATTTTGGTCCTGTAATTGGGGATGCATCGGTGAGCTTTGCAAATGCTTTATCCAGCCTCTTCAGCTTCGACCATTACTGCTGCTCATCTCTCTCTAAGATCCTTTTTTATCGCCTGTCTGCACTGTTTTGCAAGCTGAGACGTCAATTCGCGGTTGCCTGCAGCTCGTGCGATTCCACGCTGGCGTATCAACTCGAGTGTTTCTAGAGACAAACGTCTCTTGGTGACTTTCGAACTCTCAGCTTTCATAGCGCTAACGTGAAGATGTTGAATGAGCCGATTGTATTCTTCGTCGATGATATCGGCAACGCTATCTTCCCAGCTGCCGACTAATGAATTGAGTAAATCCCAGTTTACGGTGCTTCTGCGACTTCGGTTTTTGAATTTAGCAGCTTTTTCTCCTTTCCGCAAGGAATAGAATCTTGCATGAAGGAGACGGTGGTTTGATCCTGTGCGGAATTTTGGGACAACAGCGATATCGGTTAAGCAAAGCCTTCTATTTACTACGATGTGCTCTATTTCGTTATGGTAAACTCTCCATTAGGAGACTCCCACTTCCAGCTTGAGGGTGGAGCTTCTGGAATTGCGAGTTACCATGGATGGTCTTGGTCGTCATAATAAACTCAAAAGGCCGCTCACACTGTTCGTTTCATTCTAGTTTGTGGTTCCCAATGTGACGCTCTTCAGACGTTCTTCTTGGCCCAGGTTTGGTGTTGAGACCTCTAATGATGCCCTTGAAGAATGTGTGGTCTTCTGTGTAGAACTTCTCCGAGTCCATATAGAACGCTTCGAATTCTTCTTCGTCATAGTTTGATGTCGGCGCGTAGACGTCGAAGACTATCAAAGCCGGAATTTATCCACGTCTTTTTAATCGTGAACGTCCGATTCGCGCTATAAGCTACTCGAATGAATCGATGTTCATGGACAAACTAGTGTTGACGAAAACGCCGACTCCTCTACTGTCGCATGTTCCGAGGAACAGTTCTTTTCCGGTATCATAGACGTCGTTTAATGTGGTGTCATCTCGTTTCGGCCAAGCCAATGACGTCGTACCTTATCCTTCTTGCTTACATGAGCAAGTCTTCTATCGAGGTCTGGGATGCAAGTGTACCTGCATTGTTGGTACAGATCGTCACCATAGTTCTTCGTGATCCAGGCAGCCTACATTGGCCCCGAGATTTTAGCAGCCCCTCTCTACTCGTCTACCCAACGCTGCAAAATTGGTGGCCCTTTTGCGTTGAGAGGAATGAGGCCCGTTTTTTTTACTGTGTTTATCATTTTAGTACCCACGTATGGCTTGCTGGGCTCTGAACGTGGGGGCTCGGTATACTCACGGGTAGCTCGCCAGGATAGAGTGGAAATGGAGCCTAGTTATAGAGAACATTCTTCACGAATATTGGAATGTTCTCTATGTAAAACAATTATAACCTTATGTCTTCTACAACACCTGTCTATTTGTAATCGTCATACATCTATTCTTGCATGTTCGGTAAATCATCTCTTAGCAACCATTTCATGCAATTACCTCGCAGGTGGCTGGAAAGGGAATCAGCATCAGCCAGCTGAATGTACTTTTCAGCATCTGTCGTCCCAAAAGTCTCCGAACAGTCACCTGCACTCTTCCACATGTAGCCCTATCAAATTATGCTAGTAGAAATTTTAGAACTCCTCTCTGGACGCCGCCCTTAGTTCTCTCTGGCAAAGCTCCACCCACTACAGATGTAATACAGGCAGTTCATAGGAATGGTCCTGAAGTGTTAGCCGCGTTCGACCGGTCTGTTTCCGGTCCTCAGTGCTCCAACTCCACTGTCCGTCTTAATTCCTTCAAGTGTATCACTTGTTACCATTCAATCCCGCCCTTATCCACCCAGCTTACATATCGTCAAATGTCACACATTATCGTATCACTGTTGCATTAATTATACAGTTGTACTGTTATGCCAATCTCTTTACTCATAAGCAACCTGAACACCAGTGATCAGGCTGCGCCTATTCATTACCCGTATCACTGTTCCATTAATTGTAGAGTTGTATTGTTATGACTGTTGTATAATTATGATGAACGGTTTAATTACCCAAGTTTTAGGAGTCTGGCATTGTGACTGCTACCAACAAGAAGTCCCGCATGGCGGACACAAAGGCGAGCAGCAAATTCCGACCGAATCGTTTTAAATACTTGGTACTCCTATATATATAGCGAGGCGTCCCAACACTAGTTGTTGTAGTCGTCTCCTAACCGCCTCCCATATACTTCCCTGTCACTTTATTGCAGACTTTGAGCCGAATTGACTCGTAGAATACAATCCGCATACGCAAGAACGCACCCACACACTCATGCATGCGTACGCCTAGCAAATACAGAAAGTATGCGCCAAATCGGCGCAGCGGAAACAGGGAGTCCACCCACCGGATCCACCTACGGTCTGAGGGAAGCAAAGGTCGCTTTTGGTCCACAATTAACCCCCTACCCGCCACCTAGGGACGCGCCACGTAGCCTCGCTACCAGCTGGCCCGAAGTCCCTCATTTGAGGGTGATCCATGGGAAAAGAAAAGGATTTTGGTACCAAATTTTTTTCGACTAAAGGTCCGATATCTTCTCTTTCGGAGCTGCAATAACTTGAGTTGATTGTCTGCAGCCGTTCCCCTTGCAATACAAGCATTTGAGTCTTACCGAATCCAACCTTCAGGATTTGATCACTCTTAGAATAAAGCTAACTCGGGAGTACCCTTTTATAGAGGTCGGTTATTGACTGGCTGATTATTCGTTGATAATATTTTGTTTTTCAAGGTTAACCAAGTAAAATCTGATATCAACCACGTGTCCGATTATCAGTGAAAAGTAACCTATCATCATGGGTATATAAACGTTTTCTTTAACTCTGCCTCCTGTATTCCTTCTCTGACAATCGTACACGTGGTTGATAAACAATCTTTACTCGGCTAATGTTTTCACGTCATCCTTTTTGCTGTATTCGAGCGACATTGAGTTGGTCGACACTGACACATATAAAGCGTTTCCGACTCAGCCCTATTAGATGGATGTAAATCGTCAAGGAGAATGGAAGCAGCGACGGGACCTTCACCAACGGTATGTGCAAAGAATTATTCCAGTAATATTGTACTGATACCACCGCGACAATTTTCCATTCCCACGAGCGTCATTGAAAGGCTAAGTTTACACTAAGTTTATCCAAGTCGATTCTGCGATGAGCTTAGGTTTTACGATGCGAATCTAAAGGGTGCATAGAGATATCGATATGTTACCCACTTATCACTTTTACAGTGAGATGGAGTTAATATTTTTACTTATCAGTAGTTTAGAACGAGGTTGGTATCAACTTTTACTACGGCCAACGTTGTGGAGGTTCACCACCACCAGATCAACGGATGATTCAAGCCGAGTTAGCACGGTAATTGTTCCGTTTTGGGCCATCCGGCGTCGTTGCCGTCGCATCGATACAAATCGAGGACCTTGACATGCCTTAATCAGACAATATGATTGGGAGTGTTCGTCAAGTTGTTTTCAAAGCGCTAGAACGAGAATTGAAATGGCTCTGAAGCCTTCTGAAAGACAGGCAAAAGAGGCCCTCAGCTATGAAGAAAGAACAGTTTGACCGGAAACGCGAGAATAGTTCGCTTACGGTAAATTAAGTATTGCATATCAGTTTTAATGATGTAATCTTTAACCCCTCTTTACTGTGGGTCAACATGCAAGCGGAGCGCATAAAAGAACAGGAGAACAACGAGCGATGGTGTATACAGTCGCAATAGGAAATGGAATCTAAACTCAGAATGACGAGCAAGTACACAAAGCAGATAAAAGTTAATGAGAAAATTCAAAAAGAAGAAATTCTTCGTATTTTTGTTGAGCAAACGCGAGGTGTTATTGTTCAAAAAGAAGAGGTTAGCGCGGACCCCGAGTTTTTGAAATATTTCCATACTCTATGCTCCCCGACAATGAGACCAACTTTTGCAGGATGAATTGCCGAGAGAGAAACAAGTGGTTATCACCGGGCAATCTATTATCATCAACCAATGTTCTGTGTAAAAGAGCATCGCTTGGTGAGATTGCCTGATGTGAGAGATTCTCCATTGGAGAAGTTCCATACCAAGACGAAGACGCTACATCGAGAAGACGAACAACAGTGTACTACCGACGCTGCTCACCGGCGGCTCCGATGAAGACGAAAACGTCGAAACATTAGCCGAATAAAGCTGTTTATCAACCTCGTGTAACTTGTTCAATGAAAGAATACATGCACCACTATCATTTGAATAACGTGAACAAAGCCAGAAAAGTTCCTCCAGCTTTTTTCCCAGCAATTCTTCGCCAGCATAGATGCTACTGGTGAGGATATAGGGAAAAGGAAGCAGCGGGCATCCATACTGTTAGTGGGCACTATTGCGATATGCTTACTACCAGAATTTCCGTTTTATTTTCAACAAGTGTCGTTTCTGGTCAAGCTAAAAGCTCAGTGGGTTACCATCACACCCTCTTCATAAAATGATGGTGCTTTTGGCACAGTTTCTTGCACTGAAGGATCAGAAGATCATCGCCATCTCGTGGAGTTAAGTGCCCAGTCACTTAATCAAGGCGCCCTTATGCATAATGAAAACATATTGGAGGAAATACGTTTGAACATGTCCGAAGTACGAGAGCAGCCCTGACGGGTAGCACGCAAAATTTCACGTGCGACAGTTTTTCATGCTCTTCTGAATGTTTTATCAGCTAACCGTAGCTAGAGAGTGTTTTCTTGCGCCGGAATCATTTTTGCCTTAGAACGGATAGGAGCCGATGCAGTGATATTTTCAAGGCTCCGGACAGGAGATGTGTGCGGTATCCATCAATTTTTTTCATTTTCAAGAAGATAAATACCTACCATATTAACAACCACTGCTGATTTATCGCAAAACCAGGACCATCGGAGTCCATTTGGATCAAAGCAAACCCGAAAAATAAACACAACATGTTTACCCGAAAAACAAACACACGCTTATTTTTAGACTCCAACAAATCAATCGTGATTAAGAAGGACTAAAAATTTGGAAATTGGACCGTGGTGATGGCCACACAACCCTGACAGATGTGCGCTGTCCTAGTACAGGCAAGAGATGGGAACGAGTGGAGCCTTTCATAATCCACTCGGGGCGATAGAACAACCTCGGATAACTCACCAGTAGTGCTGTCTATACACTTTATGATAAATTTCTAGATTCCACTGTTTTTTCTAATTTTTCCATTCTTTTCTAAATAGAATCTTCCATAAAGAAGGTACCTGGCGCTGCAATTAGGTCTCCGAATGCGCCATTCTAAACTTCCCGTACACTTGGTATCGTCAAAAATTCCACATTCGTTGTGGTGTTTTTCAAATCCTTTTCACAAAAACTAGCACTACCATCTTTACGGAAAAGTTTTCCTTCGTTCTGATTTTTCTCTGGGTCTTAATTCTAGTTCACTATATTCCAGTGGAATTGCAATAGAATACAACTTTCGAGACATAAGAGTAAATTTAACTTATATACTTATTTATATCTACTTATGAACTGATCTTGTTGAGCTCATGCGAGGTTGGTATAGATTTTCGTTATCGTTGTCGTTGCTGCTGGTGTTGTTGGTTGGTCGACGGCTGGCGTTTCGGCGATTTCGCCTTCTCAGAACCGTGCTGTTACGGGTAGGTCCCATCAGGCAAAATGACTAAGATGAACCGGAAACTTTATGTAGCCGACGACGGTGAGTTCGCTTTGAAGCAACCGATGATTCTCTGAAAAGAAGAACTGTTTTCCTCAGTTGTTTCACATAATTGGACACATTGACATTTTAAAGCCTGCGCCTACCTTTATACGAAACAAATTTTTAAAAAAAATTGCCCGTATGATGACAAATACTCTAATATCTGGAAATAAAATAGTTGCACTATCACATGATCAGCTTTCAGATGAAGTTTCCCAGTGTCCTGAGTATTTTTCTTCGGAAGCGAGAATATGAGATTTATGCTTAGTTTTAGTGGTCATCATTTCTCCGAGACATCAGTTGTTTCTGGTTGCCCAATTCTGATGTTAAATCAGCTGCCCATCGTCTATCGGGGTTCAGAAGATTTCAGGAAATTATATCCATAGTTGGGAGTAGATCCATGCCCATGAATTGTTGAAGTCTTGAAACGAATTTATACGAAGGTGTAAGCCTTTAACCGATCCTCTGAGCCGTTATCTGCATGTGGTAACGACAGCAGGATGACCTGGTGCGGATTTGTTGGACTTACTATGAAAAAATGTTGGTGGACAGCAGAGGGAAAAGCAAAACAGGAGCCTCAGCGGTGCGATGAGTAACACGTGATTTCCCGGAAAGGGTAACCGCTGGTTCGAATATGGCCTAGGACCCAACTTGGACAAATTCAAAAAATCCAGAAGATAACGACCATACATGCTGAGATTAAAGTCTCATCGAATTTGTTGGTCATACGATACATTTGTACAAAGGACGGTAACGTCGAAAGTTATCAACCCCACATCAAAATCGATGCGAAGATACGGGGCCAGAATACTCGTTATCTTTTTGGGCATTCTTTCCTGCTATTCATTCTCGAATTTTTGGCATCTATCCAAAAAGCCTTGAGAAGCTTGCGCCATGGTGTTGGCATGCTGTGCGAGGACATTTATATTGAAATCCTCTCCGCTACACTTTTATATCCTATGCGTTCCATGTGGGATAGTTTGTCTTACCTTTTGTTTTCCATCTAAGTGCTATCTTATACGGATACGTAATGCTCTACGCGTTTCGCCAGTATATTCGTTTCCGCAAGTACTGCAAGAGAACAGGTATATCGCACCTGAACTCGTGCAGTCACGGTTGCTGCCATAAGGTCAAATCACCCAGTTCTGTATTTCACATAGACGGTCATATAGGCGCTTACGAACTAACTGACTAGAGCACTGATGGTATTTCTGCTACCGCTAGCGATTCCTCTAGACCTGTCTTTCGTAAGCATCAGTTTACAGCTTTTCAAGAAGCTACTGATCATGTGATTGCCATTTTCATCTTTCTGAATGTGTTACTGAAACGGTCGTAGAAATTACAAATACTGTCTATTACCGCCTTTTCTTCTTTTGTACGTCTTTTCTTTCTCGGTAAAGCATCAGCTTAATTCTTTAGTTCCTCCATCCTCTCATTATTATTTCAACTGAACCCAGTTTTCCTTTCTGTCCCCAAGGTTTCGATTCAAAGCGGAAGCCGACTGCAATTTCTGATGAACTCTCCAATAGGATCTCCTTCGATCCACCAGCGACTAGCTTCTGGCCAAATTCGACAGCGATTCAGGAGATTTGTCGCCTGGAAAGCGAATATCCTCAACGCATTGTTGAGGACAAGCCACACCCTAGTATGAATTGATAATCTCACGTGATGTGCAAAATGAAAACTGATGCAGTATGGAGTCGACGCGGTAATACAGCATGACTGTGCGTTTCACCAACTCACCGATTTTTCAGCATCACATAAAGCTTCCATTCGTACTAATGAGTAGGACTGACTCGCTTCCATTTATTAAATTAGCTTTTTCGCTTCTATAAGATGGAATTTCGATCCACAGTTTCGTTATGCTGACATTTTCGCAGCTATTTAACAACTCATTACATCTTTCAACGTTCTTTGAGTGAAAAAAGAGAAACTAGAAGAAGAAAGAATTTGTATGCAATAATGGTGTGAAGATGGAGCGGACAGCACAGTGGTAGCGATGTCCGTCATCACTAGCATGGTGCTAATTCGACTCCGCTCCGGGCCAACCACGCCACTCATCCTTTTGGGGTCAGAAAATTGGTACCAGACTTCTCGGGGAAAAAATCGCCCTCTGAAATCCTAATGGGAACGCTCCAGCCCAGCTATCTCAGGTCTCCAGGGAGAATTGCTCGGCCACCATTTTACGACATTCAAGATGAAATGAAAAACCTCAAGCAGTAGCCACAGCCACACGTAAAAATTTGGAGGACCTTCGTGGACGATGTATGCGAGGAAACGAATTGGATGTGAGAAGTACTGCGATCCGGACAGCAGACGTGAAGACGGACCAAATAAAATAAAATAAAATAAAAATAAAAATAGAAAAATGATGTGATGGGAATTGGCAGACATCATTCTCTCTAATAACTTCGACAACATGCTTGTTTATTAACAAAGATCTTATTTCTACATTTTTTCACGCTTAAATAGTTCAACAATCAACTAAATTACGGTAGCTCAGAACAAAGCTGGTTTGACGGACCGTGTCGTCTATCTATCTAGTCTATTCAAGCTGGATCATAGTCGTATAGGAAAGACGCCATAAACGTCCATGAATAAGATCATCGCCTTTCGAGCAGCAGTGCTGGTTTTCATTTTGCTCAACGACTGAAGCAAGGGCTATTGTAACGTCATTTTTAGGTACAGTTTTATTTGATGCTATTCCCAGTGAGATTTTGAAGTCTAAGTCTCTAGTTAACTCTAGTTCAGGCTGTGTTTTCAATTCGCTGACTTTAACACCCCTATCTTATTTTTTACTCCAAATTAGCACCGTTGCAGTGTCAGGCAAAAATCATACAACGTCAACTGTTTAACAAGCACATTTCCAGTGGCTTCACACAATGTGCTTCTACATTTCTAGACGTGTTGAAATAGGTATAAACGTAAGCTGTCGACAATATTTTCTTAATGTCTTTTGGTTCGTCATGGTCTTCGACAGTTTCCCTAGTTACTTGTGTCAGGATAAAGTGAAGGATAAAGCTCTCGACGTTGATTAATTCCTGAGCGATTCGCCATGCACTCGACTTCATTAAGCATCGTTGCAGGTTGCAGGGATGCATACCTGGCCTTTACAATGACTCGCGGTGGCCTACTGATGTATCGAGCCAGTGCTGCTATCCTCCCAGACGAGTCTGGTACCAATTTACCGACCACGGAGGGATGGAGGAAGGCTTGGTGGGCCAGGGGCGCGAGAATCGATCCCATGTGTATTGCAAGTCGCCTCCGACCACTGCGCCACACTGGCCCTGTCATTGTGAAGTGCCCAACTCATAGATTTACTTTCTGCTTGTCTTTGCCACATGCTAGAGCAGGTAGGGTAGCTTCATCCACTCAAGGTTAAGAAAGTGATTACACTCGTGTTCAATTGAATCAACCGTGCTACTTGGAACCAGTTAGGAGACACAGACGAATGCACCGTAGTCACCCATTTCACGAGCGCATCAACATATTTTGTTGGCGAACACTTTCGAAGTAGCTCTAATCGTAGCGGAAGCAATAAACTCAAGCACGTAGTTAGAACCAATGAAAAGTGGGGAAGGAGAGTTACCATCGGATAATATAGTGCAATAAAATTAACCATATCATCATTGATAGAAGGTTTTACCTAATCGGTCTCTTTGCTGCCTCAAGTCCCACGCAGGATTTGATCATCACGTTTCTATCGAAGGATTCTCTTTTTTTCAAACGTACAAAATTGAAAACGGAAGCGATTTCAAAACTGTAATCAGCTCGTATCTCCTTGGTTCTTTTGCCAATCTATAAAAAGAAGCTATTATTGAGAGGGTCCATGTGGATAACGACCGGCTATCTAACAATTCAACGATCTGGCAGAGAACGCCGATATTTTCCAAGTCATCAAGGACCGTCGTTGTCTAAAAATCGTCCATGTGATACGCCGTGATGAACCTCCATGAGCTGCAAGAAATTATTGGTTACTCCCGAGTTGCAAAGAATCTGTAGAGAATAACGAAGGCGGGTCTTAAAAAAGAAAAAAACAAGGGCAGTATTAGCAAACGCTGCAGAGGCTAGAAAATCAACCCAATGCCCGCAGGGAGTTGTTTTATTGGATTGCAGAGGCTGGCCATTGAAAGTTCAGGGAAAAAATTGTCGCTAAATCCAAAAGGGCAGCGGCGAGGAGTCTGCTAGGGTTTTTTCGATATGCACGTGCTCCCGGTTCCATAGCTCATCAGAATAAATTGGTATGTCGCCACTATGGTTGAACCTTTCCAAGTCTGAAATAATATCTCAAGGGTAAAGAATATCTAATCCACTGTGTGATTAAAGCAGAACATTCAGAGAATCTGTTGTCATTCTTGAACACACATTGGTACCGCCTTTCACATTTTTCCTATCAGAATGCCGGATTCCTGAGAAGGAAAATCCACGGCAGTTTCACTGCAAGCAAAGAAAAACTTCACGACACCAGCATCTGGCACATCCGTTCATTCTACTTTGCTGCTGTTTAAAACTGTTCACTCGGGTGATCGTCATAATTGAAGGAATAACGGAAGAAGGAACGACACCCCAGAATTCAAGGTGGCTAATCGTTGACTATGTCCGCATGATAACGAATCTCAATGAGGCCTTAGGGGAGAATGAAAAGCCGCTTTTTAGCGATTTTATCTGCCCAATGAAAGATGTTCTTCAGTCGGTTGAATGGGAAGCCGTTATGGGAGCCGTGGAACCCTAGCCCGTCAGTTTTCAGTACATGACCATTTTTCGTTCTCACACAGCAGCTTCACCACCGTAATATATCCATCCTATAAAGATGTTCTCAACGAAGTAAACAAATGAACCCGACGAGGTGCAAGAAATTCGCTGAATTGTTAGTTTCGTTCTTGCAACCAGAATGATTAACTAGACAGAACAAATGAACATCAATTTAACACCAAGTACAAAGCAATCGCTTGCAGGTTAAATCCAGCGAAGGATGAATCGTGAAGTCGAAAAGCTGGGCACGGAGTCGGGTATTCTGCGTTCTCCTCACTACATCTTCCATGCTCTTGAAAGCTCCCCGAGCGTCTCGCTGCCTCCCACTCAACTCAGAAGCTGAGTCATTCATTTTTAACTTCTCGACATGGATAGACGTAGCTGGATCAATTGGAAATATTCTTTCCGTTGAGCGTGAACAAACGAAATTAATGCGTTCCCCCATGAACATCGTTTTTGTGAGATTTAGTCAAAAACCAACTTTTCCACATACGTTATCAAAGTCGACAAGCACTTGTTTCACATGGCTAATGATTGGTGTTCTAAGGACGATATCATCAACAAATCGAAGATGGTGTAATTCCTGATAGATTTTCCTTCCCATATTGTCAAAGTCCAGTGTTCACAAGACGTTCTCGAGGATGGCTGCGAATAATTTTGGAGAGATGGCATCGCCTTGTCTAACTTCTCTTTTGACGTCGATGTTAATATCGTTGTAGAATTGTGATATCAGTTGTAAACTTTGTACAGCTCACGAAGAATCTTTATGTACTGAGTAGGGACTTCTTGACTATCAAGGGCTTCCACGACTGCTTCTATCTTAATTGCGTCAAAGGTATTCTTTAGATCCAATGAAAGTGAAACAGAGCGGTCTCTTGTACTGTCGCGACACTTAAATGAGTCTTGTTAACGTGTGAATGTGGCCAACCATACTGAATCCTTTTAGAAGCAATGACTTCTTACTTAGCTGTTCTCCTTTATGTGCTCTGTGAAATCTATTTCAGGATGCCTCGAGTGAAGAGTTCGTAGGCGACAGACAGCAAGCAGATCAGGCGATTGCTGCTGATATCATAGAGACCACCCTTGTTGAACAACAACAGAGGCTTGCTGGTCCAGTGAATACGAACTTTGCATTCCGACAGCTAACGTGTAAAGAGAAAGTCTATTGTATTGATGAGAACTGGTGGGAAGTTCTTCAGGTGTTCACATCTTATCCTCTCCGAGCTAAATGTTGTTCGATTCTTCACCGACGTTCCATTTTGGAAGAGAGAACTGGTAGGATGACATATCTATCCCCTTTATTTCGTAATAGGGCAGGAGTATATAGCTATCGAGGAAATGCGAGTAGGAATCGCAAATGAGTTTCACCATTGCCTCGAAGTTGTCACTCTCCGTCTGGACTCGGTGGCCTTCGCGAATACTTTTCCCATCCTCCACATCTTCGACCACAACTGTTGCTCTTCTCTCTTTAAGACATTTTATCGCCTGTCTGCATTGTTGCAAGTTCGGACGTTAGTTTGCGGTTGCTTCCAGCTCGTACGATTCCACGCTGGCGTATCAGCTCGAATGTTTCTGGAGACAGATGTCTCTTGGTGACTTTCGAACTCTCAGCTTTCATCGCGCTAACGTGAAGCGATGTTATCGAGTGCAGCATCATCTCAAGAGCCGAGTAATGAACGAAATAAATCTCAGCTTACAGTGGCTTTAACTCTCATTTTTTAAAGTTAGCGGCTTCTCATCCTTCCCGCAGAAAGTCAAATCGAAGGAGGCGATGGTCTGATCTCGTGTAAAATTTTATGACAACATCGACATCGACTAGGCAAAACCCTCGACTTGCTATGATATAGTCTACTTCGCTGTGGTACTCTCCACTGACAGACTCCCACGTCCGAAGCTTAGAGCAGGGCTTCTGAAATTGCGATTTACCATGAATGGTTCTGGTTGTCATGAAAAACTCAGAGAGCGGCTCATCCTGCTTGTTTCGTTTCAATCCGTAGGTCCCAATGCGATGCTCTTCGGACGTTCATCTGGGTCCAATTTTAGGGTTGAAATATCCAACTATGACCTTAAATGATGTGTGGTCTCCTCTGTAGAACTTATCCAAGTCTGTATAAAAGCTTTGTCACAGCTTAATGTTGGTGTGTAGACAACGAAGGTTGTGAAAGCCGGTACTAATCCACATCTCTTCAATCCTTAATATCCGACTCGGATTGTTAGTTGTTCGAATGAATCGATGTTCATGAACAAACTCGTGCTGACGATAACGGCGACGCCGCCGCCTCCTCTATTGTCGCATGTTCCGAGGAACAATTCTTCTCTGGTGTCGAAGACGGTGTTGAATGGGTAGCGTCTTCTTGTCTCACCCAATCCATGACGTCGTACTTTATCTTTCTTGTCTGTATGATCAAGTCGTCTATTGAGAACTCAGATGCAAGTGAATGTCCATTGTAGGTGCAGGTGTACCTTAGTACTTCGCGATTTAGGCAGCTTAAAATGCTCCTGAGATCTTAGCAGCTTCTCCGTATTCGTTCTTGCCAGCGCTGCTGTATCGCGGCTTATGTGGAGTCGGAGGAATGAGACCTACTCATTTTACCGTGTTTAGCGTTTCATACCCACGTAAGCTCTGGACGTGGGGGCTGGGCACGGTCACAGGTAACTTGCCAGTCTCTTCCAGAGCATATAGCGAGCGTATTTGTTGGAGGCGACTCCTAACCTTCTTCCATGTACTTCCCTATAGATTGCAGGCTTTTAGCCGAATTGACTTGTAGAATGCAATCCACATAAACGAGAACACACCCACGCACACATGCGTGGATACCTAAATAGAAAAGGTTTGCGCCAAATCAGCACAGCAAGAACAGGGAATCCTTCCCCTGGACCCAGTGCGTCTCAGGGAAACATAGGGCGCTTTTGGTTCGCGATTACACCTTTATCGGCCATCTGAGGGGCCACGCTGCTTCGCGACTAACTGATATAAGATCTCTCTACTAGGGAGATCCGTGGAGTTATATATATATATATATATATAATTTACATATATGCATATGTATGTGCATTACATAGGGGTGGATAGCATAGTGGTAGCGGTGCCGATCACCACGAGTACGGTGCTGGTTCGATCCTCACCCCGAGTTAACCTGGTACGGGATTTATCTGGAAAACGTCCACTCTGCAATCAAAGTAGAAACTCTAAGCCTTCAATGGCACTTATAATGAAAGGAAAATCCTCAAACAGAAGCCGAAGCCACATGTAAAAATTTCGATGATTGTCGTGGATGATGCACGCGAAGAAACGAATCAGCTGCGAAAAGAGCTGCGATCTGCACAGCAGATGTGAAAACGGATCGTGTAAAAAAAATATGCGCTGCATATGGTAGGGAAATCTGTCACCCAAAAATCCTTCACTCGCTGCAGTGTCGTTGTTGGCGCAGTTCGGTTCAGTATTGATTTCCTGAAAAACTACTGAACTTAGGAATGAGTTATATACCACTAATTTCCTGGGAACAGAAGAAGTATGAGGATTAAAGCAATCAGCCTCGATGCACCTATGAGAGTGCGCAGCGCATTAGTCTGAATTCCTGTAAAGGTTATTAAATAAATATTTTTTCCTTTCGATGACTTATGAGAGCTCATCGACGGAGCGATTTAGTACTTTTATGTACCTAGAGAAAACTGGTACAAACTTGCCGATCCCCTAGGGATGGGAGTCTCAGTTAGCCCTTTGGCCGAGATCGAGCCGAACACCACGCATGTATTGCAGGATACCTCTCACCGTTGCGTTCTATGGATTGCAAAGCCACAAATTTATACATACAAAGGTATAAAATGTAGAAACTTTCAAGAAAGAAAAAGCACATCGAAGGTGATGTATGGTGGATGATGGCGCCAAGGACCTAATGACGTATAACACCTACGACGAGACAAATAGTCTCTGCAGACGAAAAGCACCGATCCGATCGGAAACTTCAAACGGCTAAAGAGGAAAATGAGAAAAAAAGAACAGGAAAAATAAAAGAATGATACTGGAAAATTGAACAGAACACTGTAGCTTTGAAACAAATACGTTTTTCAGAGAAAACATTTACGGAATGAGAAGGTTCAGAGCAGTTATGCATTTAACCACCTCTACGACGGTATGAGTGGAGTCGAATGCATTGAGCGTCCCAATGGACGCATTAACATTGAACGATAGATCCCTTTTACATCCATTGTGGAGCAATATCCGTGGGTATTCTAAGAGCGGAGACTCATCTCGCAGAAAAATTACTCAAGCTGAAAAAGAGTTCGATTTTCACATCGGGAGCCCTATTAGGAAGACCCCTATGTTGAAAATAATTGTTGTAATGGAAGAAATCCAGTAGTCTTAAGGTGGTAAATCTCTCATTGATAGGATCTCATGGATAGGACAATTCAAATAGACAAACATAGTAATAAAGTAACAGTAGCAATAGTGGTATAATCAGCTAAAATAGTACTAGCAATGAGGTGGTAATAATAAGAAAAGGTGAGAAAACTATGTATAGCGGTAACAGCATTAACAGGGATAAATTAATAATAATAACAATGGTAATAACAGTATTAATAACAATAACAGCAATGACAGCGGTGGACAATATTCGCTTCACCGAATCCATAAACTGATATGGAATAAAGCCTAACCATTTCTGATATTACAGCGATGATGTCGCAAATCTTCGACCCCGGGACAGATCGAACCACGATTTCCTTCTCCGGGAGCTTGCGCATTACACACTGGGCCACAGAGGCCCTTGCTCAGAGTTTCTCTCAGTTAGTTTTCCGTCTACCCCTGGCATCAGCAATGACCCGTCAACGGGATTGTTCACGGGGCCCACATCGTCACATGTTAATTTCTGATACTGTATAAGCTTTTTGTTGAATTCAGGTAAAGAAAAGAAAGCCATTATAGTGGAATCGTTAACGTTTCACATTGTAGTTTGGTAATCTAATCGACTTCCATCCTATGCACATAGTAAGACTAAAGATGTATAGAAATGAGCTGCTAAGGCAAAAGAAATCGATAAGTGAATTCGGTTGCAAGCCAAGTGAAAACCGATCGATATGTAGGGTGAATGGTATTCAGATGAAAGAGGGACAAAGGGATCATAAGGATTTTCATATTTTTTGGAACTACTATATTTCACGTATCCAAATATTTCAAAGAAAATCTATTTCTTAATAGTTCCCAGGATCGACTTTCTATTAACCTCGGCATTGGAACATGAATGTGTCGTTTTCTTGTTCAACAATCGCGAGGTTTTTAAACAGCATACATTTACTTCCATAGAGAAACACAATACAATACAACGCAAGCTGACGTTTCGGCAGTATCGCTTTCTTTAGAGCCGCTTTTTCGTCACTTCCAATGAGGAAGTTTAGAACAGCTGATTATAGTCGCATATTTCTTTTACTATTTCTTAATTGTCTTTTAATATCTTGAAGAGTTGTTTTCTGTACGGCTTTACCAAAACACCACGTTACGTTACAAATTTACTAGCCCTTTCTAGTGAGCAGCGCAGCTTTCTCCTCTTCCTTCTTACTTTTTTCTTCATGATGTTCTCACAACCCTTATAGCGATAGTGCTTGACGCCTATTAAAAGCTGAGTTGTTGCGCTTTTGTTTTCATTGGCTACTGGTCGTTCGTCGTTTGTCAGGTCTCCCGTCCCTCAACTGCCCATCATTGCTAACTCCTCCACCCCTTTCACCCACCCGGATGTTTCGACATTTCGTTCAGCACACGCGCTCAATGCGGTAGAACGGAGGCCACGCGGCTCCCAACCAATTAAAATGGTCTTAGCTGCGGCCGTCGTGCATCCATCAGCTTGGCAGCGCCGTCAATGAGAAACCGAGTCGACTGGTGTCTGTGTCATTTGCAAATGAACTCGAAAAGATGAGGCAAACACCAGCCGAACAGACGGCAGACCGGGAGAAAAATGAGTTCAGCCAGATGAGCCACTGGCAAACATAAAACAAGCGATATTTCCGGAAACTACAACTCCACAAGCGAGTGTTGAGAACTGCACCACAATAAAAATGAGGTCGCAAGTTCGACCATATGCCCTGATAACTATCTACCCCTCGGGGTTGGTGAATTGGTACCATACTTGTGTTGTAAAAGAAATACACAATGTGACATATGGTTAGCCCTGTCATTGGGTCGAATATGTACCGAACTGGCCAGACGATGCTATGGCTGTACTCAGATACATGAACAGCTCCTAAATGACTTATCAATTTCGAACGCTTCATCCTTTATCCACGACTTCTTTGTTTCTACTGGAACACGTCCGAGAACAACCAGAACAACAACAACGTCCTCCTTTCCCATGGTAATTGTCGAACGATCTAGAATCAGATAATACCCACCCAGCATGTGCCGCTCATTTCTTCCTTCATCTTTAAGTTATTGGAACGTTGAATGTGGAAATGATCCAAAAAATGAGTCATAAGAATCAATCATGGATCCTGAACATGATGGTGCTGGACTTCACCCAATGCTAAACAGTTCGAGCCAGTTCTAGATCTGTGTATTCAAAACGTGGCTCAACGCCATGCGTTAGAACTGAGGAAAAAATAAGCCAGCCAAGGTTTTGCCAGTGAGGGATCTCCTATAGGTGCAACTAATAGTCCAGCAGTTTCTCATATCCTATAGAATATTTTAAAAATGAAAACGTTGCATAGTAAAATATTGGACTTTGACCTTGGATCGTACCGACGCTTATTTAAGGCTAAAGAGAACGATAGGGAAAATTTAGCCAAACTCGTACACAACAACTAACGAAGGGCGAGTCCTTTCGCGAAAAGGATACTGTGGCCATTAGTGTGTTGGTACGGACGGAACAATGGGATGATGTTTAATGACGGAGCTAATAGTTATCCCGATCACATTTTATTCACAATACATTGGTTATTGCCAGGATATTTCGATACCAGTCAAAAAGAAAACAAAATCAAGCAAAAAGCCCTGGTCCGCTGATCAACACTTCTTCACTACTCTTCCATTTCACTGCCCCATTTGCTAAAACAGCATTGATATTCCGAACATTGCTGTCAGTTTCCGTCTTTTTCTGTTGTTTTTTTTCACTTCAAAGCCTCCACCAAGCCGATATACAAACGACGTGTTTGTTTTCAAATGAAGGCGTTATGAGAAACTGAAGAAAAGAAGTGTCATTCGCATGACTAATAAGGGAAGTTGAGAGAGGAGACTACGATTAAAAAGGAACTGAAAATAAAAATAGTAAAGCAAAAGCCACAAAACTGTAGCTCCATCATTAACTGTGATGTCTAGGACCTCGTCATTAGTTGGACTAAGGTTAGGTAAATATTTCCTTTTTAATGCAAGCTTCTAGTGCAGTGGGCACAAGTGGAATCCAATCTAGTCTGGGCAGTTCAACCCCTCCATCACTCCAGGGATGGCATATTGGTACTAAGCCTATCTCAGAAGATAAAAAAAACGCAGGATTGATAAACAGGCATGGCTTGGAATGTATTGAATAGCCCAAAAATGCATTCAGTCACTTCTACGATTCTAGCAATCGAATCGAATGCATGGCACATCCTTGTGGCCTTAATAGCAAGTGCTTTGTCTTTTGCCTTTTTTATGGCATAAGTTAGGAAACTCACAGTACATTTGTACTTTAAAGACCTACAAAATTGCATTATAAAACGGGAAATAACAACCTTAAAGCGAAAACATGCTGGTCCTATGCAGGAGAATGTCCATACCAAATAGTTCTTAAATGTATTGTTTTGACTTAACTAAATTTTTAACTACATAGCGCCGTCTTTCTGCACAATTCGATCCAATAACCTTACGTCTTCTTCAAGTTCAACCTTTTAGCGACCATGGGCAACCACTTTTCTTGACGCTAACGCTGCCTCCTATCCACCATTTTCATTAATAAACCTCATCATAAATCTCTTTTGACGTATCGAAAAGTGAGACACTAAGTCGAGCGTCAGTCATTTTGACTGAGTATGCCGTTGGCGATTCGTATCTGGAGGATTTCGTTGTCGGGACCAAGATCCTTATCAATTCAGGCGTTGGTCGGCCAGTCGGCTTGGTCATCAGTCCCAGGCATTTCGCCGTAATGTGGCCGGCCGGCTGGCGCACTGCGGCGGTCGAGGCCAATTACTTCCCGACAATATGCTGCTGTCCGCGCTGATGATGTTTAAGCCATTGGTATGACCTCATGTCCATAATAACACCACACATGCACTTTTGTCCGGGTTGATGAGAATGGGTACGGAGCGGAAATTGAACGGAAGCGTGGCCGGATGACGGACGCACAACCATGAACACACCAACGTCAGCAGAAACAATAGTGTATTCCGACACTTCAGAGGGTGTCTCCATCAAACGGACACCGCTTTCCTCTCTGTTGTCGGCTTTGATGTTGCTGTGGCTCTTAGAAGAACAGCAACGATGCCGACGACCATAGGTGGCGTACAAATTGCCTACTCAATTAATGGAAATGACCGACGACGACTACGACTACGGCAGCACCTGCGCACAGAGGAACGTTTAACAGATGGGCGGCATGCTTGAAGGGGAACCTCACGAACGAGGAGATCATCACAAAATCCTCAAAGGTAAAGAATTCTGTCAACTAGTTTCACTCCTACCTAACTGTGATGAGGAATTCCCATTCTGATTATATGAAAACCGACTGAAGTGCAGATGTTCCTACATGGGTTGTTCCCAAGATGGGAGCTTCTCTATTTGAAGGTACCAAATCCTTTCATGGTGAAAAGCTCCCATTGATTTTATCACATCCATTTGTAATCTGTGCTAAACCAAAAAACCAGAACTTTGGTTCTATGACCGATGTTTCAACTAAGTTCCCCTTCTTACGTGTCGTATGTGCGTTTGCACAAAGAAAAATGAATGAGAGGAACAACACTAAAAAATTTCGCAGTTATTAATTCACGTTTTCTTTCAAACCGTCGGGTATTTTTCCCTCTTTCCCTCATTATATGATAAATAGAATATATAGTTATACGAAGCACAATTCTCTTATGTTCATCGATCCAACTAAATAAACAATGTAAACAAAAACGCTGCAAAAATGGGTTGAATCCCTCCGCTGGTAAAATTCCCACAGGGTCTTCTTCAGAAGGACGAGGATCAGACATTTTCCTTCACCTTCTCTGCGTCGCCTAACATATCATCACTTGTATTTAAATGAAAAAGTAGACTTTTCCGGCTCAGTCACCCACAAGTTGTTTCACCCGCTTTATCATCATCGCAGTCAATTTTTGCAAAAAACTTGGGATTTACGATCGTTTTATGGCAAGCAAGAATGGATGTACGACTTGTAGTCCACTGCTTTTTGATGATAAATTAGCCTACTGAAAGATATCACAGAATCCTTGTAGTTACCAAATTCTCCCTAAAGATCAGAATTCTCGAATCCTCCATACAGATGAGAAGGCAACGAAACCAACAGAATGAGAACTCCCGCAGAGATTCGGAAAAAATTGGAGAGAAAACGTCTTCACTTTGCAGTGGATATATACCATGTATCAATACTCTATAAGCACTCTAACTTATCTCTTCGTTCGAGTGGTATTCCCTCCACTGGATCCGACTCGATGGGACAACAACCAGCTGTGGATCATCGACTCGGATCAACGCGATTCTGACAAAGGCAAAGGCGCCGAAACGCCACCCGAATAGAGGTTTATGCCAACCTCGCGTTAGCTCGATCATATCGAAAACTATACTCACCATATAATTGCTGCGACTAGACCGTACCGTATTCCAGAGAACCACAAACCGTCACCATTCTTCGGATAATCTCACGAATAGACGGCCTGTTCTTCATAGAAGACCCAAATACCTATGAGTTGGTCATTTTCAATAAGCGATTCTCGTCAACGTCCTCCACTAAAAGCCGTGACCATTTCCAGCTCTTTATCTGCCATGCTGAGTTCCAATAAATCTTAACAAATGAGACCGCCTATTTTCGTACGTTTTATCAATTGATTCGTCCACTACCGACTTTTTCCCATCCATGCAGATTGTATTATGGGTCCATTCTCATATTCCTTTTAAACAACGAACGAATCGTAAATAACCAAACATATGGGACGACTAGTGATATTGTCATTACCGTTATTGAATGAGGTAAACATCGACCAGATGCTATAAACATCCACAAAGAACTCCGCTCTAAACTGTCCAAACATAAACATCACTTAACACAAAATTTCACTCAAGTTTAGAAGATCATAGAAAAATTTGGGAAATTCTAGAAGAAAACTCCTTGGGTAAGGAAAGAAAATGTAACTCGTAAGAGAGGGAAAGGTCTGGGAAAGAAAAAAAGGAAAATCAATTTGTATTAAGTATTCTCTGCAATAAAATTAAGCACAAGGTATAAACAGTTACGATGTAAATTATGTCAGTCATACAGTTATAACAGCTATGATATGAATATATATTATTAATTATAATACAAATTATTAATATGAATTATTATAATAAAAATTATTAATAAAGTTACTAAATTATGTATATTATAGAATCACTATGTAAATTATTATGTGACAAGCACTAGCAGATTTACAAAGAGAACTAGCACCGGATAAATCAAGAAAGAAAATCCGAATTGCTACTAAACATGGCTTATAATGGGCTGAATGATAAATTAAACGTCGAGGAATGAAATATTTATGAATTTATAAAGTGATTTTTGGAGTCATATACCAATTCTAAGGTGCGTGTGGCAGAGTGGTTCAAAGCGCCTTGCGATGCACATATGGGATCAATCCTCGCACTCGTGGCTCACCAAGCCTTCCATCACTCCGAAGTAGGCAAACTGGTACTAGACCTATCTGGGAGGATAGCAGCACTGACTCGGTACATCGTCAGGCCACCGCTAGTCATTGTAAAAGGCCAGACATGCATCCAATCTTCTCCAACGATGTTTAATAAAGTCGAATGTATGGCGCATCTCTCAGAGATTGATCAATGCCGAGAACGTTTGAGTTTTATACCAATTCTTAACATTTTTGGAGCCATTTCTCAGTTTCTTCTAAAAGCTTAGTCCCTTTACAACTAGTCTTATCGTAGTCAGTACTAGTAGTTGAATTGACGACTCCAAAGCTAACAAGAACCACTGACATTCGAAAAAATTCATTCCACTTCCAACTGAGAATTGTGCTCATTTTTTTTTCTCCGTTTAAGACAAAAGAAAATTACTTAAGAAAAGGAAATGTGTAGAAGTGAATGACTTTCTATTGCTAGATAGGGGAAACTTCTACTCGCTCCATAAAAATGCCGTACTGTGCAGTACTTCTTTTAGCAAGGCACTTTATGCTCATAGAAATCCGGAAAAAGAAACTAACCTACGCCTAGGTTCGACTGGGTTAACAAACCCTGAGCACTGGCCATCACGAAGAATGAGTCTCTTAGTGGCTAGAGGAATGGTTTGACGAATAATTCAACTTAGATTCCAGTCGGACTTGCTTTTTTTTAATGTCGTAACATCTACGTTGAACTGATCGACGACGATCAAAGCCACTTCTCATCATCACTTTTCGTCTTCGTTTTCTTCTTCATTTTTTTCCTTTCAAGTTGTTTGTACTTTCGCCATCATCAACGAAGAATGCTATCACTCATCGCTTTCATTTCGCATAAACGGCCAACAACAAAATCCAGTAATAAAATCCAGATGTGTACGTTAAGTTGATGTTAAGTAGTTAACTCTAACATTACTTTACTATATAACACCACTCATTGTAGCCATATGGTACCAATAAACGGAAAAAACCAGCGTTTCGAGCAAAGAATAAGAAAAAAGAAACGGTAAAAAACGAAAAAAAAACCTGAAAAATCCAGAAGAAGGACTTCCGGTTTAAAAAGCAGCTTAGACTCCGGCTACCAATGGAGTGTAAAATAGTTTGAGTTCGTTCCACAGAATTTTACGCATCAGAAGTCTCGACGATTTAATTACCTTATTCATAATTTTATTCCCTACTTCTCGACGAAAACAAGCGCTTCTACTTCTGTTCAAGTACAGGGGAAAAATCCATTACATAAAGGACGGAGACTCTACCTGCTCGTTCTTCCCTTCCATTTCTAGATGGCGTGAGATCCTATTATGAGGTTTCATCGAATTGCATTTGCATTTTCTATTTAAAAATTCACAAACATTTTGCTAAAGTGCTATAATTCTAAAATGGTATCGTTTCGATAATGAAAACGTCATTGTTAGCGCTACTAGTGCTATTCGTTGTCGTTAAACGAACACAATAGACAACTTTACACTAAAGAATTACGCGAATGTGGACCGAACGAATAGTCGACTGTGTTCGGGCGAAAACGAGTGGGAAAATCATCAGCATCACCAAACTGCACCATCTTGTTGGTCATATAGTTATTAGTATACATACATATGTAAAGTAACACGTATAGTGCAGTAATTAGAGGAGCCCTGCAATACACACGCAGCTGGTCATTGGTTCGATCCCACCCGTGCCTTGAGCCAACCAAGTACTCATACTTTTGGAAGAGTAAAACTGGTTCAAGACTAGTCCGGAAGGATAAAACCAATGACCTTAGCCCTCTGTAAGTTATTGAGTAGACCAAATATGCACTCAATCATTGCCGCGTTGTTACGAATCGAGTTAAATGCATGGGGCATCACCAAGATTTTGATCGACGATTTAGCCATTTAGACCTATTACGTCTGGTATGCTGCCATCTACAACAGGGTCTACATGAGCTTGTTGTACGCTTTCATTCCTAGTGATGTTTCGAGGACTACGGACATTTTCAAAACCGTAACCACTCCACCGCTGAGTTACAGGGAGTGTCCAAAGTACACCATATGGTCTGAATTCTACTCTATGCATGTTCTCTACACCATCTTTAGTGAGAAGTGAAATGAGAGAGCCTTTCGCATAAAGAAATCGTTGTCAAAAACTTTATGAGCAATAAGAACACCTTTTAAGCTTGAAAACAAGAATCTGAATGAACCGACTACTATGGGAAAGCACGATTAGTTGAAGTACAGTGTTTCATTTTTCATTTTTAGGGCGTATGAGGCGCAGTGGTTGGAGGCACCCTGCAACACACACGTGAAATCGATCCCGGTGTCGATGGCCGATTAAGTCTATCACCTCTCCGAGATTGAAAAATTGCTACCAGACTAGTCTGGGAAGACGGCAGCACTGGCTCGATACATCGATAGGCCACCGCGAGCCATTGTAAAGGCCAGATATGCATTCAATCACCTCCAAACGATGCTTAATGAAGTCGTATGGATAGCGCATCCCTCAGGGATTGATCAACGCTTTATTTTATCCTTTATAGTGTTTCATTTTTGAAAGAATCTAACCATAAAAACCTTCAGAATTTCAGTTCTGGTACTCAAAAGTCCCATCACGTTGGAAATATTTGGGTTTTTGTGTCGAATAGCGAATGTTTTTTCATTCGCCCATTGTTGTGTTTCGGAATTCTCTTGGTGAAGAACTTCAATCGTTTTCAACACATCATAAGAATGCCGTTGCTTGTCGTGGAAAACTGTCGCCTAGTGATTTGACACGAATGGGGCTTCCCATGAGAACAAAGTGGAACTTTCCCATGCACGATGACGTCACAAAGAGTACATGAAGAAATACGAAAAATCCCTGTATACAACCGCTTATCAATGACGATAGGCGACTAAATTGAACCGTTGGCAGAGGGGCTAGCGAAGGTGTCCAGATGATGAAAACCTTAGTCGATACGATTCTGCTTAAGTGACTCTGCTTATAGCGCTATGTTAATCCGACATAAATTGCTTCCTAAAATATGTCTGCATAAATGAAGACTGAAAATTTTAAAATGAAAAAAAACTAAATTGGATAGACGAATAAGCGAGAGATGAAGCGTCACCCGGCCCCAAATGAACAATTCTAAGGATTGTGGAGACTTACGTGTACTAGATATAAGCCATCAAATATAAACCATCATTGGCCCTAGTGTTTAAACGTTCCTAACACTGGTTAGCTTTGGTCTTCAGTGATACCACACAAGTGAAAACTCTTTTCCATTTCTTTTAAGTTTCTTAAGTTCATTATCCTCACCGAAACCATACGACACAAATTGGAAGAAAATGCAGAGAATATGGATAAGAAATACCATTTGTTACGGATTTCTAGGAGATCTTCAGCCTAGCGAAAATCTAGTGAAGCTGTAATTATACTCAGGAATTACTAAGTGGTGAACAGGACTACAGACGACACAGGCAAAGGTTTTATTTGAAATACATCCATAATAATGCTGAGATATTGTCAATCCCATTGACGGATGATTGCTGATGGCATTGATAGATACAAAACTAGCTGACAGAAAGATGAATCGAAGAACCCGTATGGCGTGGTGGTGAATGCGTTAGCTCCCGGTAAGGATAATAGTGTGTTCGATCACCACCGCTGACACCTGCGGTCCGGAGTTTTTCAAAAATCTCCGCATCACTGTGATTATTGCTACTGTTACGTCTAATTTTTACATGAGGCCTATTAGATCGCCACCAAGCGGTTGGTCGACCGTTCGTGGGTGTCGCTGTCGTTCTGGAAGAATCTTATTCGCATAGCGTCTGAGTTCCTCCAAAACCTTCATGGCCACCAAAAATGACTGTGGTAGGGACCTGGGTACGCTTTAACACGGTTATCTAAGGTTGCGAGTGAGCAACACTAAAAAGATAAACTTCTCGACGTTGATCAATTCCTGAGGAATGCGCCATGCATTCGACTTCATCAAGCATTGTTGGAGGTGACGGAATACATATCTGTTCTATATAATGAAACGCGATGGCCTACCAATGTATTGCCTCAGTGCTGTTATCCTCCTGGATAGGTCTCGTACTAATTTGCCGATCCCGGAGGGATGGAGGGCTTGATGGGTCTGCGCGCTGGATAGATCTCATGCGTATTGCAGGGCGCCTCCAACCACTGCGCCACACGCTCCTCTTATGAAACACTAGCACACAACATGTCACCAGATGAGGAAACGACACATTGTGAGGCTCCAAGTGAACAAACTCACATCCGAACACCACAATCTCCATGGATGACATTTGCAAGAAATGAAGAGAATGAAAGAATTACTGGTTTTCGCAGCTCCTGCCATCAAAATATCTATGTATTACGCATTTATCCTCATCAAATGATTGGTTGTCTCTTCATTGCACTCTGTGCTTTGATATGTGTGATTATGTCAATTCGCCTTTATCCGATTACTTGTATTCAACTACTCTTCTTCCGTTCTTCAAATAGGCATCACTGTGACGTTTTCTATTTCTTAAGAGACTATTAATGCTAATGACCACCAGTCATTTGTGCAACAATACTCATCCCATTGTTGCCCATTGAAAGAAAACAACATTGCTCAATTACCACTTGCTGCGATAACGCCGGCGCTTAATAATTAACAGAAGCATACACCAGGACAACCTCTCCTGAAAAAGACTACATCCCACAGGCCTTCAACTAATCAAGCTACATAAACCATATTATAACTGGGAATACTGAAAGAGTTGTCAAGACGTTTCGACCTTTCTACTTAACTCTGATAGCCCCTTGAACTTAGGTTATCTTCAAATTACAAGTTACTTCGAACTAGTCAAGTGGAGACAAGAACTCTGACAATTCGAACTAGGCTACTAAGAAATACCTAAGTATTCCACGATCCTATTATTCACCAATGCCAAATACCAAGATCAACCGTCCTAGTACCAAACTAGTCGCATGGTGTCAAATCTCCCTCAGATCTACAACGATGGCGACTGCTCGTGGTGGTGACGACATGGGGCAAACTTTGGCCTGGCCGACGTCGACACTCCAAGGAACCACGATGGCTAAACCAGCAAAGCTTCGAAAAAATGGAGATAATGAGGAGGTCCGCACGACCAGTGAGGACGGGCCATCCAAGTATCCAAGTAAGTATTGTTCACCTTTCCCACTTTATTAAATGCTCGACCACCTGAACACAACCGCACTCTTCGGCTCCATTGTGGAAGAAACTTAAGCTTCGCCTGCTAAGTAACAGATTTCCATATCAAAGACTTAAAGGCGACTTTTATTACCTCGATTACTTTGCATGCCAATACACAACAAGCTGATGATAAGGACTAAGCATGATTTTCATAAAATAAAAGCCATGTTTGGGGGTTTACCTAAGTAAAAACAGGAAAACACCAAATATAATTCGCATGAAATCTCCAGAATAAGAAAAACATTTTTTAACAGGCATAATATGCTATAGATTATATGCATAACGATGATGATGATGATGATCGCCCCGAATGAGGTCGAACTAAGCAAGAAATCAGTCACAGATATGGATGGAGTAAACATATACAACGAATAAATGACGACAGCGTAAATATAGTACTTGACGAGCGCCCTAAGGTCCGCGTTAAGGTTCGTACGAAAACAATGGTATCGTTAAGGACTACGCCATCGCCAAAACAGCATCCAAACATATGAAAATGACAAAATATCAAGCTATCAGCTACCAAATACGGCCATCAAATACTGCACTCCATCCTACATAAGGATGGACAGCAATGCACAGAAAAAATACGGCAGCAAACGTTCAAAAACAAAATTCCAAACAGCTTAACAAGATAATAGAATGCATTGCAAATAGAAAATAAACGAAGACAGGGGAAACCGACCGACTGACCGACGCCACTACGACGGGATGAAAGCTCGAAAAATCCTAAACAGTACGCATCATGCAGCGGTCAAATGCAGATCTGAAAAAGACGTACAGGAAGGAATTATACATAAAACTACTTTTAAAGTACAGTGTTGTAAATGGCGTGCACCAAAAACCAAAACGTTCCTGATAAAAAAAGAACTAACGGATCTACTGCAAAGCTGAGGCGCGCGTAGCGCAGTGGTCGGAAACGCCCTGCAATATACATGGGATCGACCTCCACGCCCCAAGCCCTCCATCTCTCCAGGGTCGGCAAATTGGCACTGGAATTGTTTGGGAGAATAGCAGCACTGGCTCGATACATCTGTAGGCCATTGCGAGTGATTTTAAAGGCCAGATGTGCTTTTAATCACCTCCAACGATGCCTAATGTAGTCGAAGACATGGTGCATTCCTGAGGTATTGATCAACTCCGACAGCTTTACCCTTTATTATTTACTATTGCAAATCCACTAATCCTTTTCGATTACGCTGCAGAACAAAAACCACTAGTCGCCTTTAACTAACATCTTGCTCTAAACTACGATGGGTTTTCTTGCAACCTTAAAAACCCGTATCGCATTCAAGCTGGCCAGTTATAATGATATATTGTAATGCCTACTAGCAAGAAATAAACGTTGAATCCAAAATGATTTATTAGCAACGCATCGCGCATTCATTTTGGTACAGTGAGCACAAAGGCAGGTGCAAAGCAATGGTTACACGGGCCCTGCAGTGCACATGTGGTCGTTGGTTCAACTCCGCGAGCGACCTTTGCTAACAAAGCCCTCCATCCTGCCAGGACCGGTAAATGGAACACTTTACTAAGAGGACAAAAACACCATTTGATACAAAGTAGTGTCCCGAAACTAAAAGTTGACCGCGCCAAATATACGTCCAATACGTGTGTAAACTTGCAACACATTCCGAAAATCCAAGTTATTCATTTGGAAAATCCTTTTCTTGCTTTGCAATATTTTCGTTGCCGGAAGCGCCATTTATACTTGTAAGAAAAACATTGCCAACTCACGGTTGCTATCGATCGCATATTAACCTAATTTTAATTGTCATGTCGCACGTCACCAAACCTATACATTCTCATACCGATTTGTCATTCGACCTTGTCCTGCCTTGAAGGTCAATCATGAGCTCCACTCGTTCCCTCTACTCCACATCCACATAATTTCGCCTAATCACTTCCGGAAGCGACCTTCACCGTTGCACTCTGGACAACCACTACCGTACCGGGTATCATATTACAACTCACTGTCATTGCACAGCGCTCTAAAAGCCATTGAAGCCCACATAGAGACACGCGCGCTATCTCTGTCACATTAAGCCCAGATAGCCATCGCCAGATGCCCACAAATCGCTTGGTTGACCACTGTTCGTCGCAAATGCTGTAACGCCTCCCGTTACCCATGTATCTCTCTCCAACGACTGACTACACATCTCAACCACAACAATCAGCGCTAATTTGCATAGACTATAAATTCCAGCCATATGAATAGCGCAAACAGTATTCGACGAACATAACCACTTACTGTTAATCAGCTCGAGTAGTTAATATTATTGCTACTCATGTAACTCGCGCATGTTCCTGTATGTTGAAGTAAGGTTTACAGCAAGGATTTGCAAATCCCATCGGGATTATCCAAGGTAGGGTAAGTCCAACATTTCCATTCAGATTTTCAGCTAAGCTAAGCCCTATTCCATACCAAAGAATGTCGAGCAACATGTGGACAGATTTTCGCCAATACAGCAAAAATAAAGGACGTCGAACAAAATGTTTGATGTTTTCTTTGCTCATCGAGTATGAGGCAACCACCCAATACCTTTGAAGTGTCAGGATGGATGGAGATTTTATTGGAGCTCTAGTAATTCGACAAATAGGAGTGCACCAGATACAGATTCTTGCTTTTAGGACTACCCGAAACTAAACTCAAGATTAGCACACAGACGCTCTGTAAGGAAATAAGTCCAACACGGTAGGCCGTAAATGACTCATAACAGCTACAATTGTTTGGGTTGCACCATGAAAACCAATGGTCGACAGAAAAACTGACCAAGGTCAGGTAAGCAGTTTTGATGTGTCAGCAACTACCGCACAGCAAGTCATCACCGCTCACATTAAACAGACATCGTCCATTTCACGTTACGGTCATTCGCAAACATCAAAAAGTGTTTGTGAAACAAGAGCCACCCCAGAAAAACTCGTCGCGCCGTAAAGGAACCTAAACGACACCTCACAGTATGCCACTTTCGGGGCCATAGAACCATCAGAGCGGATTATACCCTATGTTCTCCCATTCCGCTCCCCTCCCCGCTTTATGTATTACAAATAATAAAGCTGACAAAATGACGCGCACAATGTTAGAGGTGGAAAATTGGTCGAATCTCAACAGATACTCACGTTACAGGATTAGTGTTCCATAGAATACAATGTGTCTATGGAAATATAAGAAGAAACGACGTAAAATGAAACAACCGGCAGATCTGTAGGTAACTGGCTAACCACACTGACAAACGACCTAATTCGCTGCCACTGGGGCCGACGTTAATGCATCAATCTAAAAATCACGCGTTGAAAGTCGAAACAATACACAGCTGGTTTGCAAGCAAAGAGCTTACTTTCTTGCATTCCTCTTCAATTACTTGTTCACCTTCAGGTGCATTTGGCGCAGCGTCGCCAGCAGCAGGATCGGTATGGTCATCTTTTTTGTCAGAGACAGGCGGTGAACGACGCTAAAGAACATAAAAATATCTACCGAACGCACTAAGCCACACCACATCGCTTACGGCCTACGCAGCCAACCTTGAAAAAGTTGAGGATGGTCTGAATGATGTTCGTGCGAACAACTTGGCTTGCAGCAGCAACCACAGCTTCAACATCAATGCCCTGCTGCTGAAATTTATCCTGCGCTTTCATTGCAAGTTGCCAGAGGGTTTCAAATACGGCTGGATAACCAGCTTTACCCTTTTCAAGAAGATCTGCAGTAGTCATAGCCTGAAATCAAACGTTTTACATGAAGGTAAGTTGAATTACTAGATTGATGCTTCCTCTAGATACCTTGAAATCACAACACTTATATAGAATCACGAATGGAAATAGGTGATGTTGATAGAACTCTTAATGTCTCTCTCTTCCTCTTCCGACTGACAGAAAATTTCCGATTGTGTATGATTCATACATCATGACTAACGCATTCTTTGTTCAAAACCTGCATGAGGTCCAGAAATTTTCACCAGTACTTGATGCAACAGGGAAAAACACCATTAATTTTCACGCACAAGGACACATTCAGGCTACTAGCTTAGCACTAATCATTTGGAAAACCACGGAAGATCCAAACTGTCTCCTAAGAATAAAGACCTTTGGAAACCTAAATTTTCTGCTAAGAATGAAGACCTCGACTTAGGTAGAGAACTAGCTGAGAGAAGCGCAAAGATACAAAGACCTCGGTGGCACACCGTGCGATGCGCGAGCTCCTTGAAAGGGTAATCGTGGTTCGATCTAATCCGGAAACCAAGTCTTGAGAAAGTCTTAGCATCATTGCGGTTGAAGGACTATTACATCAATAAAATCGCCTTAAACAGCTGTTTCAGCGTAACCCACCTAGTCGAGTCTCATGTCGGCACCAAACGAAGAACGCCCACAATAACCGAATGAGTGCAAGCCGAAAGAAATCATCTTGACATTCGCAGTTCTAAGTCTCCGCTCTGCAGCATTATAATGTTGCAATGAACATTTGAGCTGTCGATAACACGACGCTGTCCATTAATCACAGCGCGAGAGCATTTGTGTACTTATGGTAAAGGTGAGTCCCAGTACCTATCAAACGAGAAAGCAGAACGGCCAAATCAACTCCTTATGTCTGGTCTCATATCAAATTTCATAATAGCACTGTTACTGGTGCCCACCAGATGGCTATAAATAGTAAAAAAAAAATAGTTCACATACAGAAAGGCTACTATCGTTAGACCGACAAATGAAGGAGCGGTGTGCACCATTTGGCTAGCAATACAACCAGCTTAATTCTAATTACTACTAAAGAATAGCTTTTTTTCCTCAGTTATGCTTTAGCCTTGCCCCACTCTAACTCTGAACAATGAATCCGAAAATTTCAGTAACAATCACAGTTCTTTCCAGATGCAGAACAATCTCCATCCTCAAAGTAACGGCGTTATTATGAACTGCATAACATACTCCACTCAAATCTGCGGCTAGCTGTCAAGCCAAACGATGATCCACAACTCAAACAAACGCCGCGCTTCATTGACCTTGAAGGACACATAAGCCAAATACGCATACCGCCGTAAGCCACAGTATCTCCTCTATTTATAAGCCTAGCCACTTTTATAGTTTTGTGAGAAAGCACTTCAGAGGAAAAAAAAGCAGAAAAAAGCCACCTAAACTAACAACCATATTACGCTTCTGAAGGCGTCAATCACCGTTGGAGCAATCATCTGTCACACGCTGACCTGCATCATGTTGATATCTGATTTTCGGCAGTCTTTGCACCATTAGAGGTCACTCTAACCATCCAAGACGACCGACCTTGTGGCAGTCAATCGCGACATGAAGTAACCAATTGTAAATCCCAGTCGTCCCGATACGTTAGCATCCTAATAATTGCACAATGTACGCTTCTGCTACATGAAAGGTCTAACCCATAACCATACAGTAGGCAGAAAATTATTCATATCACGCAAGCAACGCATATGTTCTCAATGTACCACAGAAGAGAAAGATTTGACATGAGATACTCGACATACACCCGAAGAAATGTCGAGACGGTCGCACTTCATTAGCGAAGTGATGCTAGTGCTGGTTATGCTCACATCAAATTGCACGGGCCTCATTTAAAATGAATCGGCACCATTGCAATCAGATATTCCCACGCTGTGAGTTGAGGCACACTACTTGACAAGAACGAAACTCTAATCCATCGAACTACACCACCAAGTCTATTCTACTCTGTTCACGAACCACATTATAATCAACACAGACATAAAGATAACTAATAAAACCATAATAGCACCCCACCTTCCCTTCACCGAGACCAAGACAATCGTTTGCCCACGTTGTGAACTTGTTCACTATATCGTACTGCTTCTCTTTCTGTGTCTTTTGCACAGGGGTGGCTGGCTTTTCCTCAGCTTTTGTTGACTCCACCACTGCCTCTTCCTTTTTCTCCTCTCCTTCCGCAGATCCTTCAGCTTGCTTCTCTGGTTCGCTCACTGGTACTGGCGCCGCCTCCGATGTTACTTCCGGTTCAACAACAACCGAACCAGGCTGGAAAAATGGTCACTACACATCAGCAGGGCAAAATATAAAGTTTCTAAATAAGGAAGTTTTGAAAAGGTCCTTATAAAAGGCTTTTTTGATGGTATCATGAGTTAGTATTAAGAAATAGAAACACTTTAAAGCTTACTATGAGTTTTGTAAATTGTTGTTGTCTAAAACTATAACCGTCAGCAACACCCGTACTAATAGTCAATGCATATCCACAAATAAATCCCCAAACGTTATGAAGGAACGGGTACCCCCCAAAATATACCCCTAAACCTTGTGAAAGAATGGCAAACACTTTGGTCATTTGAAAATTTGAATTTGAAAATGCACTCAAAATTTTCATAGATGCATAAACTATGACGTGCCGTAAGTGCAGTCACGAGTAAATGTGAATCGAAAATAGTCGTCACCTGCAGTTTGTTTGCTAAGTTAACGAGCAATTTTCCATCACGCAAGTGAGCCAGGAACTGATTACGAGTTATTGATCCGTCTTTACCCGGTAAATCAGGTCGTTCTGAGTCCTCGTATGCCAGTTTCTGAGCCCAGTCCAACAAATGGTAATTCACCTAAAACTACTTAGCAGTGAGGAAGTTTCTTCCTTTTTAATTGGCAGCGGATTGTGAGAATACGGACCTTGTGAACAGCTGAAGGGATTTGTTGCGCAATCCATCCGAGAGTATCATCGCGAATGTCCTTCGCTTGCTCCGGTTCTTTGAGAGCAGATGGCTCATCACGTTTCTTTCCCCACTTCAATGTAGGGCGTTTGAAGATACGTGAAGTTGGTTTCTCATCTTTTGATGCTTCTTCTGCAGGTTTTTCTTCGCTCTTTGGAGCTTCGGTGACCTACAATATACCACATTCTTTTCTAGAAGTCAAAACTAAATAAAATCCTTTATAACATTAGAAAACACTTCATCCTCCATGAAGTCCGCTTTTTCAGTCGCTTATCGACATCTCTCAGAAATAGTTCGCTTAACCTCTCCATTGTAATGTTTAAAGAAAGTTGAAGAATAGAATGCACTATGAATTCGAATTCATCAAGCATCGTTGAAGGTGACTGAATGCATCTCTTGGCTTTGCAATGACTCGTAGTGGCCTACTGATGTATTGGGCCGGTGCTCCTATTCTCCCAGACAAATCTTATACCAATTTTCCGACACCGGAGGGATGGAAGGCTAGGTGGACCGAGAACAAGGGGATCGATCCCATGTGTAGAGTATAGCGCCTCCGACCACTGCGCTACATGCGGCCTCGTTGTACTGTTTAGATAGATGATAATGATAATGAGATAGAAAAGACATATTAATCTTCTTCGGCAATTTTTCCGCAGAGCATTTCACGCATCTTTGATCGCACTTAATGCAAGGACATACCACATAATATACTACTAGAAATTAAACGAACTTCAGGTTCGGCCGGTTTACCGACATCATCCTTCGGAGGTTCAGTGGTTGGAAGGGCAGGAGGAGCCTGTTCTTCGTCAACGTTTGCTTCTTGCACAATCTTCTGTTCGTTTGACATCGTCCGTCAGTGGTTGTCCCAAACAATAACACTGAATGTTTCTGTGTTGATTAACGAATGATTCCTAATGAAAATATGAGAGAGAGAAGACGAATTTCGCCCGAAAACTTTTGATGAATCATCGAAATCAGACGGTAGTCAGTGAGATTCCAATGATTCAACAACGAACAACACAATATAGTCGTCCTCATGACTCATTCACTCATATAGCGGACAACCCGTTGATAGCGAGCGGTTCAAATACCCTACGACAAGACAAATAAACATATTAGAGACAAGATGGATACGACTCGAACTCCTTAAGAAGCAACTGAACAACTGAGAGAAGCGGAATGAGAGCTGGAGAAGTGGCGGAAGGCCGGCGGAAAGCGGAACGTCGCGCGCGCTAGCAAGCATGTCAGCACAGAAATTAATCACTAGGGAATCAAAGCCTATTTACGACGATAGCGTATAGTCGTATTTTTCGACATCGACATCACTTTTTTCAAAGGTCTCCTGAAAATATGTCCCAAAATGGCATAAAAACTAACACTTACCTAAGGAATGTGACACTAAATCACTTAGTTCATAACTTTCGAAGAAACGACCTAAGTTAAAGCGATGGTATAACCATGTCAATAAATCAATATTTTACAAGTGACGTCATGATAAAAAATGCAAATTACTAGTATTTTAAGCAGTTCTTGAACAAAAAAAGAATGGAACGATTGGCGTTCATTCTCCAGAAATGACCACAGGTGGTGATGAAGATTAGAGGGAAATATTCCTATTACTCATTGTTTTGGATAAGGAATGGATTATACAAATGAATAATGACATATAATGGAAGGGTGAAGGAAGACGAACGATAGAAAAAGAGACGCTGACTGCTTACTCAAACAAATAAAATGGCGCGCAAACTGATAATTAGCTGGGCACGGTAGATCAAAATGTCTGAGAAGGAACAAAAGTCGATCGGGTTACCGTATACCGACTAAATCGGAAGCGAGTGTATGGGAAAATTTACGCTACGTGGATTTAATGGAAGAGAGATTTTCGACAGATTACAAAAAGAATCATCATGATGTCGTGAGATAACCGTTAAATGCACGAAAAAGTTGCGTGAAGTACGCTTTCATAGAGAAGTGGATTTCTCGTAGTACACAAAAAGAATCGAGTATCAAATTGACGAACGGTTTTGTGGCGTAATATCGAGCGCGAAGCAAGAGGTAAGGTGATGAGGACGCGCAAGGCAAGCGTCGAATGACCTCCAGTGTGTCAGTAACATCATCTGGGGTCTGGGGTCAGCGACATCGAGCCGAGGAAGCGCAGCGAACGAGGAGGCGGCGACAGAGCGCCGTAACGACTCCGCCCCGCGGCGGTAGTCCGCGTCGCGCGCGTTGCCAAAAGCGGCGGCCACGCCCCGCTGACACCGTCACCCCGGGCCCGCCTTGCCCCACCCGCCCCGCCCCGACCCGCCCCGCGCTAATGTATTTAGCTCTAATATGAGCTTTTATAATAATGCTGGACACTAGTGGTGAGATGAATAGCAATTGCAAAAGTTTGTATACCGTTGTTTTAGATGCAATAAGTTTAAAGCTGTGCTCTATGAAGAACTTGTCAAATATTGTGGATAGAAATATACAATACTTATGAAACGCCGTAATAAAGACATTTCGGAATTGGTCATTAAATTGTACACTTCGGAGTGGTCGCTATCTGATTGGTTGGTTGGCCGGCCGGCCGGCAGGTTGGCTGAATGGCTCACTGGCCGGCGGCTCCAGTGGGGTGCATAGGATCCATAAAAGGATGATGGCATGGGAAAAGGACAGGACTGGGCTGGACGCCGGAGCGATCTATTTTGCGGGATGTCTGTCACTCACAACGGGGTGTTAATGACCGGCCTATTTTAGGCACGTTTTGGATGGAATATGTATGAATGCGCGACGATGCAGCCAGTAATCACAACTGACGTGACGAATCGTTAGAACTGAATCCTCGCTCACTTTCAACCAGCCACAGAGTAAAATTGCAGGTAGACGTTTTAGTAGCACAAAATAAACGGAATTCTAGTTGACAGTTTGCGTTGACGGTGAACGGTGACGAGCAAATGAAACATGTGGCCACCGTTGTATAGACAGGATAGCACGAGCTAGTTTTATGAGATTTTATTAGGAATTTGTAACGCTACGCTACGTTACGACGTTCCTCTCGCCATCATTGGTACTGAGAGAGCTCCTCAATGAATGACTGCGATGTACGGTGGGATCTAATCCTTCAACGGAGTCATCCATGGTGAGAAGAAGTGCAATATTTTCATCTAGAAACCCCGAAAGGTGTAAATCTAAGGGCGCCGTATAGTCGAGCGAGCTATTCAAGGCTACTTGCTCGTAAACACTAAGGATGAAGGACCTTAAAATAAAACTGTGAGAGCGTTCTTTTTCAAAAGTGACCACCTACTGAGTAGCTCTTAACTATTGACGGTTCTGAAATATAACAGGGTAATAACAATTTTATATGACGTTGATAGTAAGAAGCTCCACTATAAATAATGTCCCACTGAAATTTCAACGAAGTATTCGTCTTTCGCTAGAGAAACATAACCTCGTTAGAGTACTTTAATCTAACAAACAAGTGGTGGGTTGGGATTAAGGTCGATGCTTATTCTCCTAGCTTCGAAGTAAAAGGCAAAGGTTCTTCATCTACTCATCTACTTGAGCGAAAATTCGGCCCTGGATTTCCCACAGTAGTTATCCCATAGAATGCTATTACTGTTTAAGGATTAACAGCTAGAAGATTGAAAGCTTAGGCGTGGAGTCATTCATCAAACAGCTATGCATTTCAAATTCGAATGGTGTTATTCAGTGCTCTGATGTACCTAAATCAGGAAGAACAATATCTAGGATTGATGTGGTGAATTGCGATGAAAGACTCTCGAGAACCGACAACGAGACGATGATTCCGAGGGACAAAAGACGGATCCCAACAAGGCCCAGCGTTTAATTAGAGGTTTCCTGCCGTCGCTCGGCTTTGCGAATTGCCTCCGCCTCCCACCGCTCCCACCGAGTGGCTATTGACCGCGATAAAAGAATGTGACAACTAACAATGCCATCGGCCACATTCGGAAACATGACACGCATTTCATCGAGGTTAGCGAGCCAGAGCGTTCGAATTGACTAGCACGTCTACCATAGAATGATAACATACTGGAGCTCGGAGCTAGTGAATGTGATCTCATATCTAAGCAGATTCACCATTCTGGATGAAATTCGGTATCAAAGCACTGTACGCCTCGTGCGGCGATAATGGAAATCTGAAGTAGACGCGTACTCTTATGAGTGCGTCGTTTCTGAAGGAGTTCCTAGTGCAATGATTTCGAAACCTCTACCTGTTATCGCTAGACCTAAACAAGTTTATCCATTTATCCAACGAATCTGCGTTCTCATTTCCCATAATTGTAGAATTTAATGTATTTGTGTCCCCGTAACCGTGTTAATCATATGCTCTAAAAAAACAACTCGACCAGTGTAGAAATCTGGTTATCAGGCGAGGTGAACGAGTACTATGAGGGATAGCGTAATAAAAACTTGTAAAAAACATTTATGGGAGCTTGAAATGGCTAAGGCAACTAGAAATAGGCATGAGGTTAACGAAGCACATTAGTTTTCATAAAGGAAGGTTAATGTGAATCACTCTGATGAAGATCATTGTTATGCAGCACCACGTTCTCCTATTGTTCATTTATATTCGAGGGTTCGCTGATGCAGTAAGTACTAGTCGTAGAGTTTGGTTCCATAACAATTTATAGAAGAAAGCCAACGAAAAAATCGCTCATTTGTCTCAAAGCGGATGGTCTCTACCCTTAAGCAGAATTTGGTTGGCACTAAAACTACAGTGGCATCGCAACGAACTGCGCTACACGGCAATTTGGGTTCGGCCTGACTTCGAACAAAACTCGGGATTGTCAACAAAACGATTCTAAGGATAGCTGGAAGAATCTAGTTTCACCTAACTAGCCATACAGATAACATTTTTATGCATAATATTTTGAATTATGACAGACCTGTTAGTTAAGGACTTTTGGACCTCGCGCACACCTGAAAATGAATTCAGACCCCGGGCTCTGGCGTGTTCAATCAATTCACAAGAAAAGTATGTTGCACTTTTCAACTATCTCTTAAATATGTATTCTTTCTTGATAAGCTTGCACGAGGTTGATAAATATATTTATTTTCGGCTAACATTTCGACGTCTTCGTCTTCCTCAGAGCCGGTGATCCGAGTCGATGGTCCATGCTTGTCGTTCGCCTCAACATTGCGTCTTCGCCTTCCTGTCGAGCCAGATCTTCCTCAGCGAGCCATCTTCTCGAATGAGGCATCCTCACTCAGTGATGCCTTTTATACACGATGCTGATGGTGGATATATAATGACAATGTCCGGTGGTAACAACTTGTATTTCTTCCGGACATACATCATTGCGCACATCGTGCAGAGGTCGGTGTATTATCAGCTAGCACAAAGCGTAGTAATATCTCGAAACCGACCTTCCCTAAACCTCGGTGTGACTAATCAATATGTATTGATTAGTCACACCGAGGTTTAGGGAAGGTCGGTTTCGAGATATCTCTTAAATTATGAAAACAACCCAATGTTTTCTATTGCCCATCGAACATGGAAGGATACGGTAGGTCTGCTTGTGCTAATATCAGCGACGACGAAAAAAAACGTTTGTCTCGCCATCTCTGTGGAAGCTGCTATCGTTCCAGTACCTCCTATGAAAATGTCTACGTATTGATCGTGTTTGCTTTAAAGTGTAGATAAAGAATAAACGATAACCATACAAAAACAGTTTGACTCTAAGCGAGGAGAGGAAACCGCTTCGGTTTTGTCGGTGTCTAATTTTGTTCGTTGTTACCACGAAAAGTTTCCTAGCTAAACGAGTACTTTCAGATGAAACCACGAATCTTAAAAAATCTGACTTGTGCTTTGAAGACTAAGTCAGCAAGCTTCTATCCATAAGCTGAAGTGCGTGGTATTTTTTTCTTACCTGGCTTCACATATCGCTCGGACCGCATTGCTTCTTCTATTCCTCACCCACATAGGTGATTTCATGAGGCGCTTCGTGGGCTGCTACAATTTCAGGATTTCGTCTTCTTAATGAATGACACTGGATTCTGCTTGAGCGTAGTTTTCTCTCCTAACCCATGTTAGGCTTGCTAGAACAACCTTGGGTGCTGACCATAGGCAGTCGACTGCTTTTCTCAATCGGGAAGACCCTCGGTAAGAGAGTTTCATACCATATTTCCGAATCCGGAAGAAATGAAGCCAGTTCCTCTGTGTAGGACACTTGTCTAGGTGCTCAGCGCACCCCATACCACTGCGCTAGTGTGGGTACTCATGTGGTATTACAATGCTAGAATACAAAGAAACATAAAGTAGCATAAAGTTTTCGGAAACAAACATTGAGTGGGCAGTGATGCGAAGGGTAGGTGGTAACAAGAAGGCAAATTGATAAACAGGCAGTCTTTAAACATTATTAAAGTGGCTAAAGGAAGCTATGTGCAACATCAGTGCTATCAATTTTGCTTGCAACATGCAACGATAAATCTACTCCTAAGGCATGCCATCATCATTCTGTAGTTATTTTCTACTGATTTTTCTAATTGTCGGAACTGTTTTAGAAATGTTGGTATAAATGCCATAGATATGAATAAACTAAGAAAAGAAACAGAAGGTGATGAAAAAGACCAAAGACGAATGGATGAATGGATGAACAAGACAAACTAAAACACGATACTGTAAAACGAGGAAGCTAAAGAGGAATGGAAATAAATATATAAAATAGTACAGATTAAGTACCATAACGTTTGCAAGAAGAAAAGTGTTAAATGATAGTGTGGAAGTTTCACTCGAAAAAAGTCTTGCAATCTGGTCTTATATGGATAAAGGATAAAGCTCTCGGCGTTGATCAATCCCTGAGGGATGCGCCATGCATTCGACTTCGGTAAGCATCGTTTGGAGGTGATTGAATGCATATCTGGCCTTTACAATGGCTTGCGGTGGCCTACTGATGTAGCCAGTGCTGTTATCCTCCCAGACAAGTCTGGTACCTATTTACCGACCCCTGAAGCATAGAGGGCTTGGTGGGCCATAGGCACAGGGATCGATTTCACGTGTGCATTACAAGGCGCCTCCGTGTACTGCGCCACCCGCGCCACGCGCGCCACCACACGATCTCATATAACCTTACAAAATTCTAGGTTTTATAAAATTGTCCTTATTTGAAAGTAACTGAATCAGGGAACCACAACAAACAATGACACTGCAAAAACTGATGATGTAGAGAAGGAGCATTACGGTAATGCTCTTGTCGGGATTGCGCGAAACGACAAATTATGGACATGCCGTTCGCTCTCAGTGCCGGATGTACTTATGCGAAGAACGAGTGATTAGTAATGGTTGCTGTTGCTGTATAAATCAAAGCTAATTTATGACGATAGGACAAAGTGAGAAAAAATCTACTTCACGTCGCTCATTCATCATCGTCACTTCCTCACTAACGAAAGTTGTGCAGACTTACTTTTACGAGACAGAAGCGGTATCGACTCGTGCTCAGACCCGGTGATCATCGACGATTCGGGAGATGGAATAAGATTTACTTTTGCGAGGCAGAAACGGTATCAACTCGTGTTCAGACCCGGTGATCTTAGACGATTCGGGAAATGGAATACGAGGCTAAAACCTGGTAGGCACGTAAATTACCGGCTTGACCTGAACGATATGAGTCACGGTGTCAGCGAACCCTATTTATCCTTAGCGTATGCATTACCGATTAGGTAACCACCGAGGACATGTACGAAATCTCATCACGGAACGATGCGAATGTCTTGCCGAATGGCCATCCAGAAACGCCTAATTTCAACGATTATACGATTGCACGAAAACGGTTACGGAAAGACTACAATGGGAATGACGGCTGTATCGGCTTCGACAGTTTTGATTGAACAAGAGATTTTCGAATATTTTCTCTGGCCACTCAATACTACCGTTCCAATTCATTTCTAGGCCGTCAACATAGACAAAATCGTGCACTCATGGATATAAGAGAAGTTTGCCACAGTAGATCGATTTTTTTTAACACGGCTACATGAATTCTGGCATGGATTAAATATATGAATTCTTAACTGTGCTTCCCAATAGGTATGTTGGATTTCCCTACTACTTTGGTGACCACGTCGGAAGATGAACTTCATAGGAAAACGAAGAACTGTTAGCTGGACGAATTCCAGTGAACGGAAGATGACTACGAACATAAAGAAAAATTTTGAACGGTTATTAGAAGAAATAGAATGGGGTGTGTAGCACAGTGGTTAGAGGCGCTCTGCAATGCATGTGGGATCGACTCCAGCGCTGCAGGCTCACTAAGCCTTCCATCACTCTGGGGTTGCAAATTGGTACCAGACTTGTCTGGGAAGATAGCAGCACTGGCGCGATAAATCGGTAGGCCACTGAGAGTCATTGTAAAGGTTAGATATGCATTCAATCACCTCCAACGATGCTCAATGAAGTCAAATGCACGGCGCATCTCTCAGAGGTTGACAACGTCGAGAACTTAATCTTCTTTTTATTCAATAAATGATAAAACTTAACGAGAAGCACTAATCGGCGACAAATGTGAAAGAGTATATATGATAAGTAGACATCGTAGATGTTTTTACTTGATTAACAACGGGCAACTAGTGTATTCACGAAAACCCCTAATTTTCGTTGCGTGCTACATGAGACAAGGCCTAACTGCTGGTTAAGCGCAATGTGACTCATACATGACTCATGACAAGTAAAGCGCACTCGAAAATGATAGACATCAACTACCATCCTCATTAACACTCTCGAACGAGCGAAACCTATATGTGTCATGATAGTTTTGAGGAATGGCCGATGAAACACCTATATGTCTCATGTTTTTTCAGGTGATTTATTTTGGTGCACAAAAGTTTTTTGCTAGACTTCTTGTAACCAATCCATAGCTTATCCAACGCAAATGGTGTGGCGGGTATCGTCCATGAGAGGATGCCTTCTTAACAATTTCTCAATTAATTTCACATTTTGCGGAGAGAGAGTGTTGCTGTTGAAGAGGCCTGTGGATTGAGAGTGTAGTCAATGAAGAAGCGCAGAAACGACTCCTCTCGATGAACTTGCGATGCACGCAGTGTGCAGCATCATTTCTGACGAGGAATTCGTTCTTTTCTAACTTTCCGTGGTTATGATAATGCCGTTTAAGTAACGTTTGGAATGAGAGGATATCAAAACTAAGAGGTGAGCATTGAAATATTCCCTGCGGAACTCATACAACTTCGTTAAATGCCGACAGCAGTATAAGTGGCAGTACTAGCGCAGTGGAAGATTGCTCATCTTCATACCCTAAAGTTGTATGTGTACCAAAACGATGGAAGGTTTGTAGAAGAAATAAAGCATACATAGGATAACAGAAGTGCAGAACTTTTCTCAAAACGCAGAGAAATCCGATTTATAGAATGGAAATCATATCAAAAGGGAGCAGGGCTGTAAAAAAAATCGGGAGTAGTCCGTCAGCGCAGCCAAAAATTAGGCGTCGTAGCGAGAGCGTGAAAGTCTTCTGTCAGCATACAATAGATGAAAAGTCGCAGTGAGGCCCACATACTAAGTTTCTGGGTGTAAGCTATAATATGAAAAGCAGCCTTTCTTGGTTAACACCCTACACAACATTTGTAAATGCACCCATTTAACAGAAGAGGCATCGTAAGAAGTGTGTATGGCTCGAAACAGATAAGTGAGAAAATTGAGCGAAATCGTCCACAGTGTGTTAAGAAAGCCAAAGTTGATAACAGTTTTGATAACATCGTTTGCTAAACGTCAGAGCTAAAGGAAAAAAGTAAGAAAAAGTGGGAAAGAGGGGAGACATTTCGTTGTTTCTCCTCACGGTCAACGTTTTAGCCTTCTTTCTAATGGCAGGTTTCTCTAAGCTTAAATTTCCTTTTTAAGGGTAATAAAAAATATCCCTAAAAATTCTTAAAATATAGCCTATAAGTCAATAACGACATCGATTAAACTATGTGGTACTCTGAAGTGTGCAAATTTGTGTAGAATAATGGAATGTCGTAGGATATGAGTTGCTCTAGGGATTCAATAGCTGGCAAGCCATTACGAGGAAGGTGTACTTGTGTTCATTCGTTAAATACGTTCCTAGATGAAATTCTTTAGCGCTGGCGATCTCCTGTGCAAAGAGGACTGAGAGCTGGTAATTCTTTATACTAAACAACAAAAAAGGGCTTCGTGGCGATACTAACCGCAGCGATTCCAGTAGTACGTAGTCGGGTCATCCACATTTTTGCCACCTTTTTAGCGCGGCAGTGGACTGACATTTCTATATTGACCACTCGTCATGATATTATTCCCTGTTTAAATAAACATCTACCTACGTAATTAGATATTTCGATGGCCAGCACTCGCATACCCGGCATGCTCGAGAACGTTCATTAGTTGCACTCTGTTGCAACCACCACCAATGCATGCAGCGGGTTTTGTATGCGGCTTCAGCTTCAGCTTGACAACTTGTTGTCCTCTCTCCTCATAGAAACACGCTGCTCGATCATGATTCTTTGTAGAACGCCCAGATAGTCATGTTAGGTTATGCCTGGACGTTCCCAGGTCTTCGCCACAGGCATTAGGCGGCCTGGATCAGAGGAACGTCTGTCTGCTGCCTTGAGACTAATGATTCTTCTAGAACGGCTACGATCCGTGTAAATAGTTGAGCAACTGATCAAGCACCAATTGATGGACTACTTTAAATATATAATAATTATAAAAACTGCACTTTAAGCATCAACTAACGACTAAACTGGCTCTACTATAGCATGGGTCACCATCTCGAAAAAGCATAATCTTCCATGGAACATCGATTAAGAGCAGGCCTTTGTATTAATGGGTCCCGCTGGGTGGGATTACTCCGCTCGTACAGTGCTCCACTCCACTTAGTTCGACGCCACGTGGTTCCAAAGATCAACACGAAATAACTGTGCTGTTGAGATACAACTCAAATAAATGCGGGCCTGGAGGTGGCGATACCGCAGAAAGTCAATAAAGAGTTTTAAAAACTTGGCGTGAGCCCACCAATAGGCCGAAATATAAATGCACGCACTTACATCATTTCAATCATAGATTTCCGGACAAGTCGCCACGATACTCCCTACATGATATTCCATCTCGCTGGTGTAAGCTGATGTTTCTGGGCGGGCAAAGTTATCGTCGCTGACCCGAAAGGAACCCTAGCGGAGTGGTAAATGTTCTACACGTTCACAAGGGTAGGCGACTGCCTATGGTAATGACCAGGGCCCTTGAATGGGAATATCGAGATATCGGCACACCAGGGAAAATATTTTAACTCAACCAAGCAAGCAATGCCTGTTTTTCTAGTGGTGCCATGAACGACATTCTAAGGACAGAAGAGATGTTTAAATATGACAAAGCTCTCAAAGATGAATAATCCCGTCGAGATGCGCTAAGCACTCAACTCCATTTATTGTCATAAAGGTGACCTAACGCATATTTGACCTAATAATTTACTTGCTGGAGCCTAACAATTGAGTCTGCTCAGTGTTTTAATCCTCTCTGACAAGTTTGGCATCAATTTATCGGTCTCAATGGAGTAGAGGTCATGGTTAGCCCGGATGAAGGGATTGAAACAGTGACCACATTTGTATCTTGGAGCATCTCTAACCAGTGCGCTAACTTACCGATGGGCACAGCAAATTAAATACATGAGAAATGTGGATAAACTGGCAAGATAAATGAACTGAGGGATATTGATTTAGATCTGTTATTCTGATAGACACAACATTAAATGCTGACTAACTGAATGTCAGTAGCGAACTACTGGTAAATCGGTTCCTTATGAGATTAGAAAACCGACTAGGCAACGGCTTACAGATGACCTCGGTAGACTCTGTTGGGACGCTTTGCGACCAGAAATGAGTAACTGCATGCTTCTCGCAAGTAGACATCGACCGACAACCGACGGAACAATTATGACGGCCGTACGGCATGAGGCAGGTCCGGTTCATTCGATTGGCGGCAGATTAGACGCGTCGTGTGCTAGTGCGGTCATTGAGATCGGTTGCGAAATAGTCGCCTGTGACTCAGAACAACAATGAGGAGGCGGGTGGCCGCTGTCGTCGTCGACCCACGGTTGCTCACGGACAGCCAGTTGCAAAGATATTCCCGGTGTCGAAATAAGGGGAACAGCACTGAAGTGCCACTCTGGTGGTTTCAGCGGCCACGTCAGGAATGGACGTGGCGAACCTCGCGAAAGAACAGCACTGTGTGATGTTCATCTACATGTAAATTAAACATCAACATGAATAGCATAAAAGGAAGCGCTCGGTGTCGATCATATCCGGAGGAATGCGCCTTGAATTCGGCTTCATTGAACATCGTAGAGGCGATTGAATACATATTTGACCTACAAAATGACTCGTGGTACTCTAGCGTTCTAACAACACAGTGCTGGTATCCTCCCAGACAAGTCTGGCACCAATTTCCCTAACCCACAACGATAGAGAGTTTAGTCTGCTCGAGGTGCGGCATCGAACCAAAGACCGTATGTATATTGCAGGGTGTCTCTGACTACTGAGCTATAACCACCCCATAAATAGCAACTACTCTAAAATATTAGAAATATGGACTTATTATCTCGTGCAAAATCGTAAGTGGTGTCACTGGATTTTCTTCTTTCTTTTTAACAAATTGAAATCTATCGATTTTGGTTTTTTCTCTGACAGCTAAGCTAATATGGACAACAAAAGTGCGTACATAGAGAATGCTAAACGCGTTTGGTTGGATAAAAGGATAAGTTATTATCTTTCGTCTCAGCCGATATTTGAATTAACAGCAAGAAAAGTACTTTTAACTCAAGCACTGCGTAGTAGGGTAATGCCTCAGTGATTTGCTCACGTTCAAGAGCTCAAAACTCCGCCAAACCGAGCTGTCCCTTCATCATCTTTAACGATGGTAACTGTACATCAAAGAAACCGATGAGAAGAAACACGAGAAACGTAATTGGCAGCTGGTTGCTGTTTTGTAAGACAAAGGATAAAAGGATAAAGCTCTCGGCGTTGATCAATCCCTGTGGGATGAACCATGCACTCGTCTTCATTAAGTATCGTTTGGAGGTGATTGAATGCATATCCGGACTCGCGGTGTCCTACCGATGTACCGAAGCAGTGCTGCTACCCTCCCAGACAAGTCTGGTACCAATTTGCTGACTCCGGAGAGGTGGAAGGCTCGGTTGGCCATGGGCGCGGGGATCGATTCCACGTGTGTATTGCAGGGCGCCTCCGACCACTGTGCCACACGCGCTGCTGTTTTCTAAGAAATCATAAGTTATCTGAGTTGTTGTGAATTGCACTAGTGACACTTGAATACTTCAGTACGGAAAGCTTTGGTACAAAACACTTTCACTTAAACATGGAAGCTTTTAGGCTAACGCAAAGCACTGAACGGTTTTTTTTTCTACAGGTACTACTGATCATGGTGGATTTAACAACAACAAAAAGTCTTCGCGAAATCGATAAGGGATTGTTTTTGTTTATTTATATTGTGGATAGACGAGATTCCACTTTCTATATCGTCTTGGACAAAAGAAGAGCTAAGCGATGAGTGTCACTCTGTTGAACTCTCTCAGCCGTTTCGTACTTTATCCTTTACACTTTCAGTAGATGGCATGATGGGAATCGGTTCGTGTTTCAGCTGACGGCGACATCATTCGACGATGGCCGTTGTTGATAGCGGTAGTACAGAAATGCGATAACAGATCCCATGTGAATCATGGTAATGTCAGTTGGAGCTTTTCTTTTTTCACATTAGCAAAAAACGCTGCTGTACAAGTACGAAAGTGCTTCATTAGAAGACGAAACATCACGAATATGACGCACAAGAGGAGTTCATCGGACCTCCCTACTTTCTGTCCGTGACAACAGTATCAAAACAAGCGTCAATCCAGAAAACAACAATCATCCAGAAATTGATTGGGTTTTTTAAAGATTCAAAGGGCGTTGTGTCATACAGTATGACAAGGAAAGCAAATAGCAATGGAGAAAAAAACGCCTGCACGAAGTGCTTTTGCGATTAAATTGTTTTTATCTTTTCTATAGAGGGCTTCCCGCACGTACATATACCACCACCGTACACCTCGTCTATTGTGGGAAAGGGTATAGAAAGTGCACTGGCATAAAATGCTTAGATATCTACTAAGATGGTTATTACGCGTCATGTGGAATTATGTCAGTTGTTAATTCAAGCACTTTCTCTATTGCTTTCGGTATAATTAAAATAAAACGATAAAGCTCTCGGCGTCGATCAATCCCTAAGGAATGCGCAATGTATTCGACTTCATTAGGCTTCGTTTGGAGGTGATTGAAGGCATACATGGCCTCTACGATGACTCGCGGTGGCCTACCGATGTATCGAGCCAGTGCTGCTATCCTCCCAGACAAGTCTGCTACCAATTCGTCGAGCCCGGAGGGATGAAAGGCTTGGTGAGCCATGGGCGCTGTTATCGATTCCACGTGTGTGTGTTGCAGGGTGCCTCCGACCACTGCGCCACACGCGCCATTGCTTTCGGTATACTGGTAACAGCTATTACTATGTCTTAAGGATCTACTATCTTTCAAATTTAAGTCGTGCTCGAAATCTTGTAACAGCTTTCCTAAGACGATCCTCGGACAGCATCATAAGCAGTGGCTCGCCTTTGTGGCTTGAAGGTTAGATTGCCGTTCTACGCCTAGAATGCTCCTAAGACAGCGGTGACTCCTAACAGTGGCTGACTGATGCTGATCGAGCCATCAAAGACAATCTATCAAACTGAAGTTCCCTTCACAGAAAATGAAATGAGCACAAGATTTGTGTTGTTGCAACATATCTTGTAGGAAGTAAGCAATCTATAATGGGCAAAAATCGATGGATGGAATTCTGTCAGAAGAATAATTAAGCTTCTCTAATGAAACGGCTAGCGCATTCACATTACTGCTTAGTACGTTCGCGTTGAGATCAATACGCCGACATTTTCACTATCAACGCTCTTCCAGCATCCGTAGAATATTGAACACCACTTATCAATAAGTAGCACTTGCTTAGCGCGATCCTTTCAAATAGTCTTACACCTGAAAGCTTTCGCATTCTTTTATTTCCGCAAAATTTAGCCTCTGCCAGCCACTAAACTTCGTTACAAATGCGTGGAATTTTTCCTCCAGCTTTTCTTTATGGGTTTCGCTTCATCACTTTTCCCTAGTTTTTCCTTGGTTTCATCTACATGTTTAGTACATTTTAAAAAAACTGGTTGTGGGAAGAATTCTCGAAGAATGTTGTTTATAGAAATGACAAGAGTTTGAGTGCTCGTCCCAGTAGCTGCCGTTTATTGTGATGATTTCTCACACGGTAATCAGGCAAAATGGAAACCACAATGAAGACAGAAGAGTTGGTATTTTATTCTTTATTCAAGAACAAGCTGACGCTTCGGCGCATTTTGCCTTCCTCAGAGCATTTTTTCCTCATTGGTTTAATATTTTATCTGTTTAGTTATGTAAGTGTTTGCTTGGGTAGATAGGTTAATATTGCTGTCAACTTGACCTTTCCAGGCTCTGAGGAAGACGAAATCCGCCTGAACGTCGGCTTGTTCTTGAATAAGGAATAAAATCGTGTTTGCTCAAGAAGAATATAAAGAATTATCCGAGCGATGCCGAAGTTAACAAGAAGCAGGTCACGGGAAGACAGAAGACACTGGCTCTTCCGTCGTTTTCAAGGCTAGAGCTTCACCTTCATACAATCGTGCCGCCTCTTCCCCACGAGGAAAAGAACCTCAATCGTAAATGTTAGGAAAGCTAGACCAAATACAGTCGCCTTTGGCGGACATCGGGACATAATAACACCTTTGAAATACACAAAAGCGAAGTTCGATTAAGTTTTTAGATATGAACAAGGAAAAGCAGGGAGAGGTTACACGTGCGCGGTCTACAAAGTAGAACGATGGTTTGTTAGAGCTAAGCACTACTTCTATGGTCACATTTGTTTAGTGGATAAAAATGGAGACGATTTATGGGATTCTAAGGGGTATCAGGGCGGTTATCGTTTGTAGTCCCATTGATGTTGATGGTGCCGAAAAGAAAAGGCATAAAACTTATACCACAAGTGATATGACTTCCTTCACAACGTACTGGAATCTAATTTCTTGAGTTCATTTACATCTCTGATCACGGCCACATCGACTGGAGAAGCGAGAGAAACAGGGTTGGTCCTTTAGAGATGTAAATGAAGAGATAAGAGGACAAATCTTCAAGCCGTTGCCGAACAGCCGACAACCTTCATGCATGACGTTTGCGAGTTATCGACACGAATGAAAAAGTACTGGGATCGCACGTCATACGAAACCAGGACATCTGATTATCCAGACAGGGAAGTAAATGTGATTCCTAATCCAGAAAATTGTGGAAAAAGCGAATCTAATATGTTTTGTTAACTTTTTTATTTACTGCCTACAACAACAAATCTTCAAGGCAGAGTATTTATTATGTGTGACAACCACAATGATGCTGAGATATTTGCAAAACTCAGGACCGCAGGTGTCTTTGGTGGGGAACGAGCGCGCTATAACCTTTGCCAGGGGCTAACGCGTTCACCACCGCACCATGTGGGTCCTTCGTTTAGTCTGTTTAGCATATTTTTATGAGTATATGCTAAACCTTGCATTGAGTATTAATCTATCCGTCTATAATTTTTTGACGCTTTCGTTATCCTTGCTGTCAACTATGTTACTTCTAAATTCACACTGCCACTATTGATTCTGGGCTTATTACTTGCATGCTTACTCAGCACGATGGATGTCAGTCATCGAGAAATGCCTTATTGGTCCGATACAGTCGCTTTAGATGAGTAGCTGAGTAAAAAGACATGCATAACATCAGGTATTAGCCAGGTAGAACGAATGGTTGCTAAATTCAGCAATCCTTTTGGAAAGAATAGTCTTCGCCCAAATCACATGAAGGCGATGTTAATGAAAAATCAATGTGTTTCTTTTGCTTCATTCGTACTCAGTGAAATGAATATCTCCGAATGCTCCATCAATGTATATCTGTTGAGAAGTGGAAATTATGAACGACTTGGCTCCAGAGTTAATCAGGAGAAAGCGAACGACTTGTGGAGCTTTCAAAAGTATCGACTTGAGTGAGTGAGGAGCACAAGGAACACCGGACTGCGAGGTTACTCTTTCGACTTGACGATTTTTCCTGCCTTAGACCTAGGAGTGGGAAATTTGGTCGCTACTTAAGCAGGATGAAAGATCACTCAGCTCCATTGAAATCGCAGCGGAGAAGATGAGGCTAGGAGTTCTTTGTATCATGCATTTAAGAGACGGAATCCGTGGTTGCATCTTACGTCAACGACCAAAGATCAGAGATTTCGTTGTGCACGCCAGAATGTAGGAAATCAGATAGTTCCAACAAGTTGGGGGTTTCATTGACAACAGATAAACAAGAGCCGTTAGTGACGACTAGATTCCTCAAATGCACTGGAGGAACCCTACCGATCTGATGATCAGAGTCCTCCAGGAAAGCCCTTAAAGAAAGATATGATGCTCAACGATTTGCTAGAGCGAACAGAACCCACTGAGCTACTCTCGCGCGAGAGAGGGAGAAGTGGAGACTTTACTGGCTCCGACTCAACTCACTCACTCAGCGACCAGTGGGAGGACAGGTGATATAGGTGATACATGTGATATCTATCTACTGATTTGACAAAAATGGGAGATAAATTGCTCGGCGTTGGCTACAAGGGTAGCCCAAGCATTCGACTCCATTAAGCGTCATAGAGGTGACCCTATTCATATTTGGCTTGCACATTGACTTGTCATGACTTAACGATGCGCCAGATCAATGTCAATCCCTGTCGCTTAGGTAAAGCTCTCGGCGTTGATTAATCCTCGAGGGTGCACCTCGCATTTGACTTTATTAAGCATCGTTTGGAGTTGTTTGAATGCATATCTGGCTTTTACAATGACTCGCGGTGGCCTACCAATGTATCGAGCCAGTTCTCCTAGACAAGTTTGGTATCGATTTGCCGACCTCCCAGCATTGGTAGCCTTAGTGGGTTCGATTCCACGTGTATGTTGCACGACGCCTCTGACCACTGCGCCACACGCGCCTTTCCATAACTGCTTAATTACAATAGCAAAAGGATAATGGTCTGCATGTGAAATACTTAGTGAAAGCATCATAGAAGGGGGTGAATGCTCGAAGAAGTTATTTTCCTTTCAATGCCACTGAAATCTTAGTTCTGAGTATTTTCTATTTTTCTCATACAGGTGTTTGGCTGTGTAGATGACAGCAAACTCGACTTTTCCTGGCTTTGAAGAAGACGAAATACTCCGAAACGTCACTTTCCGTGAATAAAGGCTATAGTAACAATCTCGTGTCTGCTCATTAAATTATTAATAACCACTATCAAATCGTCCACAGAGAGGACGGCGAACAAACGAGACATTTGCGATCAATATGTTGTAAGAAAAACTTCGGATTAATCGAGCCGGTAGAAAAAGCGAAATGAGCTTTCGAAATTGTACAGATAGCGTTGAGTCCATCATAAACGATAAAAGGATAAAGCTCTCGGCGTTGATCAATCCCTGAGGGATGCGCAATGCATTCGACTTCATTAAGAACCGTTGGCGGCGATTGAATGCATATTTCTCCTTTACTATGACTCGCGGTGACCTACCAATGTAACGAGCCAGGACTGCCATTCTCCCAGACAGTTCTGGTATCAATTCGCGGACCTCGAGGGGAAGGAAGGCTTGGTGGGACAGAGGCACGGGGAACGATCCCATGTGTACTGCAGTGCGCCTCCGACCACTGCGCTGCATGTGTCCGTCAGGAGTCCATCATATTTTCGTGCAGTGTTGGCGTGAAATCGTTACCACCGTATGGATGACTGCAGATTCGCTTCGTATTTGCTTGCTAGAATCCAATGTAAGAAACAGGATGGAAAAAGTGCTCACAAAAACAAATTCCATCGCCATCGTCGCGTCATTTCGTATCGTTCGCAACCTGCAGCTTTTCATCGGTACGGCTCGCGTTCACCCAGTCCATAGGCTTCTGACTTCTGAGATGTCTATAAGCCATGAATGAGCTGTGAATGGATGCATATTGATTGATTCACCACAATCTACATTCTGTTTATCACATGACCCAGCAACACATGTATCACACTGTGCGGATCCCAGCACTTGCATTCTTCTCGTTTTCGTGCATCCACAATCCACTAAGATTTTCGAATTTTTTTGCGCGTATGTTTGGCAGCTCCTTGCAGATTTTTTCATCTTCATCACGAATGTCATGGGATACTGGTCGAGTCGATCTACCTTAGAATCCTGAGATAGCCGTGCTAGGGCGTTCCTGCGTGGATTGCGGGGAGTTAGGCTAGGTCAAACTGGTCTGTACCAACTTTCTGGTCTTGTGGATTGAGAGGCTTCGTTAACGCACAGGGGCCTCAAGCCAGCCCATGGGTAGGTTGTGCAGTGTGCGCAATGAATGGGGCTAACCACTGCACTAACCGCTTACTGCTTATGTTTCTTAAGCAGTAATTTGCAGCAGTTCGACGAAGCGTTCAGTTAGCGAAACAATACTTTTTTTCTAACATTTCCAATATTTGCAAACTTGCAAGTGCTCATAATGAAATTGTTAGTGCCAAGATGTTTGTTAAATGGCTCATATAGCCCATTCTTTTGCTCAAATAAAATAGCGCAAGATTTCAAAAACCGTCAGACTACGCCGGAGTTCATTGAAAATGATGAGGATGAGCACTCTATGAAGAGACGACCACAATTAACTGTTAAAACTTACGTTTATAAGCGATATCGTTTCATTAAAGTCGTCTTAAACTGCAACAATTCCTATTGACAATTCTTCATTTCTATTCCCCAGTAACCATTCATTGATCGAGTAGCTTTTCCTTTTTGCGTTAATTATGACAAATCTTCCGTTTTGTTTATTTTTATGGCCCGACTTTCCCGGATTCTTTAACTTGGTCCGTTATTAGCTAGCACATGGCAAATAGCAACCGCTCTATATAAAAGAGCCTCGCTGGGTGAGTATAGCTCATTCGAGATGCTCAACTGAGAAAGAACCGGTTTGATGCGAGATGAAGACGCCACATAGAGAAGAGGAACAACTGTGGACCATCGACAAGGGTCGTCGGCTCTGATGAAGACGAAGACGTCGAAACGTTAGCCGAATAAACGTCTCATATCAACCTCGTGTAAGGTCAACAATATAAATGTTAGTCCGTTGTCTCACCTCCGTTTCCACGAAACTTTTCGGATTTGGCGATTGGATTCGGCTGCCACTTGAGAACATTGCCTTTTCATGAATGTCGCTAAATGCCGATTGAATTAATTACTTATGGAATTCTTCGATGGCCATACTAGATCACTTCCAGTAGGTAAAGAATAATAGAAATAAATAAGCTAATCAAAGACCAAGGAAACAAAGGCAAAGAGAAAGCCGAGTACAAAAAGGAAGTGGGAATGAGATCTGAGAAAGGTGTAAACGAAAAAAAGAAAATAGGAAAATGAAGAGAGGAAAATTCATGGAAAACATGAGCAGTTTTATGAAGCTTGAAGTATAACATTTCATTAATACTTGAACATGATAGATTTGGAACAACGAGTGATGAATAAATCTAATCAACTAAAGCCTAGCAAACAGCCATGGAAAAAGCAAATTCTAAAAGGGAACGAAGAATAAGCGAAGAAAACTATTCGTTCCCATTACCAACTAAGCTTGATCTGATGTGCTACAGTGGATTCTTCCATTTAGCCCTAAAGCAGTGCTTGCACTGATGTGAGAAATGGATGGATTCAGAGGATGGAGTCCCTGCTTCTGCTGCGTCGCATTGGCGTGTATACCCTTCATATACACATATATATACACAAACACACATCCGCATACACAGATATATTAACACAGGTGTGTCTACACATCTACGCGAAAAGTAATCGGCACACTAGTTTAGCTAAAACTGCCACGTCCAAAAAACGAGATCGCCTACAGAAAAAGTAAGGTTCATGTTTACTTCGTAATCACCTAGCAAGGATACCCATCGATATAGGAGCTCTACAACAGAAACTGTAGTAATGAAGCACTTTATGCGAAAAATGTGATGAGCTTCGTGTCCCTTCTACGCCCAAGCAGAGATGGCTAAGGAGCTATGGAGTGTGGCGCCATAAAACAGTTTCTTTACTAGTACTAGCTCTAATCATCGCTTCAGGAACGAAAACTGAGTATTTGGCGCATTGAGCCATTTCAACTAGAGTTCCTCTGAAATTTTTTCTTGTTCATCTAATCCTTTGGGATTTTCTGCCCATCTGTTTAACCACAACTATCGTTTTTCTTTGCGTATTCACTTTTCCTTCATCTTTGTCACACTTACTTGTTAATCCAGGGAAATAATTTTTCGATTCCTGAATCTTCGAATCTGGAAAGTCCCGAATTTGAAGCTTCTCTTGAAGCTTCAAAATCTTGAATCTTCGAATCTTAAAAATTATTTTGTAAACATTTTTGTAATAGAAACAATTATTTTCTTAGAATAATTTGCCATTTCAGAGATTCGATAGAAGACAAATCAACGAGGCTCATTAAAATTATTGAACGGAATTTAATTTTGGCTTCAGTGCATCCGTCCAGATACGCTAATGGATTTTGCTCCAGTCACGCGAACGCCAAACCGATGGATGGGACAAATTTTTGCTTGAAAACAAATAAACCGGCTACTGAGTTTTAAAGCACCGATGTATTTGAATTGAACCGATCTCCATTACGGTTTCTTATCAGATGATCATAAAAGAAAACCCGGAAAAGAGAATAATAGAGAAAGGCGGAGGATCTGAGGAAAATTTTCTCATCTAACACGTTGTTCCGGGTTTTTAAGGCTTTCACTTCTGCTTCGACAGAGCTGAATAAGAAGGGAAATCGCAAAAACAGTTTCCTTATCGATGCTGTCTTATGGGCGGATATCAACGTGTACAACCGCAATGATGCTTAGATATTTGCAGAACTCTGGATTGCAGAAGTCTGCGGCGGGGAACGAACGCGCTATTAACCTTTCCGGGAGCTAACGTGTTCACCATCACACCATCATACCATGTGGATCCTTCATTTCGCTTGTTTCTCAGCTAATTGTATTGATCAGTGCCATAAGCAATCACCCTTCAACGGGATTGATCTCGGCAGCCCAAATCGGCATTGAACCCAGTTAAGCTGAGGCTGTAGTTGAAATCACGATATTAAGTTTTTATTCGATGCCTACTAGAACTCTAGCTGAGAGACAGGCGTAACGAAGGACCCGCATGGTGTGGTGATAAACGCGTTAGCCCCCGGAAAGGATAATAGCGCGTTCGTTCCCCACCGCAGACACCTGCGGTCCGGAGTTTTGCAAACATCTCAGCACCATTGTGGTAATGCGACAATAGTTCGAGAAAGAGCAATGGACGAGAAAAAGGGAAGCAGAATAAAGCAATAAAGTTAAGAACGATTGAACGAAGACAAAACTGATGCCACCAGATTACGACGACGTGGCTTCCACAAATGACCGACGAATGCAGACAGAGAGGATGGTCGAACCTTCGTTGAAAACTGCCCGTAACGATTGTTGTTGATCTTCGCAAGATCGTGCTTATTTTTTCAAAAGAATCGATTGTACGTTATCCTCTGAATGGCTCCTTCTATGGCACGAAAGGTAATCTATTAGTCATATGCGCATGGTACCTTTAGTGTTGATCAATTCCTCGGAAAAGCGTCGTGAATTCAACTTCGTCGAGTTTCGTGAAGGTTATTGAAAGCTCATCTAGAGAACATAATAACTTTCAAGGGCATCCTGATGCATCAAATCAGTGATGCTATCCATTCGCATAAAACTGATGCAAATTTGTCCACCTTGGAGAGCCGGTCATCGGTTTTACTTGAACCTGGAAGGGAACATGCAGCCATAAATTTACACCAGAAAGCGCCTGCAACCACTGCGCAACCGCGCATGTTATAATAGCATATGGTTAGGAATGCGTTGCATAAAGTGAATAGGTCACCTTGTGCTTCTTTTCAAGATTTAGCTAGCACTTTCAATGAGGTCATTTTCGGTAACTTTGGTGCCAAGACTGGCTTGGCCCCAGTCGAAACACATCACACCGTGACCTACGAATGGATGCGAAATGAGCAGTTTAAGCGACTGCGTAAGTTTATCATAATGACTAAGATTATTCATAACTACCCATGACGATAGTATTAATTGATAAAGCATTCGGCATTGATCAATCCTTGAGGAACACCTGTGTCTTTAAGCTAATCAGACGTTGTTAGAGATTATTGAATGCCTAAGAAATGGATTGCGGTGGCCTACCACTGTATAGCGTCAGTGTTGCTATCCTTCGCGAGAGATCGGGACGCGGCATCGAACCAAAGACTACGTGACTGTTGTAGTGCGCCTCTAATCACTGTGCCACCTGCAGATGTTCATACTTCTAGAAATCCTTTGGACACAATATGGTGACATGCAGGAACGCGATGAAACACATTAAATAGAAAGCTTTGTGAACTGGAACTTTTTTCGCTTTTTCAGTCGGTTCATGAGAAGAGAACTTTACAGACAGTGTAGGAGGGTTGGAACCCGTGCGGCAAGATGGAGTCGTAGAAGCTGTAGGCAACAACCAACGTAGGTGTAAAGGTGGAAAGTTCTCCAAGGGAACTGTGAAAGAATGCAACCGCTATGATCAGTGGTGCAGTGGGTAACACGTAAGGCCTCGGAAAGGGTATTCACTTGTTCGAATCTTGCCTGGGGTCGAAATTTTGTAAATATCTCAGCATCATTGTGGTTATATTTCACATCACATCCTGCCGTGAAGAATAATGATAGGGAGTAAATAAAAAAGTTAAGGGTACGAAAGAATAGTTTAAAGATAGGAGAACAGAAATACTACCTGAAGCGGATGGTGTAGGAGGAGGATGTCTTTAATTATTCATTTAATTCCAGTCACAACAGTCATTTAAAGACCACGAGGATTGACATCGATTATTCGGAGAGACCTTTCCCTGCATTCAATAAGGAAATGAAGAAGGTTATATCCGAGGTCTACCTCGGTCACTCGAATGGCTACATCCACATTCTATCAGAATAGTGTTAACTTAGCACTAACCCTTTTGATATCGTTCATGCTTACTCATCATTTAAGATTCACATAGTAACAGGATTCTGCCGCAGTAGATCTGAACACTTGAAAACCTATGCGAGCTTTGATCAAGCTGGTTTGGTTGTTTACAATTATCTTTTAGATGGCAAGGTTACTAATCAGTGGAAAATAAGCAATACCTTTTCCATAATGAACAATAATGACATGCATGAAATTAGTATTTATTACCTAACCTGCTTTCCATCTAGCTTCTGCAAGTTCCTCACTCGTATCATCTGTAAAAGGGTCGACGGAACAATGGATGTGTAATCGGTATTCCGAAAAAAGAACTACGATCGATCCTATCCATAGGTTGATGTAGTTCTATTTCTATGAAAAACCACTAAAAGGGCATCGCGTTTTCTGACTTTCATGAGTCTAAATAAGGATCTTGGTTCATCTGAGACGGAAGTAGTCATGGATGCTTTCGACAAACATTGCTTTTCTACTCGGTGCTAAGGATTTTTCGTGAGCTATGCAATGACAGGGCAACCAGAATTTGAAAATTCCGCGAGCTAAATCTTCAAAGTTAACTTAAAGGCAGAGATCTCACACGGAAAAACCTTTTGAACTATAGGAGTCAATGTCCATCATTCACATCATTTCGCGCTTCTGATACCAGCGTTCTTATATAATAACGGCAAGAATTACTCCATGGAACAAATGCTCGTCCATTTCGACGGCACCGCCCTAGTCAATCTAATGGTATTCATGAGGAACAAATTTGTTCCTCATGCCACATGAGTGCTATTATGTCGAAATCCTTTAGCCACTGTACTTGTTGAACTGATCATGAAGAAGGTCTTCGCCTCAGAGCTGAGTTCAACAACGAAACGAACAGCTTATGAGGGGGAAAAGACAACCGGCTTTTTTGCTTTTTTTGGAAACTCTTTTAGTTTTCCCTGTAGTGTAACATTTACGATTTTTCTTTTTCGTAAAACGTGAAAAAGTAAATAAAGTGATAAGGTCATAAATGTCTGAAAATGCTTGTAGCTTTAAGAAGTCGTAGTCTAAAGTTTTTTCAGTCATAACTTATGATTGGGAGGTGAATGGGAAACATAGCTTACTATCACTGTTGAACGTTATTAGAATTTTAAGTTGTTCAAGATCATGCTATCTGAAGGATGTCTTGATTTAACCGACAAGATTATAGGATGTCCTTTAGGCTTCTTGAACCCAATAGGGTGCATTGTAGGTAGAAAGAACGCTGTGTTAAGCTTGAAGGCAATGTTATACATAAACAAGGAACGTGGAATAAAACTGGACACTGAATGAATGAGATTACGGAGAAATTTGAACTGGGTACTACGACTCATTCGCGTTTGGTCACTGATACCTTTTGAGGAAAAGAAGATGATAAATGGACGAATAGACCAATGAAGTGACCTCGACTAGATTTGTCGAGCTGTGAAGTGACCTTGAAAACGAGCCCCACCATCACTAATGTCAACCAGTCCCATATGGGAATGGAACAATATGTTTGGCTGAACCAGCTGCATCGAAACAGCTGGCGTTTCCTTCCAGGCTCAATACTGTCTAGTCGAAGGAATAGAAGGGATTCGGCGACGATAGCGTATCTCCGCCACCACCGTGTTTTTCTAAAGATTTTCAAGGAGATCTTGGTAACTTTTCTCAGTGTTTTTAAAAATTTATCTTCACAAACTGTAACCCTAAGGAATATGGTAGCATTGGGACCTCCTATGTTAGAGCCATCGTTGCAAAAAAAATTAATGTCATTCATGGCAGATGCAAGGAGACTCTCGAAAATGTCAGAAAAAGTGTCCTTTCAGCGAACGTGATTGTAATGGCTCCTATTATTAGATAAGTCGAGTAAAGAAAAACACTAAGATAGTGGGGATGTTGTTTTTTTGTTTGCGGTACGGTAACCCATCAATAAAAGCCCACAGAACGAAAACCGGTTGGTAAAGCTGCAAAATTATTACATAAGTTAGAGTAAATGGTAAAGGAATAAATAACAGAGTTCTCGGCGTCGACCAAACCCTGTGGGATGTGATATGGGTTCGACTTCATTCGTAATATGTAGAGAAGGTGAATACTCATTCATTATTGTATTTCACCTATACAATAGCTTGCGGAGCTTAGCGGCGTATCCAATCATTCTTTCTATTCTTCCAGACAGAACTGATGGCAATTTCCTGGCACCAGAAGAGTTGAAGTTTTGGGCCACGCTGAGCGAGGGAAAGAACTAAGGAGCCATGGAGTGTATATTGGACGACAATCACAACCTCTACACTATGTGCGCTCCAAGTGAGACTCAATAAACCTTATTTATGAAACCACAATGATGCTGAGATATTTGCAAAACTCCAGACCGCAGGTGTCTGTGATGAGGAATGAACGCGCTTTTATCCTTTCCGGGAGCTAACACGTTAACCAGCACACTATGCGGGTTCTTCGTTTCGCCTGTCTCTCAGCTAGTTCTATTGATCTTTTGCCATCAGCAATCACCCGTCAACGGGATTGATCTGGGCAGCCCAAATCGGCATTGAACGCAGTTAAGCTGAGGCTATAGTTAAAATTCACAGTTTTGATTTTTTAATTACTGCCTTTTACTACACACAAATAATACCCTGCCGTGAAAACTAGTAAAAGGCAATAAATAGAAGGTCAACATTGAAAATCTTATTTAGTTCGTGCAAACGAAATCGCGGTGTGTATGAACGGGCATGCATAGTAAAAGTTATGTTTAGTAGTAATGTGGCACTAGTTGTTAATGAGCAGAACTGAAAAAGATATGGAAAAGTAAGCAGAAAAATTAAATGTAAAAAAATACTAGTCGAACGTGTGGAGCAGTGGTCGGAGACGCCCTGCAACACACACGTGGAATCGACCCCCACGCCCATGGCCCACCAAGCCTTCCATCCCTCCGGTGTCAGCAAATTGATACCGAACTTGTCTGGAAGGATAGCAGCACTTGCTCGATACATCTGTAGGCCATCGTAGCTCATTGCATTGTAAAGGCCAGATATGCATTTAATCATCTCCAAACGATGCTTAATGAAGTCGAATGCATGGCGCATCCCACAGGGATTGATCAACGCCGAGAGCTTTATGCTTTGTCCTCTTATTAGTCAAGCGGTTTTCAGCAGAAATTTTCCACTGTATGCCATCGAACTACTGAAGAACATCATGTCTTCTTAGGTATCTCATTAAGGAGTTATTGAAGACGTCTTTTCTCGTACTCAGTACAGATAAAACACTCTTAAGAAAAGCATTGATGTTGAGGGGAAATCGATTGTTATCCGTCAAAAAGTCTATTTTTTTATTCTCGTCTTCTAATCTCTCCCTCTCTGTCTTTCTCTTGTTCACCGTTACCTCTGTCTCCAATTTTCTCCCCGTCTCTCTCTGTTTATCGCTTCCACCTGTTTCCATCACTTTTCTGGACGTTTTGAAGGAAAAAAAAATCTGTCTTTACCAGTCAAGAAACTATTTTCTTGCTTTCAATTATCCTTCCTACCTCTCATTCATTCCTGTCTCACTTCCATCCTGAAATTGTGTTTTTCACGAAGCAATAACCCATTCTTCACTCATGTCCACCTTCTTTACTCCCTGTTTTTCTCATTATCAATCTACCCATCATTGTAATCATCTTCCTTTGCGTCATTACGATCATTATCATTCTCATTAAGAGATTCCTCACTAAATTTCGTGCTTTGAAATATTGTGATCTTTTGTCGAACGATTACAGAACGGGACTTTTTTCGTTCAACTCATTTTTCATGACACCATAAAGGTCATACCTGTGCCTTTGATGGCGACGCTTGCTTTAGTGAAAGTGCACAACGAGATCATGAAGCCGATAAAAACACAAGAAAAGAAATAAAAACAAAAGTACCGATTAAACAGCCCGACTACAGTACACCCTGTCATGAAGATTTAAGAAAGACATTTGGCTGATGCTCACCAAACCCGGTGACTAAAGTTCATTTTCACATAGTACAAAGTATATCGCGGAATATGATGCATCCTAACAGAAGGAGAAATTTCCTTACCTAGAATTGGAAATTCTTCGGGTTTTTTTTTCCGTATTCGTGTTTTCGGATGTTGCATCATTTCCTTTTCCTCCCAACGGTTTACCGCCTCATCGTGGCTTGGAGGTGTTCCTGGGTGTCAGACTGCGATGTACAGTTGGGGGATTTATCCCCCTGGCAGGATCTCACAAGCTGAGAAGGGCTCCGGCGTTTCCAACAGGTAGCCTAGCTAAGAGCAAACCATTACCAGGATACACCACCATCCTGGTATCAAATTTGTATGGTGGTAAATCTTCCTCTGATCCACAAGGGCTGCAACTGCCTGTCGTGGTGAAGACCTGGGGCAGAGTTTGGGCAGGCTGACCTCGGGATTCCAGAAAACTAAAATGGCTTTACTAGCAAATCCACGAAAAATGGAGATTATGCTGGGGCCCACACAATCAGCGAGAACGGGCCATTCAAGTATTAAGTATCAAGTAATCGTGACTACCGCCATTCAACCTAAGCTGAGTGAACCCATGGCTCACCAAGCTTTCCATCCCTCCTGGTAAAATAGTACCAGACTCGTCTGGGAGGATAGCGGCGCATATATCGCTAGGCCACCGCGAGTCATTGAAAGACCAGATATGTATTCCATCACCTCTAAACTATGCTTGATGAAGTCGAATGCATGGCGCATCCCTTAGGGATTGATCACCGCCGAGGGCATTATCCTTTTTTTGGAGGTGATTCTGTGATCTAAAACGTACCAATAGCACTTTTTTTAAAGGGAAAATCCGATGAACTGTATTGATTACACAGCGCGGAACCGAAGATAAACCTCAGAACCTACTGCTGGGAAAAACTCTTCGTTGGTCTTAGGGACTAAAGTTACTGACACTTAAAAAAGTGTTGAAGAGTTCTCAAACCGTCAATGATAATGATGAAGAGAGGAACAACGAAATTAAAAAGTAGGAATCTGCGAACGAAAGGAAATCGACATTGACGTGGTAGAATGAATGAAAACAAGAACAATAAATGCATGCACTTTTTGGTCGTATATGACATATGGTCTTGAGATTTCACCAGCCAGTGTTTTGTTTAAGATACGCACTGCACTACATCATGAAGGAAACGGAATCTCAATGCTTAACATTTTATTTACCGTTTACTTTTTTTCATGGCACGCTATTGTTTGGGACACGAGCAGAAGGATGTTGAGGTATTTGCAGAACTCGGATCTTAGGCCGGCTTCGAACTCTCGACCGCTCTTTCAAGGGCTTACATATTATCCCACCGCACCACCAAGGTGCCTGATGTGTGTTTCTCTCGACCAGTTTTTCATTCTAACGGTGCTATAAGCAAAAGCAAAATCTGTAGTGCAGTGTGCAGACGTGCACCTCCATTATGAATTTCCTAGAAGATATTGCTGTTTATTTCTACGTAAACATTTCAGATTGTTGCCACTTGAAAAAGAAGTTTTGAGTTAAAATGCTTGGTTCGGAGATCTGAGGTCAGGTAGCTCGTCATCTATTTGGGTGATATCTTTGGGCCAAAAGCACGAAAGGCCAATTTTTTTGTTTGGTTACACGTTCGAATCCTCATTTTTTTTTGAAAAGTCTTCTTAGATAAGTTCAGGAATTGTTACCCGTAATTATTAAAATATCGTCTTCCTCAATACTTTATGAAAATTGGAGCCGAATAAGAAGCTTTGGGCTAATAGAGCCAACAGAAAATCTTACTGGTATCTGTCTGAGTAGCCCCGATTTTGCGGGCTTACAGGTGGCATTGCTGCACGGCACAAAAAACGTTAACGAATAAAAGAAATCGTCATAGATGATAAGGTGCGCACATTAGTTACAGATGTCCTCTGATACACATGTCTTCACTGCCACTACCGTACTAACCAAGCTTCACATACATCGGAGTTAGTAGATAAAGGACCTCTCTAGAATGAAAGGAACAACTTGATATGTCAGTGGCCATCGCAAGCCATTGTATAGGCTTGATATGCTTTAGAACACATCAAACGCTCAGTGATGGAGGCTACTGGGATGCGCCATGCACTCAACTTCATCAAGCAGGTTTGAGAGGTGATTGAAGGCATATATGGCTTGTATAACGGGGTACGGTATCCTACCAATAAATCATTTCAGTGCTACTATCCTCGCAGACTAGTCCAGCCTAGTCCCATTACAAGATTCCGCAGCGAAGCGTAGCTTGGATAGCCTAGGAGCAAGATTGAAAAGAAAAGTATGTGTATCGGTGGACAGCTTTAGTCGCAGTACTGCTCGCCCTTGATTTTTCAGTAAAACCAATAGTTGAACAAATATTTCACTATGTGATGTAGTAGTGCATACAATTTGAGCTATGTAAGTAGTCAGCCGATTAATCGCAGGAATTTCTGCAATCACAGGATTTGTTACAATCTTAGGAGATCCGCTTGGGATCAAACGTCTCCTAAAACAGAAGGACGTCCAAGAACACGGGGTTAAAGACAGAAACGTCTTACCACGTTAATCCACTAAGAATCTCTCAGCTACTGAAACTGCATGTAAACTGAGCAACTTCCACGAATGATAGCACACCGCAATGAATGAATGAGCAAGAAAGGTTAAGGCACGCACGAACATTTAAGAAGGGGAAAGCACCTGGCATCTGTAGTAAGTAATTTTACTACCTTCTATTTTGCTCTGCTCAAGATGACCTTATCGTTATTGAGATTCCTCACGATAAGGAGCGCTGGTGGTTTAACAATAATCCTAAAAGTGCTACTTCCTTGATGACATCGGGAAACTGCTCGCTGGAAATAATTGAAAACTGTCAACGTCGCTATTGATGCATTCTAAATTACTCTTTGGGGTTGATTTGTTGCCAGCGCTGCCATAGCCATTATTTTTTGGCGATCCTTGGTGGTTCAAATCGAACCTCTCTTTTGTATTTTATGACTCTTGGTTTCAATGTCACTACGTCAGTGTCAGTTCCTCTTCATAACATCATAATTCTGACCTTGGGCGCCTTTCAACCCTTTTGGTCAAAGCAAAAGTCCACTCTGGCTTTACTATTTTCTCGTTGTCTTTTATTGTTGATTTTATTTATCGTGAACACAGCTTTAGCCATTTACCACTATTGTCCAAGATGATCCACCAGTTTTTCTTTAGGTCTTCGGCTCTCTTCTCTCGAGTGGTAAGCTTTGCACATTGAAGAGTTAGGCAAGGGCACCTCTGAGTTTTTTGATGCACCGGGTTCCGGAACAAATTATCATATGAAGGCAGCATGTCGGAGTTACCAGTTGCCCCGCTTTAACTGCTTGGTTACTCGGAGCTCCGTCATTCAAAAGAACGAACTTGAGTCGCTCTGTTTCTTCTTCTTCATGGAAGCAGGGAGTGCGTGCCTGGTGGTCAGCGATTCACATTTACAATCCGGTTCAGTTTAAGCAGCAGGATCTTTGCCACAGCAATCACCAGTCAGCGGGATTGATCTGGGGTGCCTAAATCGGCATAGAACCCAGTTAAGCTGTGGCTGTAGTTGAGAAATAGCTGAGAGACAGGCGAAACAAAGGACCCGCATGGTGTGGTGGTGAACACGTTACTTCCCGGAAAGGACAATAGCGCGTTTGTTCCCCACCATAGACACCTGCGGTCCAGAGTTTTGCAAATATCTCAGCAACGTTGTGGTTGTATTTTGCTGAGTACCCTGCCGCGAAATTATAGTAGGCAGAAAATAAAAAGGTATAGCATTTTTTAAATTTTATTTGACCCGTCTTCACGTCTATTGTGCGGATCCCAGCACTTCTCACGTTCAATTCGTTTTCTCGCATCCATCGTCCACAAAGGTCTTCCAAGTTTTTACGTGTGGTTTCGGTTGCTGCTTGAGGATATTCATTTCATCTTGATTGTCGTAGAATGCTGGTCGTGCGATTCTTCCTGGAGCATTGAGACAACCGGGCTGGAGCGTTCTCAGTTGGACTGTAGAGAGTGATTTTTTTTCCCAGACAAGTCCGGTACCAATTTTCCGTCCCCAAGGAGTGAGAGGCGTGGTTGGATTGAAGCGGGATTGAACTAGCATGCTCGTAATGGCGGGCATCACTACCACTGTGTTATCCGCTTCCTATTGAAAAGATGCTACATCGAAATAAGGGTTCCATCGGCTGTTGTCTATCGTAAACAAATGCGTTGGCGATGATGAACATTGTCGTTTGTTGAAAACCTGGCTCATGTTCAGGTTTATACTATTCGTCATCTTAGGCGTTGTTGGTTCATATGAAGGGCGGGCATTCTTCCTTTTCTCACGTTGCCTTCCGAGGATCTCGCAAAAATCCGCTTCCTATCTAATGAACAACTAATGAGATTGTTTAGAAATCGCTAGCTGTAGACTTCGTGAATCGCGAACGGACCGAAAAACTCCAACGCATCTTCATTAATTCACCAAAGCTTTTTAAAACTTTTGATCGATAACAACACGTGGAATGAATTTAGCGCTTTACACTACATAGAATTCCGCATATTGAAGAGACTTTATGTTATTCGAACTTCTTTCTTAGACAGAGGATGTTGATGACCTTCTAACCTTCTCTTAACAATGGGACAACAGAGCCTTTAACAAAAACGACGTTCGTCCGAGGGTCATTCAAACTCATTTCAACTTCTACTATTGTTGTGTGCTTGTCACACGCAGTCATAGTTTCCTTCATGTCATTCCGACTGCGTTTGTTGTCGTCATGCTCGCACCAGTTGTTGTTAACATCTTGCCTATTTTTTTTTTGCTATCCTACAATTGGTTTCAACAGATATACTTATGGAGCCTTGCATATTAGCGAAGAATAAAGCGTTCTATCCCTGAGAAAATACCCTTCGAAGCCTCGTGGGAGTGAATGAGTGCATGTTTGGCGTATGCAATGAGCAGCAGTCTACGATGCATAAGGTCGGTGGTTTTGCTTTTCGAGAGATGTTTGGAACCCGTTTGCAAACCCTGAAGTGGAGTCAGGGTTGGTTTGCCAAGAGCACATAATCGAACCAACCATCATATGCATGAAAGGAGAACAATCACTGCATTGTAAACACCCTCTGAATATCGCTGTGCACAGTAATATTGAAGGATAAAGGATAAAGCTTTCGGCTTTGATCAATCCCTGCAGGATGCGCCATGCATTCTACTTCATTAAGCATCGTTTGAAGGTGACTGAATGCATATCTGACCTCTACAATGACTCGTGGTGTCCTACCGATGCATCGAGGCAGTGCTGCTATCTTTCTTGACAAGTTTGGTGCGAAATCGATCCCACGTCTGTGTCGCAGGGCGCCTCCGACCACTGCACCACATGCGCCCTTATGTATAGTAAACGTTAATTATTTAAAGAATAGTCCAAACCAACAAGTCAACTGACGGTGAACAAAAAGGCAACGACCAGTGAAGTGTTTTTACCGCTTTCAAGCTGACTACAATAATTAATTTTGTACAGTAAAATTGACGGTGATGACGACCTCAGTATGGTGGAGATCATTTGAAGTCTAATGAATGAAATGAACTAACATATCACTAACTAAAAGAAAGAGAACAACACTATGCCCGACTGATTTCACAGCAACAATGAACCGTTCAGTGGTTGAAGAAGATTAAATAAATAAACGCTATACGGTAACTAAAGTAATAGGACCTGAATGAATCACGTGTTTTGAAGAAGAAACATGACGGAGGAAGAGGAAAGTAGGATAGAAAATTCTGAATCGTCGCAACTCTGAGAACTATAAGCCCGTAGCATGGATTTTTCATTATTTACTATAACCCTTCAAAAGTTAATACCTGATCTATTCAGTCCCTAGGAGAGTGTTCTCACAACAAAAGGATCGAATCGCTAGCGAATCACTACGGTAAATGTCGTCAAGCACACGAACAGAAACAGCAAAAATGAAAGAGAAAATGAAACAGAAATGAAACATGAAGGCAAAAATTATTAGGTAAGCGAATAGGATTGAAGAATTGTTGTGCTTGTTCAACTCTCCGACACCTTGCGCATCTTCTTCGCGTACGGATGGTAGCGCGTTGGCGGCGCTGAACTTCGACCATCGGTTTCACTCTGAACGGCTATCCTATTAAGACGTCTCCAATTCATAGTTTGAAATGTGGTGATATAACAAAACTCAAGAATTACTGGGGTTATTTTTTGCCTATATAATTGCACAATCTCAGCTCCACAAAAGCTCAGTCATAACTGAAAATTTAACCCGAACTTTATAGGTCAGAACTTCTATAATTACGTCTTTGAAGTCCAGGAAAATACAAGTTAAAAGAAAAACATAAATGTGCGCATAGAGATTATGTAGTGAGAAAAATTGATGATACTGCTTGAACAGTCACGACTGGTCATCCAAAGATCTAAGAGAGTAAGTAAGAAGTCGCACTAACGATCTAAGAATATAAAACTGATAAAACGGGAAGCCCTCTAAGGATGGTGGAGTCGAAGAGAACGTAAGAGAGGACAGAATCAAAACTGCAATGACAACTCACCATTTCCTTTGTGAGCTGTTCACGGATAGCCGCCTGTGCGGCCTCCTTATTCTTGAATTCGGCGGCTTCAGCCAGCGTCACCGTTTCGTCGAGCTGCTTCGCATTTTCTTGCGATCGTCTCGACAACGAAATGCATACATCACCCACCTGAACATCATTTGCCTATTAGTTAGGTTTTTAGTTTTGCCGCATTTTTCTTGTTCGCTAACAATTCGACCAATTTTTACAGGGCTAACATGGCAGCACTTTCAGAAAAAAATTTCCACATAAAGCGAGTTAACATCTAACTGTGGAAACTAGAAGGTTGGGGTTGATCAGCCCAGCTACAGATAGCCAGCCATAAGTGCAGAACAGTCCTAGAAAATAGTCGATTTAGTGAAGTATTACTTCCCTATATATTAGTTGTTCTAATTCCGACTGGAACAGGTTCAATTGTTGACCTTGTTCAACGAAAAGAAATCATTTTTAGTCGACCGTCAGTGAACAACTGTCGTGTGCAAAAGGCCACCGCGGCGTGGGGTTATTTCGTTCGAGCGATGCTCCACTCGAGAAGATTCGACTTCAACTCAACATGACTATGAGAACCCACACTGCGAAACGAACGCCATCGACTAGAATCATCAGTTCTGAAGAGGTCGAAGAGGTCGAAATACTAGGCGAATGAAACTCACGTAACAACCTCATGTAAGCTGAACAGTCCAAAAAAATAGAGCCAGAAAAGGCTAAAAAATGATAAAGATTTCGGTGCTGATCAATAACGGAGGATACGGCATGCTTTTGACTTTATCACGTATAGTTAGAGGTGATAGAATGCAAATCAAGCCAACAGGATGACTTGCGATGACCTCGAGGCATCAAGTTGGTGCTGCTATCCTCTCAGACATGTCTACTTACGGCGCTAGATCAAACCGACTACCATATGTGTATCGCAGGGTACTCCTAACCACAATAATACACCTACCTCGTAGACTACCGTGCGCTCATCATAACCTTATTCTGGTGCAAGTTCTGCTTTCGCAAAGTGCTTAGGCGCTTCGTCTCGGTTAAACCAGTGCGGTCGAGTTTGTTATGCAGCAGAAACACAGATCGGATTGATTTTATAACAACGACCTACTTGCTCATCGTTCGTTTTTTGTGGATCACATTCATTGCCCTTTCCGCCCTTCTAGTGCTCTTTGAGTGGAAATTGATTGTTGATTACTTAATGCTGACTCTTCTACAATGTCTTCAGAAGTTTAAGGACGGTTATCACTTTCAGATGAACGTTTCTATTTGCTCAGAGTAGCTGCACATGACCCTTCTCGTTATCGAAACCCACACCTTCGTTACGCGACTTTTCGAAGTATCTGTACACTGTGCATTCGGAAGTCCTTCTCTGGTTCCTGGTTTCTTGATATTTGAAGATGCTTCCGGTTCATTGTGCTTAAGTTTGAACTCATAAAGCAAAATAGTTCGAATACAGGCCAGATACGCATTCAATCACCTCCAACGATGCTTAATGAAGTCGAATGCATGGCGTATACCATCAAAGATTGATCAAACCCGAACGCTTCACCCTTTTTGTCCTTTTGTGAGCTTCCTAATCCTTCACCATCAAGCGATATTGCCATCACCCAAAAACTGAGCTAAACAGCGCTAGAAATTACTACCATCTTGGCAGCAACATAATCACTAACTTGTAAGTGATGTCGACCTGAGTAAGCACTAGCGTGGCCTTCGAGACTCCAAGAAAAGCGAATTTTTTCCAACCAGTAAATGACCATTGAAATTGAAACCGTGCTGGGACCTGCATGATTTTTCTGGATTCATGAAGGCAGGCCGTTTAGGTGGTCAAGTATCTAGGTATTAGAAAGCGATGCCCAAGTCTTGCTAATATGAAGAATTACAAAAGAAGGACTTCAAAGATTTTTCCAAGGAACACAGTGCATTCGACGCCGATTAACAGCATAAAGAATCTTCACTACAAACCTCATCGACTTATAAATATTTTAAAACATAAAGTAATGTTCTATTCTACTAAAGCAAACAGCATACAGGTTATAAATACTAAGAAAAATCAATCAGTCAATCAGAGTCAATCAATCAATCAAGCAATCAGGGAGAAATCAATGTTTGACGAAGCACATTGCTCAGCGCAACAATGCGCTGCTAGCGTGTAAGGACTGGTGTCCGCGTTCGTTCGCTATCGGCCTAAGAGTCTACTGTCATTCCAATGATCTGTTTTTCTACAAAACCCGTCTTTTACATGTGCTGTGCGGACCCAGCACTCTTTGCATTTGTTTCATTTTTCGAGTCCAGACTTTTTGCGTTTTGGTTCAGCGACAACTTGAGGATTTTCTTCGCACTTATTAATTTCGTTGAGTGCTAATCACCTCGATTCTCCCAGAAATTCTTCTATAACCATATTGGGCACGCTTACGAAACTGGTACCAATTTTTTCCGGTTCCGGATGGGCGGAGGGCTTGGTGACTCTGAGGCGAGATTAATCCAAAGATGTGTTCGTAATGAACAGCATCACAACCACTACTCTTCACGTCCCCTATTATCTTCTTTATGGCATAAATTTCAAGCGATGTTTTCGAGAGGAAAAGTAGAGCAAATTTCGAGTCCTATATTGAAGGAGTGACAATTTTGTTAGAAAGAAGAAGAAGCGGTCATACCTACCTTCAATTCTTGACACTCCAAGCCGTAAGTCTCAGCAGTACGATGCGGATCGCATGAACACCAACCTTTTCCAAGCACAAAAAACGGATGTTCCAGTTGAGGCTCAAGCGTAGCCTAGAAGGCCAAATATCCTTGGAAAATGAAGAGACAGTCTTTGGTGGAAATTAGACAAAGAAGCGATGACATAAATAAAGCGAAAATCTTATAACAACAGTCCTACCTATCAGTTATGTACTTGGTTTAGTGTTTCACTAACAATAATACAGTCAGTAGCAAAGATAAAAGTGAAGAAGGATCACTGATAAAAGCAACTAAATTGTGATTTGTGCTACTGCTTCAGCTTAACCGAGTTCAATGCCAATTTCTGTTCCTCAGATCAATCCCTTCACTGGTGATTGCTAATAGCACCTACAGATTAAAATATGGCTGAGAGAAAGGTGAAACGAAGGACTCGCAGGGTGTGGTGGTGAACACGTTAGCCCCCAGAAAGGGTAACAGCGGGTTCGACTTCACCGCAGACACATGTGGATCGGAGTTTTGCAATTATTTCAACATCACTGTGGTTATGGATCACTAATAACTCGGCCAGGGCACCTCCAGGTTCACCACAAGCAGTCGCCCGTGTGTGGAAATCGCAATGAACTTCGCAGAACAGTCTGGTGCCATTTTCAACACCTCAAAGGGATGAAAGGTTTAGGTAGATCTGGGAGAGTCTGAGCAACAAACTTGCGGGTATTATTAGGTGGCATCTCTACTACTACCCTATTCGCGCACCACACAAGGAAAAAACCTGAAAGAAAACCGTATTGTATTACACAGTTTCACCTAATCTAGTGAAGGTGCTAGAGGAACTCCTCAGTATACCGGCATAATTTCTAGGTCCCTTCATGATTTTTCCTTTGCTCTATCCTGCTATTGGGTGTTCCAAAGTGCATATCTGCAAGGATTTTATTTCCTTACTGTGGTTATTCAAACCAAAATATAGCTCAATAATTTCCATGAAAGATAAGAAAGATTAAGCGAGTACACCAGATATATTAAAAAGAGTGATTCGCCAGTAAGCTAACGCTCGTTCGATCTACTTAGATCGGTAGCAGCTACCTGTGATGACCACCTTGGAACGCCCAGAAGCCCTGGATTCTAAGGAGTGTAGGAGCGCGAATGAGTTGATTCGTACGATTCCCATTTCCATGATGTTTTGCATGGAATTCAACGACTGGCATCGTTTTCCACAACATTTTTGACGAATGATCAACCAGGTGAATGAATCATTTTGTCAAATCATCCGAGCGCATTTGAATTCCTTTCAAAAGCTTTATAAAGCAGAAAGCAGGATATGCTATGCATTTGACTGCATTCATAATGCCGTAAAGGTGGTTGAATTTGGAACATTTGGCCTATTAAGTGACTTATTCGGGCCTACCGATGTAATAAATCAATAGTTTTATCCCAGACAAGGTCTAGTGCTAATCTGCAGACCCTGAAAAGCATGGAATAGTTTATTTTGCTCACAGAATCGAAACCATGACCACCATGGCTGTGTTGCACCTCGACCGTTGTGCCATGCGTTTGCAAAAAATTAAGAAATACTTTCGACAGTTGTGTTTGAAATTTCTCAAATTAGTTTCCAATCAGTGTTTGGCGAACTAATAATGATTTTTCACTAGAGGTGTGCGGTTTCACCTCGGTTAAGTGCTACTCCTGGATGCTGAAAAAACACAGCACTGGATTCATTTCGATGGCAGCATCTGCCAAGCTGGGAAGGAATTTGACATTTCCATCCGATACTAGGAACCAATGGCGTGTTGGCAACAACAATGTCACTTGTTGGTTACATGACTAATGATGATAACATTGGAAAGCGCTACATGGCTTTATTGTCCCTCGGGAGAAGAAAAGCTCATCCAATCAGTAAAATACGTTTAAAGGAACTCATGTTCGGGCTCTTTGTAATCCACAAATCGCTATGATCCGTGGAGATGGGTTCATTCAAGCACTGTTGAGAAACAAAAGACTTGGTTGTTCTTTTCTGGCCTTCCGGCTATAAACCTCCACAATTATTTTGTTTGTGAAGGGGAAACCACTAGCATGAAGTACAGCAATTGAATAACCTAATAACCGTACTCACCTCGTACTGCGATTGTCCGACTGAGAATTTAATCCGAGCCAATGATGACGCTTTGGCAATTTCCACCACTACACTGGCGTCGACGTTGAACTCACCAGTAAGTGGTGCGGCCAATAGAAAGTCATCCGATGACATCTCCTCCACCTTTAATCAATATTATCAGAACTTAAACACAAGGAAAAAAAGACATCCATTTTTTCCCATTTAAAATGACTTTTGCAATTTGGGAGAAAAAAAAATCAAGAACTCCACTTCTCAGCTACCGCCTTCGTAGGAATTGGAAAGTGCCTTAAGTCATCCCACTGCACTATATCTATTGCTTCTCACCTTTGTGATAGCAATTTATCCCGTCTCTTCGTTTATTTTAATGCTTTCCTTCCTATTCTTCTGTCGTTTTTCTGTTTGCTTTCTTCAAAACCAGTTTTCGATAGTTAAACCTAAGAGTCTTATGATTTTCGGTTAACGAAGAATGATTCATATTGTCACTAAACTAAATCTATTTAACATTCTAAAGCTGATATTGGAATAAAATACGACCGTACCTTTTTTAACTTTCCGCTGGCCATCTGAATCATGGTGCCTTTCATGAAATGCGACGGAATATAGTTTCGAGTCGGCAGTCGACCCATTTCAAACTCCGGCGATTTCGTGTTAGTCGACGTCGAGGCCTCCAAATCGTCCGATGTACTCGGACGACTGAAAATAAGACAAGAATGCTAAAGAAATTGACAACCTCAACGAATCTTTTGGGATGAAAAGAGTAGTAGGTTCTTCGAACTTGTCTTTTAGATGTAATACGTTGGAAGATGACTGAATGGATATGTTCTTTCTCACTTCTGTATTGTTTCATGTAATTTGAAAACCAGGTGAGAAGATGACATTCGCAGGAATCCATGGACCAACGGAAAAATCTTTACCATTAGGCGAAACCCCATAGAGACTAGTTGGACCTTCATCTAACACAAGTGTTATCTAACGTTAGCGCATTTATACAAAGTGACTGAGAGAAAAGAACAACGGCAATAAAAAGTAAGAGAAAGTTAAGATGAACTTTCTCAAAGATTTTGTGAAATAGCAGTAAACGAACGTTGAAAAAACAACATCAGGCCTGTGTTAACTAACTCAAAGTGAATCTGACTCAGTCGCGCCGAGCGGGTAGGGGTAGCTATTGCAATAACAGGAAAACAAGTTTCTCAAAACCACTTATTCGCATGCCTACTTCCATGTGGAATAAATGGTCTCGGAACTGATTTTTTGCATTTCCGTCCAATTCGATCCAAGAAATTCACGTTACAGTGGTGTACTTCCGTGTATATTCCCATATGAGAGAAATCGCATAGCATTCGACTTCATCAAGTATCGTTAAAGGTTACTGAACACAAATCTGTCCTATACAATGACTCGAGATGGCCCTTGTCAGTGTTATTACCTTACCAGATAAGCCTAACATGAATTTGCCGATTCGGAGGGATGGAAGGCATAGTGAGCCTGGGGCGCATGATCGAACCCATTTGTATTTCAGGCCGAATCTAACCACTGCTCTTCACGCGTACTTCACACACAGCTGCTCTACACATGTACTCATAGTCATAATACCTATGTTGGTTATATGCAGATAGATAGTATGCTAGTTGTGCCCTCCAAGTTAAATCAGCCTGAAACCTGTTATCAAATGATTAAGGAGTACGCTAAAAATCAGTTAAGGGATCAAAATAGGTCAAAAGTCTGGTCAAGGAGGAGGGAGACAAACCACCTGGAATAAACCAGCCGCTCATCACTTGTCACAGCGGAGCCAAATGAGTTCTAGCGCAAAGGAAGTATGAATGAAAAATTTACTGTCTGTTCGAGTCATTCGTTGAATAATTGAATTATAAGTGGTACAAAGTAACGTAAGGAGTCAAAAGGACGATGCTAGGAGTATCCCGTTTCACACAAGTAAGGGAAGGAATCCGAAGCTCCGGCATGCGTCATCGATCAAAAAACAAAGATGCCGTTCTGTACGCCAAACCGTCGAAGATAAGGTGGGCCGAACACGTAATGCGTATGAGTGACAACCGATGGACAAGACCCGTTAGTGAGTGGATTTCTCGGGTTGTCAAACGTACTGCAGGAAGACCGATGGTCAAAGTTCTTCACAAAGAGCCTTGAAGAAGATATGATCGACGAGTCCCTAAAGCGAGCAGAACCCACTGGGCCACTCTTGTACACGACAGGGAAAAATGGAAGATTTACTGGCGCCCGCTCGAGTCACTCGACGATCAACGAGGCTACAGGTGTTACAGGTGATACAAAGTGACGTACGTTTCGTTCATTTATCATAACCTTTCAAAAAAAAAGCAGAATATTGACAACACCAAAACATTTTTGTGTCTCATTGTCACTTACCATCACGGCTTACCTTTGTGGAAATGTCGGCTTTCTTACTATCGGATCTTGTGGTATCGCAAAGTGTGCGCCATTCGATCCTGTTGGAGGGGTGCTGGTCGCACTGACCACTACCGTCGGCGGTGCCAGTTTCCTCGGCACAGGCCTTGCTGGTAACGTCGTCGAAGCCGTGTTCGGTAGAGATGCGAGGTGTGGCAGTGTCGCCGTCACGTGGCGAAGTGAAGGCAAGGACATCGACGACGGCAAGTGCGTCGGCAGCAACGGAATCCGAAATTGCGCAGTTTGCTGAGCGATTAGTTGCCGCTGCAGTTCAAGAAAAGCTGGATTGAGCACCTGAAAAACAAATTTTGGTTATCTGTCAGCAAATAACAACTTAAAACTTTCTTCCAACATCGCCAGATGCACAGCATAACATTATTCTTCGGGTGCAAACTGGGCTTTCCTAGTCACTACAGGATGCTTCAGCTTCCTTGAACCAAGCATTTTTTCTGCTCGATGTTGTTACAGGCGAAGGATTTTTCGTAGCCCGCAATCACAAACTTTAAAAATGAGCCAATTTTGTTATGCATGGCAAACACGTAAAAGCTCGTGATAGTAAATTTTTCTCGAACAATTTATGTGGTGTCTACAGACTGGCTCCGAGAACCATCTAAAGGTACCGTAATTATCAGTGGCTAGTTCATCAACACCAACAACTATTTCTTCCATTCAAGAAAAAGAGTACATTTGTTATCGGTTTTCAACGACTATTCAGACACCATGTAATATAATTATAACACCATTTCCTAAAAAGTTCTCAGAATTAAAGGTTCCTCCACAAAATGTCTGAACCACTCACGACAGATGATTCTGTGAGTCGCATCCCCAGAGCATGACATTTCGAAGACAGGATTATCTAACGTTTGAAATTGATAATAGGCCGAATTTGCCACATTACTCCGTCAAGCGCTATGAACGGAACGAATATTGGTGTCTGCTCAGTGACACAAAATGTAGCCATTTTTTATTGAGATAAGAACTATTTAGAAAAGACGATACTTGCTTAGAGTGGTGTCTAACCGACCAAAGACAACGAATATTCAACAAATGGAGAAAACGATTGGAGCTCATTGATTGTTCGCATACTTCAGAACCACATCTTCATAAATTCTCCATGAAGAACAACCAAATGTCCGAGTAATATCAGCGGGTGGATGTTGGCATAGGGAAGAGTAATATCAACAGGGGGCAGACAGCACGGTGGTAGTGATATCTTTCATAACGAGTACGGTGCTAGTTCGATTCCGCGCCGGGCCAACCAAGCCTCTCATCCCTCCAGGGTTGGGAAATTGGAAATGGATTTGTCTGGAAAAAAAATCACTCTCTGCAATCCAATTGCGAACGCTACAGCCTGTCTATCTATTTCAGGACTCCAGGGAGAATTGCTCAACCAGCATTCTACGACATTCAAGATAAAGTGAAAATCCTCAAGCAGCAACCGAAGGCACACGTAAAAACTAGGAAGATCTTCGTGGACAATGAATGCGAGGAAACGAATCGAATGTGAAAAGTGCTGGGATGCGCAAAGTAGACGTGAAGACGGATCATACAAATAAGCAAATAAAAAACAAAAAATATAAACATGGACTTTGATTCTCTGACTCAACACGGCCGTCCGATGGAGACGCTGAACGACTTCATAGTCTGAGCACTGTCTAAACGGGAAGCTTAGTGGAGATGACGACTCAGGATCCGGAAGAAATTATTCATTACCGGTTGCTATAAGGAATAGCGAACGACACTGCTTCGGTAAAAAATTTGAGGCTACCTATTTGAATTTAGTACTGCAATATCTGCACCATATCATAAAGTGGATATTAGCTATCCAACATCCAGCAAGAATAGACCTCTGCCGATAGTGGTGTTAATTTTGGGACATACCTCGCCACAATGTGGCGAAATCCTTTTTCAAATCCAAAACTGGGCTGCCACTTCTTGTGATCACGACCTACCAGCCACTGGCATGGGTTTTTCTGCTCTCTAGGGAAAGCATCTCACCCAACCAACATGTAATTTAAACAGAGAATTTTATGTGCTTCGTGTCATAGTTTTTATGAAAACGAGGCTCAAGTATTCAGGCGGCAGTCAATAGACACTACTGGAAGACAAACCGAATGAAAGATGACAAACCAGATGAAAAAAGTGCCAGAGCACAGTATGTGAAAACGAGTCACATTTAGAAAGCGTCCTATTACAACTCAAAGCGATCAGCAAACAGGTGTGTTTCAACACTACACGATTTCAAACGCTGATATTTTAACGCGCGAAATGCACATTACCCACACATGTGAACTCAGCAACGTTGGTCTTCACGTGAAATACTCAGTGCTAGACTCATAAAAAGCGGTGAGTATGCGAGGAAGCTATTTTCTTTCCAGTGCTATTGAAACCCCGGTTTTGTCAGTTTTCTGCTGGGGTAGTGGAGTTGTTCGGTTGAATAAGTTGCACTCAACTTGACCTATCCGGGCTCTGGGAAAGGCGAAATCCGCCGAAACGTCAGCTTTTTTGTGAACAAAGAGTGAACCAACAACCCCGTGTTTATTCATCAGAATGCAGTGAATTATTTGATCAATGCCAACGTTAATAAAAAGCAGGTTTTAGGAATTACTACTAAATCTAGAACTTCTGACATGTTCATCTGCTATCTATCTCCTTAATTTGCTCGTACTAAAACGTTTTTGCAGCTAAGTGCCAACACCAAGTTTCGAACCTGTTGATAGGAGTGGAGCAAAGGATTCGCTGCGGGCGGAACTGACAACGGTGTCGGATTGGGTGGTAAGGCGTTGATTGGCGGCGGCAGAGTGTTCACCAGCGGATTGCCGACGGAAAGCACAGGAGATGGTTCGGCCATCATTCGTGGACTATCGGCAACTGTTCGCATCAGTTGCATCTGCAGCGCCGTCTGCAACGAACGAACAACTCGTCCTATAATAACTATTAATACGTGAAACACGAATCCTATACCGCATCAAAAAATATATTATACAGGACGGATAGTAACACCACTCCTTACGAAACAAAAAATCCTAAGCCTTTTGCTCTATCTTGACAAGGAAAATGAATAATATTGTAAAAACCTTGATTAAAAAATACGGATGACAGTGACGTCTACGAAGAAGTTTCCTACAAAGGAACGTTAACTTCGAAATAATGCGACTCTAATGTTAAACAGGAAGGATCAAACATATCGGATGAAAACCAAAGCAAAATTCCCATTGTAACCCTAGACTCAAGTTCCGTCTCAGCGCTTTAGGAAACCAGATTCTAAACCTTTTTTTGACAGGGAACGAATATTTCCACTACTCATAGAGTCGGCCTCTTCGTCACGAGAATAAAGTGACATTTCCCGGCCATTTTTCTTTAAAATAAACTTTATTTTTGACTGTGTCGTTTTCTTGTTCAGCAATCGCGAGGTTTTTAAACAGCATACATTTACTTCCATAGAAAAACATGTATGGTGTTTAAAAACCTCGCGATTGCTAAACAAGAAAACGACACATTCATATTCCAATGCGGAGGTTAATAGAAAGTCGATCCTGGGAACTATTACAAGATGTACCACCAAAATATTTTTGATTTATTTCTGACATTCGTCAACTATCGCCTCTCTCTAAAACAATGTGTCGATCGTTTATTTTCTTCGTACTAACGAATTTACAACGTAATGAACTAAAGGATGTTGCGGTAACAGTGCACAAATTTTGTAATGCTACCGTATGCACCCACTTGCATGCTATCATTCAGTTTTAGTTCCAATAGAAATGCAAGACTGCTTTGTTTTCTTACTTTTATTTTTATTGTTACTATTTTTTTTATTTTATTCGACCCGCCTTTACGTCAACCGTGCGGATCGCTGCACTTCTCACATTCGATTCGTTTCTTCGCATCCATCATCCATGAAGATCTTCCAACTTTACGCGTGGTTTCGGCTGCTGCTTGAAAACATTCATTTCACCTTGATTGTCGTAGAATGCTGGTCGAGGAGTTCACCCTGGAGTCCTGAGATAGCCGGCCTGGAGTGTTCCCAACTGGTTTGCAGAGAGTGACAAGCCCGTTACCAATTTCCCGACTCTGGAGGGATGAGAGGTTTGGTTGGTCCGGCGCGGAATCGACCTAGCACCATGCCCATGATGAATACTATTGTACATAAGCTCAACTAATAATGTTAAGTAAACTCTAAAGTGGACAGTAAACGTAGTGGTCAAACATGGGGCACAAAATACGCATGGTCGATGGTGGTGCACGAGCTGAGGCGATTAAGCATAAATTCCTCTGCGGTGGACGAATTGGCATGATTTTCCTTAGCAACGCTCATTTTGATCGCTACAGGCAGATCTTCGGTGAAGACTTAGGAAACCCACTGTAAAAACTAAAAAGCTCTCGGCGTTGATCAATCCCTGAGGGATGTGCCGTGCATTCGACTTCATTAAGCGTCGTTTAGAAGTGGTTGAATGCATATCTAGCCTTTACAATGACTCGAGGTGGCCTACCGATGTATCGAGCCAGCGCTGCTTTCCTCTCAGACAAGCCTGGTACCAATTTCCCCACCCCGGAGGAATGGAAGGCTTGGTGAGTCATAAGCGCGGAGATCGATCCTACGTTTGTGTCGCAGGGCGCTACCGACCACTGCGTCACACGCGCCCTTACACAATCATTCCAGGAATGATCAACTCGATCAACATTCAACTTGAGACGTGAAAAAGACAAAATCCTCATGTAACAGCCGAAAGCATATGCAAATCCGAACATCTCGTGAATGACGAATGCAAGACTATAAGCAGAGTGGCAAAACACTGGCATATGAAAATATGGAATCGCGTATCACTAGCTTTGAAGCCGTAATTAAAGAAATTTGGTCGCTTGCAATACTCAACGAATCACAACGGCGTGAAAGGTGTCCAACCTACTAGCGGTTGTACAAACGCATGAAAATCCAATGGATAGCCTTTCTATCCACAGTGCAGTCAGCACACTGACATATCGCCTACCAGATAGACGTAATCTCGCCGATGGTTTAAGCAACCATCATGTAGAGTGGAAAGGGTGCGTGCTCCGTCCAACTTGCCGGTGTTACCCTAGCTAAAAAGGACTTCGAATGTTTTGATCTTAGAACACAGATGGGAGCGAGCCTTTATCAGAGTATAACATGCTGAGATATTCGTGGCTACCTTTTCGCAGAAGGTAGTATAAAGAAAGGCACAATAGCAAATGTTGTGTGCTCTTGGAGTTTCACGAACGAGCAAAGCCTACCGCACAGTTTTGCACAGGAAAGGAATGAAAACTTCTTTGTGTTCGTCGAGTCCACCGATGATTAATAGCACTATGAGCAACTGTAAGTGAACCTGACGATCGTTTAGTGGAAAAAAGCTTCTTTGAGGCAACCCATCGTTTTCGTCCCTACTCCTCTCTGTTTTACTGTTCAGTGCCAATCATTTAAAAATAAAGGCAAACAATTTGTCGTTGTGTGCACGGTCTTCAAGCAGCATGTGTTTTCTGGACGAGGAGCTCTTCGGCGTCACTAATTAAATGAAAGGATGAAAACTTGTCCATAGCTGACTTTTCCGTCACTATGAAACCACAGATGGAGCCAAACGTTATGCTAATACTTCATCTATATATATTTTGAATGAGAAACGCTTTCAAATCATATAGCGTATAAAAAAAAGAATTCGGACGCAGTTGTGACGTTCTGTAGTCGATGGACGTTGTGCGATATAGTTCATTGAATGGAAACATCGCCCATTCATTACCAACAAAACGAGATCACATTTATGGCTAACTGGCACAAAAGCGGTGTGGTAGTGAACGCGTTGGCCCCCGGAAAGGGCAATTACGCGTTCGTTCCCACCCCAGACACCCTGCCCCTAACAGATTCGGTTTTCGAACCTGAATCTCGGTCAGCATTTTAATAGACGCCCAGAAACGTCAACTTCAAAATATTTTTCTATGTTAACTTTCTATTTACTGCCTATTACTACTTTTTAGGGCAGGACATGGTGTGAAATACAACCACTATGATGCTGAGGTTTTTCAAAACTTGAACCCCAGACCTTCTCGGCACTAATATTTTTTTTACGGTTTAATGCTAATAGCCTCCAAACAAAAACAGATAAATAAAATGAAATAAAATAAGCAAGACGAAAAGAGCTTCAGCTTCGTCTCGTCCATTCTCAACATTCTGATCTACTGCCCTGTATTTTGTTCGTTTAGTTCCATTTCTCACTTTTTTTTGCATTCATCGTGTTTATGCATACTGAATTCAAAAATGCTGGTCCTTAGCACAATAAAACCATCAATTAATAGATACCGTAGCTCACCAGGATATCGGCCAACGCCGGTTGCGACCATTGAGCCGCACTGGATGATGTTGCCTGCTGCTGGCCATCACCATTCATCGATCTAAATTTCCATTGAAAAAAATGAAAACGCGCAAAATGTTTATTGCTTTACGCTAATTTAGCGTGACATGAAAATACGTCGGAAAGGAATAAGATGGCGAAAATGTGAATGAGCTAAAGCAACGAAGAAACGAAACGGAAAATTTCATCAAGAAAGTTAGGCGAGGGACAAGATTATAGGAGAGAAGAGAGCTTGGTAGTCCACATAACACTGGCTAGTAGTAATATTGATCTTGATAACGACAAGAGAACAGCCCGAATTGTCCTAAACGAACTAACAATGACTGGGTTTTCTCCTTCACTTGGAGAAAAACCGTGGCAATAAGTCTCATGGGCGGTATTTACATAAGTTCTTATATGAGTCTATATGAGTCCACGACATTTGTTAAATAGGGAAAAGCCGAATCCAATAAAACATCTTCTATCATTTTTAACCAATCAAAGGAAAATTGCATACGCAACAACTCATCCACGACCGTGGTGGACGAGTTACCACTGCACATATATGGTACGGATTTACCATACTTAAATCAAAACAACTGAATACGTTTTTCCATTATTCCCCAACTTCTAATTGAACAGTTTCCGACTTGTGGGCTAATATTTATCCCTTTCTACCGTTTTAAGCGTTCTCGTCCACTTATTGCCGACTTTTCGTCCGTACTATTGCGCCCTGAAATCCTGACTGTGCCTATCACTGGATTAAAATGATCCCCAAGGATCAGTGTTGGGATATTTTCCTTCGATATGCTGCCGCTGATCGCATGACGATCTTGGGGATAATGGACTTCCGTTTTTTTTTGCTTTTTTTGCTTTATCGTAGAGTTCAACGGCTGTTAGTATGCATCTCCGCATCTGAGCATTTTTTTTCTTCCATGTTGCGTAACATACAACATTCATTGGACGAAGCGACGAGGGGGTGTTCCTGAGTGTTGAACGGCAGCGTAGGACGGGCAATAGTTCATCTATACCGTAAGGTTGTCAAAGTTAAGAAATAGTCCAGTGTTCCCATTGGCATACTCGGATAAAAATACATCTATTCCGGAAACCACCGAGGTCTTGGAAGAAATCGAGAGCACAGCACCAGTCGGAAGTGCCCCTTAATACACACGTGGACTTTTATTCGATTTTGCCTTCTAGGCTAGCTAACAAGGCCTCCCATATTTAAGGTAACTGCAGATTGGTATTTGATCAACCAAAGAGAATAAAAACACTGACTTGGTGCTTCGCTAGGCTTTCACAAATTATTATATTCGCTAAATATCGATTCAATAGCTTCTATGAAGCTATGAGTGGAGTTCAATGCATAGCGCATTTCTAGGAGATTGATCAACGCCTAACGTTCTATCCTGTATCTGCATCGCTTACTTTGTATAGTGATGGTTAGTGGACCACGCAGAACGAAAGTTTGCATATGTTCAATGTCGAGGTCAATTTTTTGTTTCAGGTAGTTTTCTTGTGTTTATGACACAATGAAAATAAAGATAAATAGTGAAAACCACTTCTGGTGAGAAAGCAAAAAAAGAAAAAAGAATGAAAAGAAATAGAAGAATAAAAGCAACGAAAAAAAGTGTCACTTAGGATTGTAATTATCGCAGTGTCGGAATACGTTAAAAACACATTTGTTAAGATTTTCTCTTAGTAATTTTGCCAAGTTTGGAATTCCTTTTTTCCGTTCTTTCACATGGGACAAAGGTGCAATCAATGCTGAGTAGGTGGTGTCACGCCTGAAGACAATTTGTCGTTCCGCTTAAATTAGCGCAGTAGCGAAGCGTTGCCGTTTATGCCAGTGTCGATCGCCGTCGTAGGATGCGTCATTTCTTCAAAAAGAATTTGACAGAGAGAGAGGGAGAGAGAAATAAAGAGAGGCAGAAGGAAAAGAGAGAAAGACAGAGAAAGAAAGAGGAGAAGGGGAAGGGGAGAGGGGGAAAGGGAGAGAGAGGAAGAAACTGCCGAGGTAGAAAAAATCCACAAACGAGGCAATAAAATTATAAGCAGCGACGTAATTGAGGCTGTGTGGTGTTCGTTTCTTTTCGAGACCAAATGAAAATACCGTAGTCACAATTTCGCTCATTGTAAGAGTAAAAAGCGAAAAGAACGGAAAAAACGGAAAGATGACAAAGAAATACCGGAACTGCAGCATGAACGTCGACATTTTTCTTGTAGTGAATGTAGACTTATCGGTTGCTCAAGTTCTTTTCGAGACCCTAGTGGTATTACCGTAGCTATAAATTCGTTGAAAGCAAGAAGAACAAAAAAAAAGGAGAAAACAAAATAAAACGGAAGAACAAAAGATAAGACCCAACAGAAAAGACACGGGCGAGAAATTATCGTCGTAAGTGTGGCATGATTGATGACATGCGCTGCTCATTACGCTTCTTCCGAGACCAACTTAAAATACCGTAATGAGAGAAACATCCATGGTAGGAACAGTGGAAAAAAAACCGCAAGTGTCATGTGTATGTGTGTATGTGAGTGGAAAAGTGTATATCAACGTATCCCACGCCACGATAACGCCTCAACAAACAAAGCTGATAACGGAAGAATCGCGGACGGTTTTTGTTACAATCACATTTTCTGTACAGCCTTCTCTCTTACAACAGTTAAACACAAATCGAGATTTTTTTGAACGTTTGCGATAGCGGGCGAACCATCTTTTTCGGGCTCACTAGGTACCCCACTATCTCTTTCACATGGATCTACACAATTCTTTCAATGGTGCACGCTATGAACTTAAACTTAAGGCTAAACATAACCCTAATTTTAACACAATGACCATTCAGCGACGAAAACCGAGCTCCCTATGTCAAAAATTCGGCGACGGACAATCGGTTAGAAGCTGTAGCATGAGGATTTTGCCTCCTTTAGAGATGTTGTTGAATGCTGGTCCAGCTTGATTGTTCTTGGAATCACAAGATACCCCTGCCAGAATGTTCCCTGGTCTTCACCACAGCGCTGGCAGACTTTTGCAGCACCGAACCAAAGACCACCTTTCTGTTGTAGTGTACCTCTAGCCACTGCGCTACACACGCCGTACCACTAATATAGTGATAATGAGCAATACAATAGCTTGGTTATCTTTACCTCATAAAGTTGTGACTTAGATTTAAATTCCATTTGATTCAAGCAATTCTTCAACAGCGATTCAATAGATTAAAAATGCTTTGAGAAAAAACTACGTTGCTATAAATAACAAAGTGGAAGGCTGCATCAATTAGAGTGCTATTTAAAAAACACCTATAGTTAAGAAGTAGAGGCATTTTTTCAAAAAAGTTGACACAAAGGGTTTATTTCAAAACACGATTCGCGTTAAATGTAACCATAATGCCGATTACTACGCCGTTAGTGGGGCAGCAGGATTACGCGATGTTTTCATGTGCACAGCCCAAGGTTGGTGAACCAGTCGAGCCCACGCTAACCATTCACAAGTTTTGTGCTGATGCTAACTTATAGACTGGTCTGTGAAACTCGCATCATCTTCCTTTATATCGGTCAACGTTGAAAAGTATTTAGAAGGATAAGAATAAATTTTATGAAAACTGTCATAGGTTTAAATACATAAATATTCATTAAAGTAGAATGGCCCTTTTATTTATAATCGTTTTAAAACACCGGCTCCTCCACCCGTTCACAATGGCTTCCCACCTCGTCGTGGTTGTGTTGTAGGGTGTCGAACTGCGATGTCACACTGGAGTTCATTCAACGCTAGAGTACCCTAAACTCAGAAAAACTTCAACATTTCCATCCGGAAACCCAAAAAGAGCAAACCTATAGGGCAGGCTCAAAGAGTGAAAAACCTGTTTCTCTTAATGTCCCTTGAAAATGTGGGATCTATGGAGAAGTTCTGGTGTGAATTATGGAGTACGAGTGAATGCTTGTTTGTGTCTGCTTACGTTAACAGATGCTGAAAGACTTCGATAGATCTGACATTATATAAAATTATACACCATATAGCACTTACTGCGTAATATAAAGGATAAAGTTGATGAAGCTGATTAAACATCGCATGAATGCGCCATGCATTTGACTTCATGAAGGCTTGCAGAGACGAATACACGTTTGGCACACAAAACGACTGAAGACAGCCTAGCGATACATTAGGTCTCTGCTACTGTCCTCCCAGCGACGTATGTCACCAATTCGCCGCTCCTAAAGAGGTGGAAAGCTTGGTGAATAGGCATCGAACCAGAGAACAAGTGTGTATTATAAGGCATTTTTAACTAGTGCGTTACACGCGTCCTACTCTTATAGTGTAGTAAAACCTACTGTATTGTAGAACTTGAACGTCATTCATGATCAAGTCTCTAGTCTTCTCGCTGATGTTTAGATGATAGTGTAAACTAGACCAAACTAATACAAAGTCTTATATAAAAAAGCGTCTAATAGCGCTAAATATAAAAAAATACTTCGAAACGAAATCACAGCAAGGTTCTACTCATATCATCAGAGTAAGGAAAGTTAGCAAAACAAAGTGCTTTTCCTGCAGTTAATTATCATTAAAATTTTTAATTTCTAAAGCATTGGACTAAACTTAAGGAAAAAATATGGTTTGCCCAAAAAAATTTTTGCAAATGAAGCTCTTCTTGGATTCCTAACGTAACCTATGTCATATTCTGCTTGGTACTTAAACTTGACACTTGAATGGCCCGTCCTCACTGGTTGTGCGGACCCCAGCACAATCTCCACATTTTCGGTGATCTGCTGGTTAATCCATTGTGGTTCCCTGGAATCTCAAGGTCAGCCCGGCCAAAGTCTGCCACAGGTCTTCGCCACCACAGGCAATCGCAGTCCTTTTGGATTAGAGGGAGATTTACCGCCATGCTATTTTGATACCAGGACGGTGGTGGGTCCTAGTATTGGTTTGCTCCTAGCTAGGCTTCCTGATGGAAACGCTGGCTTCCTTCTCAGCTTGGGATACCCTGCCAGGGGATGAATCCTCCCGCTGTACATCGCAGCTCGACACCCAGGAACACCTCCCGACCATGATGAGGCGGTAAACCGTTGGGAGGGCCATGTCCTGCACCATTCATAATTTTCTTAATACTTGAAAGATTCAAGCTTGCGACAGAATACCTATGAGACTCGACAGGATCATCAGTGGGGAGGGGTATGGAGAGATCTTAGGTAGTTCGTCGGTTTCTCGATGGTGTACGAGAAAAGTTTATTTGTCGAAAACAACCTGTAATCGGCTCACATGTGTTCTTCAGTTACTTGAATTATTTAGGCTTTTAACTAAAATCAAGTGCCTAACAGATACAATCCGTATACTCACAGCTCATCTACACAGATGTACACAAAAGATCAGGGATAAAATATCAAGTGTGAATCAGTCTCTTAGGAATACGTCATACATTCGACTCCATTAAACACAGCGGAGGCGATTGAATGTAAGTTCCGATTGAACAATACCTTCCGAAAAACTACTAATCTCATCTCAGTCATTGGTTATGTTTAAGTGGTTCTATTTTGTCGTGTTTCATATTATCCTCCCAACGGTTTACGCCTCATCATGGCTGGGAGGTGTTCGTGGGTGTCGGACTGCGATGTACAGAGCGGGATTCGTCCACCTGGCAGGGTCTCCCAAGCTGAGAAGGAGTCAGGAGTTTCCATCAGGAAGCCTAGGTAAGAGTAAACCAATACCAGGATCTACCGTCGTCCCGGTATCAAAGTCGTATGGTGGCAAATTCCCCTTTGATTCACAAGGGCTGCGACTGCTGTGGTGGTGAAGACCTAGGGCAGACTTTGGCCAGGCTGACCTCGGGACTCCAGGGAACTGGATACTATACTGGATTAACCAGCAAATCTCCGAAAATGGAGATTATGCTGGGGCCCGCACAACCAGTGAGGACGGGCCATTCAAGTATCAAGCTCGAGTCCACATTATACCCTGCCACGAAAAAAGAATAGGAAATAAAAATTAAAACGTTGTGATTTCGAATGTAGCTCCAGGTAAATTGGGTTCAATGCTGATTTTTTCTCTTCCTGTTGACGGATGAATGCTGGTTGCACCGATTGGGTAAAATGGCCTGAGAGAAAGGCAACGGAAACGCCTCGATTGGTGTGGTGGATAGCACGTGAGCCTCCGAAAAGGACAATCACGGGTTCGAATCTGGCCAATAGCCGGAGCTTTGCAAGTATCTGAACATCACTGTGTTTGTATATTACATCAACATTTTCACCCACAAAGATATGTCTTCCATGAATCTGCAGACTCTTTAAGGATAGGGAGAACCAAATGACCGTGTGTAAATTGTAGAACACCCCTAATCAGTGCGCCACGCACGTCCTGCGTGTATGCATGAATATCATTGTGTGGATATTGAAGATCTAAATCAACATAAAGTAGCAAGAACAGTACAAATCTCCAAAGTTCACCAGCGCATATTACTCAAGTTGGCTTTTGGACTGCATCAAACTCCTACTCTCCTAAGTAGCGCCTGGAACCGACCGACTAATCGGCTCAAAATTCTTCATATGAAGGACATTTCTAGATATTTTGCACAAAAAACCGTCAGAAATAAAGGAAAAAGAGGAAGGGAAGGAAGAAGACACAGACAAACAAACAAACGTGGACATAGAAAGACGGAGAGGGAGAGAGAGAGAGAAGGCTTAGAAAAAAGCGAGTGTGTGAAAGAGAAGGACGCCAGCAAGTATGAGCAATTTCAAGAGAAACTGAATTTCAGTACAGACATAAATATGCAAAACAAAAACTAAAACGACAATCGTGGATGAGCAACTATTGTAGAGTCGCAGATGACGTTATTCGGCGGACAGTGACGGAGCAGCCAGCACGACGGATATGAACACCTGGGAAAAAGTCGGCACACGATTGATGGTGTCGAGATAACGATCGAAAGAGTACTGAATACGCTGAATTAGACGCACATGATGAGTTAAGATTACCTAGATGAATCCTCTTTCCTCCTTGGAATCCTAAGAAATTCACGCCAAGACGTCTCGAAGATGTCATCCGTAGAAGTCGACAACTGTTCTTAATCGGAGAAAGGTTTGTCACATTGTGAAGGTGTTTGTTCCAAAAATTTAGAGAATCCTTGCAACACTGTAATTAAAAACTGTGTACCGCTTCTATCTATTTTTATTTTTATTCAGTCGGTCTTCATATATTTTTCCGATCCACACATTCCGTTCATTGTCTTGCATCCCATATCCACGAAGGTGTTTTAATATACAACTAGGTTCTGCCGAAACTTGAGAATTTTCTCTTCGTAGGTCTTACGAGCGTGCTAAATCTTTCCTCAATAGCATTTACTGGCCTTTGCAGACACTCAGCATTTGTGGATCTGAAGGAGCTTTTCTTAAACAAGTGTGGCAGCAATAAGCTGAGAAAGGAGTCGGACCAGCCACATGGTGTGGATTCCATGACATCCGTAACCTTCTAATTATGCCACGCGAGATCACCAGTAGTAGGACTTAAAACATTTCGAGCGAAAATCCTCTTTAGCAGGAAAAACATAACCTTGATGAACTATTTATCAATAAAGTCTTTTTAGTATTTGGAGGGGCCCAGATCCGATGCTGGCACGTTACTGAAAAGAAATGGTGCACAAAAAGCGCCTGTTTCCGATCCTTTCACTTCCAAGAAAGTCGCTTTCCGTTCAGAAACAGAGCTGTGATTGTCGGTAAAACCACCTACGGATAATTAGCGGTGATAATCACTTGATTAGTAATTGCCTTAACTTGCGTGAAATCGATACGTGTTACGGTAACACGATGACAGTCTAAGAGGTACTGTAATGGTATAAATTATAGTTGCGAAGAAGAAAAACGTTGACCAGCGAACGTACGGGTTTCTTTAAAACGACGACTGAATGGAGTTAGTGAGGCGGAATGACAGAATTACGATGAGGCAGAACATAACGAGGAAATCGTCAAAACGAAAATTAACCACAAATGACCACAAAAAAGCCCATCATCTTCAATTCCAACTCGTTTTCTAATAACGACAAAATCATTAGAACTACGGCGAACAAACTGGTCCGTTCATACAAAATGAAGAGAATAGAGGGGAACCTTCGTATAGAATGGTGAACCGCAACTGGACTCAAACATGCCGTACAAAAAATAGGTATCGATTTATCTGGAGAGACTTAGCAATGCGACAACTTTTTTCATCAGTATGAAAAATCCTTTGGTTTTTTTTGAGAAAGAATTCCTTTTGCGAGACCGTGGAGATGGAGCATGAACACGGATGGTCAGGAAAATTTGACTTGCATTTCATTGGTGATGTGGGGACACAAAACGAGCAACATTTCCAAATGACGATCATCGAGAGACGTATTGATGATAGTTGGACGCATGCGTTTCGTTGAATTCGCTAGATGTCGATAGACGAACAAACCATTGATGGGGTAGTAGTGTCACAACGTAACACCGACAACGTGTGTCTTTAACTATCGATCGTTATCGATTGATATCAAACGATTACACTGATCATACGGCACGAGAGGGAGCTAATGTGCACGTGAAAATGTGTATAGCCCACGTATATGTGGGTTAGTGTGTACATGTACGTGTGTTCGTGTGTTATATGTGTACGTGTACGTGTATGTGTATGTGTGAGCGTGAAAGCAGTGGTGCCTTTTTCTGTGGTCGACATCAGCTGAAGCTGGCGCTTTCACTCGCAAAATGATGTTACACTGACTAGAGTGTTTGATGAACAGCATTGACTCCAAGCGAGGGACATAGTAATAGAGATGAGTATAAGCCGAGAATAAAGCTATTGTGGACTGTCAGTCCAAGTTAGCATCTCTGCTGAGGAACTTCGTTTGGAGTGAGTTACCCTGACAACGGAATACATGAGCGAGAAGATTTCATTAGATAAAAGTGAGGTGTCACTCACTGAAGAGGAATTCATGGAAAATGTCAAAAGTTGCCAAACCCTGTGATGCGGAAAGGCCAGATGTCATCTTAATATATGAAATTACTTGGGACACAAATCTGGCGTGAGAATATCGTAAGATCATTTGTATAGCTAGGGAAGTCAGGACTCTTCTCTGCTATACATCGAAGACATAGAGTGATAATTCTGAGACCAAACTCAATAACAAAATATTTTCCTAGCACTACCTCATTCGTATGAGGCTCTAAGGAACTAAATAACACAAACTTCACGGATCCTTCACTCCACGTTAGAGTCTCTTTAGATAAAATGACGATGACGTTAAAAGCTCAAAGATCAAATCAGTGGATTTTCCATCTCATAGAAGCACATTACAGTAGTTTATAGAGGCTTTCTAAGACTCGGAAATAATAGGTGGAGTAAAATTTCGGGAGCACTGCCGCGTTAGGGAGCAGATTTTGAGAATCATAGTAGTGTAGACCATAGTGGGCAGTGTTCACCCGAACACATAGCAGGCCGGGCAGCAGTGAAACGACTGTGTGTGAAAGTGGGAGGCAGGACGCAAACGACGAGGCGCACTCAAGAGCGATCCGTAAAAAAACGGAAACATGTGAGTGTGTCGTGCACACGCGTTTTTTACGTACGCCCAGCGATCGATCTGGCATCGTTGGCACACGTGCTGTTCTCCAGTACATTCATGCAACGGAGATTGCGTGTTCTGCACGGACATCGTCAGTACTGATCAGTTACACCGATGACACTGGCGCGTACTAACGACGTCGCTCGCCATCGTCGACCGAGCTCTGGCTGTATTGATCGCGCCATCAGTTCATAGGGATTGCATTCACAGAATACGGTATGAAGTCACCATCATGTACATGACATCGTGGATCTCCGTCATCGTTACCTTGAGAAGGAATTGTCTTTCTTCAAAGAGAAATAGTTCATGATGACCAGCTAGTAGTAAATCTGCACTGCAAGAACTACTATGTTGTCAGATTCCCATAGTCACTTGATGGCCTGGTAACTGTGGTGACGAGGACATGAAGATCTAGAAACTTTGTTGTTCAGCAACTATTATCTGTAAAATTCGAATGGATTCTGAGGTGATTCAGAAACGACAAATAATGTCCACCGACGTATTCGATGCAGCAAGTCATGTACCTGGGAAGGTATGAAGTAGTATATAACATGTCGTATCATATGCATCCGTAAACTATTTTGGTTCATTGGAAGTGGATGAACACCCACTGAATCGTTTTAATACATTTTTTTCTTGTCTGAAAAACATCTCTAACCTTGATAGAAGTGAAAATAGAAGCGTAAAAGGCAAAGCTATCGACGTTGATCAAACCTTGGTGGATACCAAGTGCATTGGACTTCATTCGTAGCATCATGGATGCTGCCGGATTTAAATTGGCTTATACATGTGGTTGCCTACCGATGTGTCAAATCAGTGTGTTTATCCTTCCAGACAAACACTGTACCACTTTTCCGATTCCTGAGGAATAGAGGATTTAGTTTCCATGGAATGAGTGAACAGACCAACGAGCACCTGTATTGCAGGGCACCTTTAACCACTGCGCTATATTCGACCATACAAATGAAAGTGCGTCACTAATACGAATATAATGTTTTGCATGTAAAATGCACAACAATTGGAGAGTGGAATAAAAACAAATATGCCATGATGAATTTTGTGCCCTGCTCTCATCGATTATAAATGCATAATTTAATAACGATATTTCTCTGAAACTTATTAATATACTCATCAGAAAATAACCACTTGAGCTTCTTACGTATATTGATGCCTTGGGGGAATTATTATTAGTTTTGAAGCAGTACCGTGATACCTAATGAGAGATAGGCGAAACGAAGGACCCGCATAGTGTGGTGATGGACGCTTTATCCCCCGGAAATGGTAACAGCGCACTCGTTTCCCACCGGAAACACCTGCGGTCCGGAGTTTTGCAAATATCTCAACATCACTGTAATGCTTAGTATTCTTACAACTACTTTCTTGTACTGTTTGAGTTGTTGGCGGCATTAAGACTAATCACTGATAACGAAGGAAAACTATGTATGTCATTGTACTAAGAAATACGAAATTAATGAAGAAATGAGTCTCTTTTAAGAAGTGTAGTACTGGACGAATTTAAAAATGAACTGAAACTGGCAATGATCCATGATGATGGGCAGAGAATTCAATGATCACTGTTATATGAATAAATGCAAAAAAATTGATTAAATGAACATACTAGGCTTACAAAACAACAATGACAGATTATGGACTTATCACGAGTAAAAATAAAAAGTATGGTCATGTTCAGATTGGGTCCCTTACATTGTCGGTCACCGGATTGGTCAGTCGGCCAGTTGGCTAATCTCCAGAATCGTTGCTTTTATTAAAAAATTCTGAACGCGAAGACTCCAAGCTGTTCAAGATTACAGGAAACCTGTCGTAAAGACAGTTCTTAGTATATTCTATCAACGCTATCTATGGACCGCAGGATAACCATGGTTGTTCATTATTCAGTACGTCCTTGAGAATAGTGGACAAGCGGTCCTCAAGTCGTTGACAAATCTTAACATAGACGGAGCATAAATGATGTCTGACGGCAAGACAGCAAAGCGAATGGAGGAAGTACTATTACTTGTTCGTCACCTGAGAGGTTACAATCTATGTACTACATTTCTTCACGATATAACATCGAAAGATTCAGCGTTGGGCTTTTCTCAGTTTACTCGCCGTTACTTTGGGAATCCTTGTTGTACTCAAGCGTGTTTGTGTTCAAATAAAAGCTATAGGGAAGTAGTCTGAAGGTTAGAGTGGGTGGCGGGTGGTGGGGGACAACTTTTTAAAAAGAAATCTGGATCGATCTCAAGTAAACCACTATCGCAAAGCGGTGATCGACGTTCCTAATTTTGATTGATAGAATATGAAACGTGACTAAACTGCGTGCTCTGCTTGTTAAAGAAAAAACAACGGCAGCATTCTGAAAAGCGGCGCGCATCTGGAATGCAGAAGAAGTTCTGAAGAATGTTTGTCTTCCAGTAAAAAGGAAAAGATCTAATACGCTTCCATATCTTTTTCCGTATTCTGTTTCACATGCCTGCTGCTACCACGCCACTAACACTGTCTTGAAGAGAAGAAGCTATACTATTACAAAACAAAAACCAAGTAGCATTCAATGTAAATCCGGCCAGGAACATTTCGTCCTTTCTAGTAGTTTTATTGATAGTGTGTTTTATTGATTGGAATTATTTTTTATTTTATTTTATATCACCCTCCACCCTCACGTCTAATGTGCGGATCCCAGCACTTCTCACATTCGATTCGTTTCCTCGCACCCATTGTCCACGAAGATCTTCCTAGCTTTCACGTGTGGCTTCGGTTGCTGCTTGAGGATTTTTCATTTCGTCTTGAATGTCGTAGAATGCTGGTCGAATCAATTCGCACTGGAGTGTTCAGAAAACCGAACTTCGACGTTCCCATTTGGATTGCAAAGAGTTTCTCTGACAAATCCGGTAATAATTTTCCGACTCCAAGGGGATGAGAGGCTTGGTTGGCCCAGAACTGAATCAAACTACCACCATACTCGTGATGACAAACATCACCACCACTGTACCATCCGCCCCATATTGATTGAAATGAGAATCAATAAGGTCACCAAATCTTTGTTAACTAGGGAAAAGTCTTGCTATTCAACCTATGCGGAATTCTGATTTTCTGGAGCCCTAAAAACGACTATTTGCCATTTCCTCTCGTTGAAGTTGGTAAAATTTTCAGTTTATTTTCTCTTATTGAATTACACTTTCAGAAAATTTTGGTGTTGAAAAATCATAAAACAAAAATGACTTTGCAACCAGTTTTTATTTACTGCATATTTTTTTCCCATGGCAGGGTATGATGTGAAATACAACTGCAATGATGCCGGAATATTTGCAAAACTCCGGATCGCAGGTGTCTGCTGCGGGGATCGAACCTTGCTGTTACCCTTTTGCCCCAAAAGAGTAATAGTGAGGTTCGATCTCCGCCGCAGACACCTGCGGTCCGGAGCTTTGCAAAAACGCCTTTTTTAAGAGAAAGTTGTAGACACCTTAGGGCCGATAGGTCAAAGTCTACTCTGCAAGCTTCTCTAGTTCTTAAGCCCACAAAAACTCTAGTTATCGATAAATTATCAATATCCGTCGATAAAACCGTACGCTCATGGGCGTTTTCGACTACTATTGGGCGGTTTCTTTAGGGGTTCACGTGAATTTAATCCTTGAAGAAAATTATAAATAGGAAGATTTTGCACAAACATTAGAGATGACTGATAAATCGGTCGATATTGTGGCAAAGAAAAATAGTGGTGGGCTCTGGAAGTGATACTTTCAGCAGGAAATAAGCAGGAAGTTAAGTAATAAGGAATAAAAATATTAAGATAAAACTACGAAGCGTTGGCCGTTGACCAAACCCTAATGGATGCGACTCCGTTTATTCGATTCCATTCCTAGTGCCATAGATGGATGCATACTCGGCCTATGCATACCACATCAGTATTCTTTTTCTTGTAGACAAGTCTGGTCAATTTTCCCACACCATAGGGATGGGGAACTTGCCTTGAGTGCGCGGTTGAACCAGAGGCCATGAGTGTTTTGTACGGCATCTCTAACCACTGCAACATGCAGGCCACAAAAACAGACCACGAATGGAAGTGCAGGAAACGTCTATAAATGTCGTCGAAATAGACAGAAATGCAGATAACCTAAAGCGATAAGAAAATTCAGCTCCGTATCAGGAGTAATGAATAAGAACTGAATATGATGAGCAATGTGGAAGCACGGAAAAATTCAGGATGACACAGCAACAACCAGATGAAAAAATTCAACGATAGCGTAGGAACAGCATGTTTTTTCCACAATCATTAACTAGTTACTAGCGGGAAAATCGGTATGGCATGAATCTGACGAATAGGAAGATGAAGGACAAAGGGGATACTTGGGGAAATAAAGTGGGAGGAACAAGAAGAGAAACAGGAAAGAAACGGCTGTGATTTAAGTCGTCAAGAAAGACCTTGTCAATCAATGGAAACTGAAAAATTTATAGATAGCACGCTAGGTTCGAAACCAGAAGAAAACCGAAATGGTGCCCAACAAATCATCAAAGATGACTCTGAAATAAGGAAAAAAGCTGCAAAATTTGAGCTCTACGAATCGCATGATACTTCCAGAGTGACATTCAATAATGGCTGGCTTAAATTTCATCAAAAAAAATTATGTATGCTCTACATAAAGACTAACCAATTTACTTTCTTGAAGCATATGAGTAGCCGACTACGGTAGCTATGAGTGAAATGGATAGGTGCTAATGAATATGAGTTATTTCTGATGTTTACCATTAGGGTTAGTTAAGTTTAATCCTACTAATGACTACTATTCATTCTTTAGACAATAAGATTCACAACTCGCTCACAATTAGCTCTAAAGACAACTTCTGCCTCTAATTCTCTCATATTTTCTAAGATATTAAAGAAAACTTTTATTAAACTAAAAAAATTTGGTTAAAACTTAAACTTAAACTTTAGTTAACTTTTTGATGGCACTGATCGATAGAACTAGCTGAGAGACAGGCGAAACGAAGGACCAGCATGGTATGGTGGTGAACGCGTTAGCCCCCTAAAAGGGTTATAGCGCGCTCGCTACTCACCGCAGACACCTGCGGCCCGGTCCGGACTTTTGCAAATATCTCAGTGGCATTGTGGTTCAATTTTTAAAATTGACGCGCGATCATTTTTGTCAAAGTCCCAACTCTGCTTTATGCTTTTAAAAACTTATATATTTCAATATTTCGAAACCGAGTTTCCTTGAACCTCGGTATCAATAATCAATATGTATTCTTTCTTTGATGATCCGACACGAGGTTGATAATGATATTTATTTATTATCGGCTAACGTTTCGACGTCTTCGTCTTCCTCAGAGCCGATTATCCGAGTCGATGGTCCATGCTTGTTGTTCGCCTCAACGTTGCAGCTTCGCCTTCGTGTCGAGTCAGGTCTTCCTCAGTGAGTTATCTCCTCGAATGAGGCATCCTCACTCAGTGTTGCCCACTCAGTGAAGCACCGACTTCTGCACGATGTGCGCAATGATGTATGTCCGAAAGAAATACAAGTTGTTACCACCGGACATTATCATTATATCAACCATCAGCATCGTGTATAAAAGGGCATCACTGAGTGAGGATGCCTCATTCGAGAAGATGGCTCACTGAGGAAGACCTGACTCGACACGAAGGTGAAGCTGCAACGTCGAGACGAACAACAAGCATGGACCATCGACTCGGATAATCGGCTCTGAGAAAGACGAAGACGTCGAAACGTTAGCCGATAATAAATAAATACCATTATCAACCTCGTGTCAGCTCATCAAAGAAAGAATACATATTATATATTTCAATCAAATTTCAATAGGGCGCTTGTGGTGCAGTGGCCGCAGCGCCCTGCAACACACAAGTGGTCGACCCCCGAACCCATCGCCCACCAAGCCTTCCATCATTCCAGGGTGGACAAGTTGGTACCAGACTTGTCTGGGTGGATAGCAGCACTGGCTCGATACATCGGTAGACACCACAAGTCATTGTAAAGGCCAGATATGCATTCAATCACATCCAACGATACTTAATGAAGTCGAATGCATGGCGCAACCCTCATGGATTGATCAACGCCAAGAGCCTTATCTTTTATCCATTATATTCCAACCAATGTATTCGATGAATCCGTCTGATGTGATTAGTGATTTTGTGATTCCACGCAGAATATGTCTATCGATCGATCGACGACATACTATATTCTACACACCGAATAACATTTTCGCGTATAGGTTCGGATCCAATGCAAAATAATCTTCCATTCATTGCTTCATCTAATTACTGTTATGGCGCGGACGTACGGTTGATCAGATCAGTCGACGAACATATCGGTCGAACTTGTTAGTAATTTCCTCCAATGCCGCTTTCCTCCCTTGAGAAATCACTGTTGGCCGTCATTATTGTGCATATCTATCGCCATCTTCTTTCATAAAACTGGTAATTTTTACTTGTATTTTATCGTAGAGGGTAGTTTTTAACCCAAAATAGGGTGCTAACCATTAATTGTCAAAGGTGTAGAGTTTGACTTTCTGGCTTTACATTTACAGTGCGTGCTGGCTTATGTTTTCAGCTTAACTAAGATAAGGTTGCATTCAGGATCAGATAAGTTTGGTCTGGGCTTGGATTCAGTCGACGTAATGCAGATGAGAAAAAAGTTATCGTTAAAAAGTTTGCCTTGTTAATTTGTTGCTGGCCTTTTTGTATGAAGAAAGTCTGCTCAGAATCTGCTATTAGGTTTTTCACTATTTCTTGGATAATGGGCGTATGCATCACCGTCGACCGGTACTGAGAGATTGCTACTCGTTTTCAATCTGGCTCATGCAGTTCCGTTGGGGAGAAGTCGATAGTTCCTAGTAGAGCTCTCTATCTTAAATATGTTGCCTCGACAGCTGGTGCTTTTACGGAATGCTCCAATGGAGACTATGACTTTAAAAGACTTTCCCTTTGAGCAGTTGAATTTCTCGGAAGTTTCTGTCAGTTTTTCTTGCACTGAGACGCATTGCTCCACTTTTTTCCTTGTGCTAGGTGTTGCCAACCGTGTGCTCAGACGATGATGGTTAGTTCCCACGAGATTACATGTGCACAGTTGGAAGAGTCACTACTGATATTTCTCCCTCACAGGTTCAAAATTTCTACTGTTTTCAACGGAACCCCCATACCAGCTCCCCCACCCAACGATTTGCCTGGTCATCGCTGCTGCGTAGGTGTTGCTATGTGTTCCTACCTAGACAGGAGTATTCACGCACTCCTTGACAACATTGTAGTCCAAGCGGGGAAGCAACATGACGTTATTATCCATCTACCTAGCTAGGAGCATCAATGCCAACTGTGGGTACAATTCTAGAAGGGACCTACTCTCAAGATAGTAATCCATTAGGGTCCGATGTTATTATTTACTTGATACTTGCTACTCGAATGGCTCGCCCTCACGGCTTGTTGGGACCCAGAATAATCACCATTTTTTGGGGATTTGCTGGTTAAGCCATTGTGGCCCCTGGAATCCCGAGGACAGCCTGGCCAAAGTCTGCCCCAGGTCGTTACCACGACAGGCAGTCGCAACCTTTGTGGATCAGAGGGAGATTTACCACTATTGGACTTTGGTACCAAGACAGTGGTGGATCCTGGTATAGGTTTACTCTTAGCTAGGCCTCCTGATGGAAACGCCGGATTCCTTCTCAGCTTGGGAGACCCTGCCAGGGAAACGAATCCTTCCGCTGCATATTCCAATCCGACACCCAGGAACACCTCTAAGCCACGATGAGGCAGTAAACCGTTGGGAGGCATATTATGTTTATTTCTTTTTATTTGATCCGTCTTCACGTCTGCTGTGCGGATCCCAGCACTTCTCACATTCGATTCGTTTCCTCGCATCCATTGTCCACGAAAATCTTCCAACGTTTACGCGTGACTTCGGTTGCTGCTTGAGGATTTCCATTTCATCTTGAGTGTTGTGGAATGGTGGTGGAGCAATTCTTCCTGGAGTCCCGAGATAGCCGAGCTGCAGCATTCTCAACTGGCTTGTAGAGAGTGATTTTTTTCCAGAGAAGTCCGGTACCAATTTGCCGATCCCGGAAGGATGAGAGGCTTGGTTGGCCCGGAGCGGAATCGAACTAACATCACGCTCGTGATGACGGACATCACTACCAGTATGCTCTCCACCTCTGATATTATTTGCAGTGATAGCAACAAAGCAATATGGGCTTTTTTGTAATTCGAGGAAGAAGTCCTTCAAAGGGAGCAATGAAGTGGATAAGCCGTCCGCTTGATCTAGTCGTTATCGATGGGATTCATTAATCACTGAATGCACATTTGGCCTATAGAGTGACTTCAGGTGGCTTACCGATGCACCAATTCAACACCTTTCACTTCTCTGGAATACCTTACCAATTTTCTGACCCTGAATGGATGAGGGATGCATAAGTTTACGCGGAAGACTGAACCATGGTGAACTCCCTATGACCATGTGTATCGCTGAATGAAACGTATATGGGTACTTGCGGGATTGTTTATGTGAACATTGAGACATTCATTTTATGAGATGGAGAAGTTTCATAGCTACTCGTGGTCAATAATTTTTCCTGCACAAATATCGTACCTGTCATATTTGATGAATAAAACAGGAGAAAGAATTCCATGTTCTGGAATATCACAACTAAATTGTTCAAAATGCCCTCCATTCGAGAGAAAATTCTTCCGCAGTGCTAGGCAACATTGTTCGTAGTGCTTTCGTTTTATCAGTCGTGACTTTTCCAGCAAGGTGCGTTATTTTTCTGTTAGAGCTATTGTCAGAGTTCTTCGTTGTAACCATCTAGTGCGGAGTCACAATCGTAAATTGGCTTCTTAAAGATCTCAGTAAGTGCAACCGGCTTTCTTCGTTTGTAACAGCACTATTTTCCGCATTCTTGGGATCGGGTTCCGTCTGTTATATCACCTTTAGCACTCCATCGCAGAGGCTACCGTCGTTCATTGCTAATCATAGCAGTTCGCCCTCTGATCGACAAGGGCGGCTGCATTTCGTGAAGGGCTGGAGATGTCCAATCTACAAACTGCTCCCGAATCCCACAAAGAATCACGCTCGGCAGCATTCAACGTGTCAATATGGAGAAAAGAGATTATCAAGATGCAGCCGAGTGCAGGCACGAATCCAACCACCTCCGTAGGTGATACATAGCAGACAACGGAAAGAATGAGATAAGTGCTCTAGCGTACGATGCATCTAGGCCTTTTAAGTATAAGGATAAAGCTCTCGGCGTTGGTCAATCCCCGAGGGATGCGCCATGCATTCAACTTCATTAAGCATCGCTAGAGGTGATTGGATGCATATCTGGCCTTTACAATGGCTCGCGGTGTCCTACCGATGTATTGAGCCAGTGCTGCTAGCCTCCCATACAAGTCTGGTAACAATTTACGGAACTCGGAGGGATGGAGGGCTTGGTGAGCCTTGTGCACCGGGATCGATCCTATGGGTATTGTAGGACGCCTTCAATTACTGCGCTACACGCGTGCACGAGCCTTTTAAGTACTTAATGATCTCGGGTGGGCGTACCACAATAGTTAGAGGCGCCTCTGCGATAGACATAGATTTGGGTCAATTCCACACATCGTGCTATAAAATCCTTCATCTCTTAGAGGTTAGGAAATTGATGCACCCTTGTTTAGAGGGGGGAATCACTAAATTTATACACTAATAATCGCCTCAAAGTACCGTAGAGGCCAAATATTCATTTGATCTTCTCTATGATGCTCAATAATAATGTGTGGAGCAATTCCTAGAAGAAGATTAACGTCCACCGCTTTGCCATTTTACTACCACGTGACGGTCCTTTGTTCCATGTGATGATACGCCGACTGAAGAACGCTACTAGTTTATCGAGCCGATTTTGCCGGCTGCTTAAAGGAACGTGATTTAAATTTGAACGTCTACTCATCTTTCCCATGAAAGAATGAAACCTGCGGGAGGGGGGGGGGGGGGGGGGGGGGGGGGGGGGAATTTTGTAAGGTATCTTTTTGTTTCAAGCACTCTATCTCAGTTCAGGGCGTCTCAGAGTCCGCGTGGCGCAGTGGTTGGAGTCGCCCTGCAACACACACGTGGATTCGATCCTCGCGCCCAAGGCCCATCAAGCCTAGCATCCCTCCGGGGTCGTCAAATTGGTACCAGACTTCTCTGGGAGGATAGCAGCACTGGCTCGATACATCGGTAGGCCACTGCTGTAAAGGCCAGATATGCATTCAATCACCTCCAAACGATGTTTGATGAAGTCGAATGCATGGCGCATCGCTCAGGGATTGATCAACGCCGAGAGCTTTATCCTTTATCTTTTCTTTTTATCTCAGTTGAACAATTCTTTTACACATTGCTTAACACAGCGAAGTCTTCCAAAATGGAATCCGTAAAGACTTCTCATGATAGCTAAGAACTTTAGACACCTATACAGAAATCAGTTGAGTTTCAGTTGATGAACTGCCGATGTTGAAGAGTAACAGCTGAGTATCCTGACTTCCATGAGACACTGACGGATCATAATAGACGTAGGTGGGCGTAGTATTTTTTGTTTTTAGTTGGCAAATCAGGTTGTAATTCATGTGAACAACTGCTTCAGTAATATCTTATATCAATGATGACAGCTAATCGGACAGGAGGTATCGTGGATATGTAGCCCAACTTGTTGACGTCTTGAACATTCCAGCACTCGTATCGTGCAGTCGTGGAACGTCGTTGGCGACATCACTGAGTCTAGGGATTACTGATCCCACTTTATCGTCTCCTCCAATATCAAAAGTAAATAGCTTTTCTTCAGCTCCTCACTCTATCCAATTACTGCCGTTGTTGTCCAGGAGAGGATTCTGCCCAGAAGAGGATCCTATCCTGCTGATGAGTGCCCAGATGACGGATTCCTTTTTAGAACACGTTGTATCTTAAGCGATTTCGTGACTAAAACCGACGAGCTACATATTTTAAAATATGATGTTAAATTCCAGTCGTAGTCTGAATGCCTCCGAAAGAACAATTTTGTTATCTATATATTGTAAGAAAACGTTGTGCTCTCGACGCTTCAGTATTTCTGGAGGAAAAAGTCCTTCAACGTTTCCAGTGCTTATAAACAAAGATCCAAACACGACACCCTATACACGACGTCTTGCTCAGAATGAAGTCCGAAGCTTTGAACTACGTTAACTTCCTACACTGTCAACAAGATGCCTCTCCTCCTAAACCGGACATTTTTCTAGTCGGCGAAGTATTTAGGAGGCTCGTCTTCACCCTTGAGGTCTTCCAGTAGTTAGCTCTCAAGATTATCTCCTCTGTCACTCGCCGTCCTGATGTTTCAGACGGCGTTTCTGCATGTGTTTATATTGTTAAGCTTACACGAGGTCGACAAAGATGTTTAACAGGATAAAAAAGGATCTCGGCGTTGATCAATTCCTGAGGGATGGGCCATGTACTGGGCTTCATTAAGCATCGGTTGGAGGTGACTGAGTGCTTATCTGGCCTTTACAATGATTCGCGGTGGCCTGCCGATTTATCGAACCAGTGCTGCTATCCTCCCAGACAAGTCTGGTACCGATTTACCGACCCCGGAGGTATGGAAGGTTTGGTGGGCTATGGGCGCGAGGATCGATTCTACGTGTGTTGCAGGACGCCTGCGACCGCTGCACCGTACGCGCCCTAAAGATGTTTAAAGAGAAAAGAAGAAAGATGCTTTTTTAAGGGAAATCGGAGTTCCTGTAGATGGCAAAATGTTTCCGCTATTCCTAGCTTATTTTTGCATAGACTTAAGGGAAAAGAGCAACCTATCAGCATAGTAACCACACGAAAAGGTCAAAGTCTACGTCTGGATATCGCAATACTATCATCAGAGACATTTGCTAGCCTACGTAAGGCTATAAACTTTCGAGCACCATTATCCATACCGAGCTAAAAAACAAAACCTGAGCTTCTGCAGCACAAGAAAATCCACGAAAATCTCGAAGATGAAAAAAGTGCTATGCATACGTGATGATAATTAAGTGCTTCAGCAGGTACTTATCACCATAGGTTGATTTTATCAATGTAACAGTAGTGCACGTGCAAAAATCGCGCATTTCACGACCCGTTAACAAGTTGCGCTCCAATGAGAAACTCACCAACGTTTCTAAATTCAACGTTGATTTGTAATTCCTTTAATGTTTCCGATTAGTCAGTTCTAGTATAACATTACTTGTAAAGTTTACTGACGCTTTTTCTCTAGAACTTCTTGGATTGTTAAGGTAACACGAAGTCGATGAAGAGATTTGTTTCGGCCAACGTTTTGACGTTTTCGTCTTCATCAGAGCCGATGGCCTGAGTTGATGCTCCACAGTTGTTCATCTTCGGATCAAAGGCTCTGATGAAGACGAAGACGTCGAAACGTTAACCTAAATAGGTCGCTTTATCAATCTCGTATTATCTTAACAATCTAAAAAGCTAGAATTCTCACGACCGACTTGCTACTAAGCTCGGAATTGATCGAACAACTCTTTATATTCTTGTTCAGCAAACACGAGATGTTATTTTATTTCCTTATTTACGAACAAGCTAACGTTTCGGCGGATTTCGCCTTCCTCAGAGCCTGGAAAGATCATGTTGAGCGCAATCTTTTCAGCCAAACAGCTCTATGACCACTTGGTGGCTAAATTATCGGCTTGTGAACTTTCTCGAAAACATGTTTTCTATAAGCCATTCCTTGTAGAGAGTGGGATTTTGGTGTCACTCCTCTGATTTCCATCTTCTTTCGGTTATCTTTCGAATGAATACGCACATGGTGGATCGCCGGATGAGGTTACCTCATTTGAGCGATACTTCACTGAAGAAAATCCGACTTGATACGGCGCCGAAGACACCACATCGAAAAGACTAACGGCTGTGGACCATCGACTCGGATCATCGTCTCTGAGGAGGCCGAAGACGCCGAAACGTCAGCGGAAATAGGTCTTTTTATCAACCTCATGTTAGCTTAATAGTCCAAGAAGGTATTGATTATTACTTGGTACTTAATACTTTGATGGCCCGCCCTTACTAGTTGTGCGGACCCAGAATAATCTCCATTTTTTTTGGAGATTTGCTGGTTTAGCCACTATGGTTCCCTAGAATCCCGGGGTCAACTGGGCCAAAATCTGCCCCAGGTCGTCACCACCACAGGCAGTCTGGGCTTTGTGGATTCGAGGGAGATTTGTCACCATACGACTAGTTCCATACTAGGATGATCGTGGACCCTGGTATTGGTTTACTCTAAGCTAGGGTTTCTGATGGAAAGGCCGGACGCCTCAGCTTGGGAGATCCTGCCGGGAAGAGGAATCTCACCGCTGTACATCGCAACCCGACACCCAGTCACACCTCCCAGCTACGACGAAGTGGTAAACCGTTGGGAGGATTGATTATTAGTACTGGGATTAAATGACGGTCGGTTTGAAACTTACTTTTTCTATGTTCATCTAGAGAACGTGCTTATTATAGTAGCGCTAGAGTATTTGCTTTTACGTCATTTTTTCATCTTTTTTGTTCATCCCTATTACAGAGATCTAAATGTAATGACGGTTCCAAGTGATCATCGACGGCTAAGCGCGTCGTGTCGGAAATCGGGCTCTGGCCAGGACTTCGTCAAGAACAAAGGGTTTTATACGCATTTCGTTTTTCACTTTTACCAAGTGATCGTAAGTTTAAGTTCCCAATTTTTGGCGAGGAATCGGAAACTTGCCTCTAACACGTGGTTGGCGTTTTCGTTTGTTACTTTTTACGTTATACTTTGTCAAATTCGGCTTTTGTGATGTGACCGCTTTGATACGATACAGTTTCGAACATTTTTTGCATTGATTCACTGTCATATTCTAGTCTGTTTTATTTGCTTTTCCGTATTATGTTTGTGGTGTAGATTTAGAACTCTTGTCCGTATTCGGGACTTAGCAGGTGAAAGAATTTTGAATCGATGCTTTACCAAATAGCTTCCTAAAGCTGTATCTTCGCAAGTTTTTCTTTTGCAATCTCCTGTTTCCGTTAAGTAAAATCAGTTTTGCAATCTATTGATGATATACTTTGGAGATTTTTTGGTTTGCTAAGTGGTCACATGCCGTTTTGAATGTGCAGAGCGATTCCGAGCGCTGTAGTTGATATTCCAGTGTTTTATTTCAGGATTTTCTTGAGTTATTCAAACTTTGTTTAACATGCTTTTGGTGGAAGCTTTTGAATACTTTTACTCTCTGTTTTAGGTATAAATTGGAAGAAATTGATGATGATTCTGCAAACGACGTATATATAGGAAAGTTATCCAGTGGTAAATCAGACAATAGTCGACAGTTATCGCGAAAGTTTGTTCCAATAATATGTAGGATTTTCCTTTGATTTTGTTTAAGCAGCTCTTCGTTGTTATATGTGAACGCTATCAGATTTATGCTTGTATATTTATGATAAAAGGCGCGCGTGGAATCGATCTCCGCGCCCATGGCTCACTAAGGCTTCCATCCCTCTGGAGTAGGCAAATTGGTACCAGAATTGTCTGCGAGGTTAGCAGCACTGGCTCGATACATTGGTAGGCCACCGCGAGTTACTGTAAAGGCCATATATGCATTCAATCACCTCCAAACGATGTTTAGTGAAGTCGAATGCATGGCCCATCCCTCAGGGATTAATCAACGCCGAGAGCTTAATCCTTTATCCTTTGTATTTACGATATACGCTCTGGAACGTTTAAATCGGAGGAGATATAATACGTCTTAGCTGGACTAATAATGTTTGTGGTTTACATCGAAGTTTCCCTTCTTTCTCCGTGTACGGGTTTGGTGTGGTCGAACAGGATGTAATACATTTTGCACTTTGGATTGGTAAAAGCTAAGCTTAGGATAAAGCTGTCTGTCTTAGCCGTTTTATTTACTGCCTTTTTCTTTTTAATGGCAGGGTATGTTGCGAAATATAACTCGTATATAATGCCGAGATATTTGCAAAACTCCGGACCGCAGGTGTATGCGGTGGGGAACGAACGCGCTTTTGTCCTTACCAGGAGTAGCGCACTTCACCACCACACCATCCGGGTTCTTCGTTTTGCCTGTCTCTCAGCTAGTTCTAAAGCTCTATGCATTGATCAATGCCTGAGCGATACGCCATGGACTCGTCTTCATTAGGTACCGTTGGATGTGATTGCATGCATATTTGACCTTTCCAGTGACTCATGGTGGCCTCCGATATGTCGAGCCAGTGCTGCTATCCTCCTAAAAAAGTCTGATATCAATTTGCCTAAACAAGTCTGATATCAATTTGCAACCACGGAGGAATGGAAGGCTTGGTGAGCCTGGGCCACGTAGGTCGATCCCATGTGTATTACAGAGGGCCTGTGATCACCGCGCTACACGCCACCTTCTTTGGATTATTAAATCACAGTAATTAAATTCTCTACGTATTTTTGTTGAGCAAACGCGAGGTGTTATTATTCTTTGTTCATGACTAACCTGACGTTTCGGCGGATTTCGCCTTCCTCAGAGCCGCTTCCTATGAGGTTTCCACTAAGTATGTCACGTAGAGACCAACCGCACAGAAATCACGTGGAAGTATAATGTGGAAGTATATAGTATAATTATAGTATAGTATAATTAAATTCTCTACATCTTGTTATGGTTTGAATTCCATACTTATACGCACAGTTTAATTTGAATACAGTGCGCACCTGAAGAATTTTAAATAGGGGAGAAATCTTAATTTGATACTTAGATTAGTATTAGACTAGGCTATTTATTATAGTCTTTAAGGGGGCAAGAGCACAGTGGTAATGATGTCGGTTAGCACGAGCATGGTGCTAGTTGGATTCCGCTCCGGACCAACCAAGCCTGTAATCTCTCCAGGGTAGCGAAGTTGGTAGCGGAGTTGTCCGAAAAAAAATCACTCTCTGCAATCATATTGAGAACGTTCCAGGCCGGCTATTTAGGACTCTAGGGAGAAGCGACTCAACCAGCATTCTACTCTACATTTTACCAGATCTAGGCAGTGAAATTTTGCTTGTTGTATATACCCAGTCTCGTTCAAAGAGATTCACGGTTGAGTTTCAAGGGGAGTGCGAGAACTTTCCAGCGTCACTCAAAAGAATTGTCGATTTGAGTAGATGAGCATGAAGTTCTGTGTCCTCGAGTGAGACTATGCTTCCTTAAGAGGCCAAAAATGACTCTAGACGATTTCCGAGCACAACATTTTCTTATTCGAATCATTTATCCTCTTCAACGAGCACTCTGCGTGCGCATAAAATTCCATAACGGAAGAGCAGTACATGTTTACCTTTCATTCTTCAGTATCTTATGCGTGTTATTCGGAAATGAATGTCAGATTTCAGCCTATATTTTTAAGATGACATATCTGAGTGCGGAATAAATTTGTTAATCGAAATAAGAACTGTTAGAACATACGCATTTGACTAGTGAAAAGCAAGTTTGTTTCTACCAGTCGCTGAAAATTCTAGCCTTCTGGAGGCGCTGAAGTTGTTGAAGGCGATTTGGGCCGTGGCTTGGTGTATCTGAAGCATTTTTACACAGAAAGTAATCAATGTCTGAAGAAGTCAGTAGGCGAAAAGTGCGGCTAATATGGTAGATGAAGTCGAGTAGCTCATCTCATCCAAGTTCTGCACCGTAGGTAGTCCGATGTGTGGCCCTACGTTCTCGTGGAGGACGATTTCTTTCTGTTGACCAATAAGTACACAGTCGTTGCCATTTCTGGTACTTTTTGTCGATTTTCTGAGCGTACATCTCCGTCTTAACCGTTTCACCCGCATTGAAGAGGGAGTTGTGATGGATTAAACCAGCAGCAAACCACCAAATGGTTAGCATGACCTGCTTTTGGTGCAATTTCGGCTTTGGGAAGAGCTGCGAAGCTTCGGAGTCCAATACTACACCTATTGTCTATAGTTATTAAGTTATTGTTGGATGTCTTTATACTATTGAGGAACATGTCGTTCCATCCAAAAGAAGCGCTGACGATACTTGGAAACGATGTTTCTTTAATTGTCATTAAGTTCGCATGGCATTCATTTGCTGAGCTTCTTCGGCTTTCTATTGTTCTCTAGATTCGTCGGCACAGTTGATTATTGCGACTTTACGATCGTTGTTGCTGCGCTCAGAGAGCCGTAGTCGTTCTGTAGCAAACCTCTATCCGATCCACAATGGCAAGTGATTTCCTGTGATGATGATCTGGTAACGGCATAGCCATGCTAAGCTGTTATGGGATTCCTGTGAAATCGACGCTTGAACAAATTTCATGGTGTCATTGAGAAGACGAAATAACAAGTTCTCTAACCCCTGCTGAACTCCTTCATGCAATCAAGTATCCGGACGGATGAGAGCTGCAAGGTAGAGAAAAGAATGGAGGAAGTTCTGTGGTCTGCAGTCTACATGAAAGCGGGCCATGTAAGTATCTAAGTTGTGTCAAAGAAGGAGATTGGGACCACCTAAGTCGTTCACCAGTGCTGCAAACCAAGTACGTTCTTAACCGTTTTATTTACTTCTCTTTTTAATGGCAGGATACATTGCGAAATATAACTTCGATGATGCTGAGATATTTGCAAAATTCCAGACCGCAGGTGTCTGCGGTGGGAACGAACGCGCTATTGTCCTTTCCGGGGAGTAACACGTTCACCACCACATGCGAATCCTTCGTTTCGCTTGTCTCTCAGCATCATTCAGCAATACCTTCTTTTGAGATTATGACCATTTCCGTTCTTGCCTAGAACGTTTTTTCCCTTTTATACTCTTGTTCTTGACATGTCAGCAGATAGCACCTCTTGCCAGCTATGTGAAATATATTGCAGTCGAAACAAAACAAAACATCAAAATTTTGATCTTCGGCAAATCGAGTTCTGTTTCGGCGTAGTTTCTTATTTCTTCAACAAGCCGGTTCTAGTCTCCATCAGAATATCAGTCTCGTAGAAAAGGGTTTCGTCCATGTTCCTCTGATTGAAAAGGGTTTGCACTTCTTTTTTTAACTGTGGAAGTTCATTCTTTCTTGTGAATGTATCGAATATTTACACAGGAAGGTCTGTTGAAGCCCACCGTAAAACGACGTCTGGGAAAACATTAAGTAGGTATCATCTTCTGTTTGCAATGTTTGATTTTCATATGAATGATGCCACTATGTAAAACCAAGTTGAAATAGAGGAAGAGTACTGTTTAAAAGTCCCACCAGGACAGTTTGAACCCGTGTTACAACTGAGATTCGAAATTCGCTACTGTCTATTCTTCTCCATTAACACCTCATAGCTCATTGCTTTACTCTTCGACCATAAAATTCTAGAAATAGTCGTAAGTCACTTCTATCTAGTCAGCTACATTTTTTCTCTTTTGTAATATTGTTTTGTTCTACTGTACGTGTTTTATGGTTATTAACCATGCTAATCTTCTATTCGTCGTTATGTTAAAGAAACATGTAGAGCAATGTATGCATCGTCGAGAAGTTCACTAGATCATTTCTTCTCGTTGTAGATAAGAAGAATTCAGTCATGGCTCCTCAGTTGTCTTATGTCGGGTTTCTTGCGCACGTCCTCTCGCAGGAGATCGTTTACGTTTTTAACTGAAACAGCAGCTGTTTTTGTTACTCTATTCTTTCCTATCTTTTGTATGGGAAAGTGAAAACACAAGAAATAAGAAAAATCCCAGGTTCCGCGAGTGAGGACTGAGTAACCGTTCCTCATGAGTATGTCTCAGATCATAGTAAACTCTATTGACATAATGATGCTGAAGTATCTACAAATCTCCGGACAGCAGGTGTCTGCGGTGGAGGCCGAATACGCTGTTACCCTTTCCGGGGGCTAACACGTTCACCACCATACCATGCGGACCCTTCCTTTCGCCTTTCTCTCAACAAGTTTTGTAGCTGCTAGTGCCATCAAACAGTCACCCGTCAACGGGATTGATCTGGAGAGCGCAAATCTTTTGGCATACATAGAACTGTTTCAGTTCACACATTTTTACCAATGAGATATAAGTTCGTTTATTCCGTTACTTCTTTGTCGTTAATGTCCAGTCATTTACACTCATCGAGTACTTTGAATGGATTCTTAACAGTGACACATCACGTAGAATTTTTCCGTACCGACCTATTAACCTCGGCAGTGTACCGTAAAGCAATTTTTCTTCTTGGGCTAATACGAAGTTATTACTAAGAAGATTTATTCAATAATGGCTGATGTTTCAACGGTTTCTCAATCTTCAGACCCTAGAATGGTCAAGTTGATTACAATCTGGTCAACCAAATATTTCCATAACCTAAGCAGGAAAAGCAATGTATGCATTCCATTGTGAAGGTGTTCTATGGAGTGGATTTCATGTCAATTTGATCTTTCAGGGCTTTGAAGAAGGCGGAACCGTCCAAATGTCAGGTACATTTTTGAATAAATCTTGTTATTTACAACCTCGTATCTGTTTAAGAAGAAAGCACTGTCTTGCCTTTGAATTTACTTTTGAAAAGGAATGTTATGAAGGAAGCAAGGTTTCGTAACCCCATTCGTCCAATTTTAACAACAAGCGTCATATGCTAGGGCATTTTCGTGTAGCAGAATTAATTCCTTTCGATCAGTGAATAGCCGTCGCCTGCACTATGTTTTTTTTTAGAATTCCCGATACTACTTTGTTAGAGTGGTCTGGCCAAAATCCAGGAAGTTATCGTGGATTTTTTCCGTGTGAGCAAGTTTTCAAGGAAGTTGTTGGTTGTCGTAGAGGGTTCACTTTCCATCGTACTTGATGAAATCATAAGATTGTTTTTATTACACAAAGACGCACAGAAAGTTTTGCAGTGGTCTCTACTTCCCGTTTAGTTTATACGCCGGCCATCTCTGGAGTGTTATATTCTTAATTCTCAATTCGATTTGGGAGTTTCTAAATATTCTTCGGACTTACCGTTATTCCAGTGGATTTGCCGCCGTCGAGGAGTGGGCTTCAGTTGATGTCGAGTAGTTATCGGTCGATGATATCAAATCATTCGCTACAATTTTTGACCTTGACATTCTTCTTTTGTCAGTGATCATTTGAAGCGGCTCTCTTGCCATTTCCATCTTTAACGGTTCTTTAGCCTGTGTTCGCAAGCCTTTGGCATGCGGCAAAATTCCAGTTTATATAAAAAGTCCTTAATCTACTTGTTTACTGTTTCTCAGCGTTCATTAATTATGTTAGTTACTGTTGGCTGAAATTGCTACTATTATTGCTATTTGTTATTGCCGTTTATTTACTGATTTGTTTTACAAGACCCGCCTCTCACATCTGTATGGATCCAGTACTGATTCGTTTCCTCAAATCCATCCTTCAAGAAAGTTTTCCTACTTTTTGCATTCGGGTTCGGCTGCCCATTGAGCCCCTTCTCTTTGTCATGAGTTTGAAGCTGTCTATTCGATTCTCCCTGGAGTCCCTGGGTTGCCATGCAAAGGTGTTCCTACTTGAATTGCAGAGAGTGAGCTTTTTCCAGGTAAGTCTGCTCCCACTTACTCGACTCTGGCCTGAGAGCTGAGAAGCCTGGTGATTCCGGGCGTGCCAAAGCACTACCATGCTCATGAAGATCTCCTTTTCACCACTGTGCTACCTATCTCACTACGAATACCCCGTTAGTTCTGGTTACCGGAGATGTATCTTCGAATTAGTTTTTGATTAGCTCCGGAAATTATTAACCGAACTTATATTTTTCCACAGCGACACTTCAAAGGGTTTGTTGAATAATTCAAGAGCAAAATAGTCATTAAACAAATAAAAAAAAGATTTGTCGAGGGGAAAATTGATAGAGAGCATGTGCATGAACTAACGGGACAGCATTCTTAATTTTAAAAAACTGTCTAAAATGCTGGTATCTAGTAGTACTTACTCACGAGGATAATTCTTTTACTTAATTGAGGCCCATTTGAAAATATCTGTCTTAGTAATCAGAAATTGATCGGAGTGACCTTATTAGAATATAACCGAAGGTGTTTAGAGTTTCGGAAATCTGGAAGTCTAGCGCCGTTAACCAAGATGTTGACCTTGCGCGACGTTATCGTGGCCATCATCGTCGTCCGTGCATGTCTTTCGATAGACTCAAGGCTGAGTCTGTCACGGTACTTGCTACTAAGGTATTCCAGTTGTTATTTATTTGGGCTAGCAGTGAAGTTGTTCGTAGGCATCAAATATTTCCATTTATAGATTGGTTTAGTAAGTGATAGCGATGTTTACAACACAATCGAAAAGCTTTTGTTTCTTGTTCGTGAAGCAGAGCTACATAGAAAGATGGTTCATGCTGATTACACGTGGGTTTTGTCTCCACCATTTATATTTGTTTGCGTATTCTCTGTATGTGAATTCGTTCGTCTTTTGAGGAAATTGTATGCGCTTTCAGTAATTTAAAGAAGGTTTTCGAGCGTGATGAGGCAACTGTACACAACATTCTTACGGAGTACAATGTTCCGACAACTATTACGGAATCCTTCTTGGACTCATATATCAAGTCTGGTGGAATTTCTGATGAAAGTATAGAAGAAACTCTAGCAGTTCTACCGTCTAACACAACTGAAGTTGGTGTTAGTAGGTTAGTTGTTTGCTTGTCTGTTACGTAGTTTATCGCAGGTTTTGTCACTTAACCACTTGCTGCTACCATATCTTGAAGTAAAAGTCGAGTTCTGTTTTTTGTTTTACTGTGTATTTGATAGTCCTCACTCAAGGGAAAAACATGTCTTTCTCGGATTTCTAAACCTTTTGAGATGATAATTGTAATGATTGTGTTGTCACTCATCATGCAATAACAACTTGGAGATGACATGAAGGAATGAAACTGGTTCGTAGGTGTCTTCAAATTTGGACAGGTAGTTACTAAATTGATTGTTTAGTCCTTTGACTTCGGTTGTTACAACACAGCAACAATACTCTCATGCGATTGGAACGCCACCTATCAACGTCGCCATCCCGCCACCGAATGTGCCAGCGTTTCGAGGAGTTCCGAGTATTCCTCTGCCGGACCTCACGCAACCGCCGCCGGTGATCAGTAATGTTGGCAATATTTAGTCTAATCAGTTTCACTTTTCACGTTTTTTTAACCAGTTATTGTCTGGAAATATTGCTAGAGATTTCCTCTGACTTGTTCTTGGTCGATCACATGATATCGAAGTAGTAAGAGTGGCAACGGCAACAGCAACAGCAACACCTTTAGATATTGCGTCGCTCGGTTTTTTACATTTCAGCTATTGGTTTAGGATTGGAATACTGTCATAAGTAAGCCTGTTTCAAAGGCGATGGTTATGTATTTTATTTGGTAGTCTGCATAAAAATCGATTAGTGTTTTTATGTTAGCACTTAGTCTTAAAGGTAGAAAAAGTAGTGCAATATTGAACATAATATATGCTGTCTTGGTTCTTCAACGAGCTTATTTGATACTATTATAATTCTTTACTTTACTTTGACTAACACTTTTCCGCACCATTGCCTTTAGAGCCGCACTGATTTATGTAACCACAGTAGTTGTTCCTCTCGATTTGGAGATCTTTGTGTTCTAAATGACAATAGATCAAGTACCGTCCTGTACCTTGGTGAACTGTTAAGTGACTTGAGGTTATTCCAGCGGAGAGAACCCTTTTGTATTAAATGACAATGGTGGGAGACGTTACTTTACTCGTGCAGTGGTCTAGCCCACTCTTCTGTAATTTATATGACTACTTTTTGGGTTCACACCGCAAAGAACCACTAGTGTGGAAATATAAATTGAATCAGAGGAGGGCAATGGCACCGAATCGTTAGCTATCAAAGATTTGCAACAACATCATGTAAACTCACCATTAAACTACTGTATTGATTATCCGTGACAAGTTAAATGAAGGCTGGTACAGGAATTTTACACTGTACACTGTTCCACTGTATTCCAGGTAACTCTTGCTACGCATTCGTGGGCGCCATTCTCCGCTTCTCCTCCTCTTCCTCAAGTGAATTTAACGGCCCCTCCACCATACAGCAGTTTTCCGCATGGATTTTCCAACCAACTTCTGCATCTGCCGCCAGTGACAGCAATTCCTCTACCTTCATTAGGACCCTGCACAGCATTCCAACAGTATGTTACCACTCGTTCGTTATTGCTTTCCAATATATTATTGATCCGTTGCTAGTGTGGTAGTCGAGTTCTTCATAAAATTCTTCACTAATAGGAGCCTTAAAAAATGACCACGTTGCTATAAGAGCGATTTCAGTGTGTCCATGCCGGAAAACTATCTCGACTTTCAACTCTAGACAGTTGACCCCTATTGAGCTCGTAGTGAACAACTTTATTAACTGCTATAAAACTTTTAACTATAAACTGCTATAAATAAAACTATAAAACTTTTGTTATCTGCAAGACTTTGTCAACAAAACACCAGTTTTATTCCATTACAATGAGATTTTGACTGAGCTCACAAGTGATTTTTTCTTCTGTTTTCCTTTTTTTGTTTTTCTTTTGCGTTCCGCCCGACAAGACACGTATTTCAAATAATAAATAATTGATATCCGAATAAATTGAATTAGCCGGATTTCGGACAGCGGAACGCAGTGGTTTCCGAAAGAACAGCGTTGATATTCACGGCTGCAAGGCTTACCTTAGAAATTTCAAGATTTGAAATTTTCCGGAAATTTGATTTTCAAATGGTTTTGAAAATGGAATTCAAGCTCTAAAAAAATCAAAATTACGTTTAAAGCAACGTGGTTGCTTTTTCTTGAGTGTAATGTCCTCGACCCTCCAAATGTTTTTGTTAGGAAATCATTGAAGATTTCTGGAAAATCAGCGCCGCCGCAAATCGTTTGTTTTATAACTCACATATACTAAATCTCTTTCTCTAAAAGTCTGGTAAAGTAGTAACAACTTTTCCATGACTTTTATCTTGAAAGATATAGGGCGAACCTCTTATAACCTCTTGTGAACTAAACAGTTATCTTTCAGCGGAGGTCCTTTTGTGTCAACAAATGACGAAACTTCCGCAGCAACAAACACCTTTCGAAGACCAGAAGGACCTTATGCCCTCTTCAATGGTAATTTCAAACTTTTGTCCTTTTTACTGGACCGCTTCATTTTGTAGTATAGGGCTTTTGTATAATCATTTGACGCAAGCACTATGCACTATGGATCTAAGAACCTATCCTTGGCTAATTATGCATTGAAGTCACGTCGTACGGAACAATTTTGTTGAAACTTTTAAACCTTAGGGAAACCAGCTCATTAAGTGGTTGTGATCAAGACGTAGTTCTTTATTGAGTTCGAGTACTACATGTACATGTTTTGATGTTCGGTATTCTGATCAGAAAAACAACATAAGTTGTTCCTAGTAATAGAGGCGAGAAGGTGAAAACATATGCCCTACTTCTGTGCGTTCACCGCAATCGTTTACGCTGCTGTAATGCCTTCAATATTGCTTGCAGTTCCGAGATATAAAGATCATCAGAAAAATCGTCTTCATGCTATTTTATGGTACTTACTTGATACTTGAACGGCCCGTCATCATTAGTTGTGAAGGCCCAGCATAATCACCATTTTTTAGATATCTAATAGCCAAAGTCTGCCCCAGGTCGTCACCACGACAGGTAGTCGCAGGCTTTGTGGATCAGAGGGAGATTTACTACCATGCGAGTTTGATACCAAGACGGTGGTGGGTCCCAGTATTGGTTTACTCTTAGCTAAGTTTCCTGATAGAAACTCTAGACTCCTCAGCTTGGGAGACCTTGCCGAGGGAACGAATCTACCAGCTGTACATCGCAGTCCGACACCCAAGAACACCTAGCCATGATGAGGTGGAAACCGTTGGGAGCCTATTTTATGATACATCAAATATGTGCGTAAAGTCCAATTAAATATCGTTCAAACCTTGAAGTTATTTGTTTAGATTAGTCTACCAATATTAGGCTGGATCAAAGTCATTTGACTGACTAACTGAAGAAATTTTACTTTCGAAGCACCTCAAACTTCTTTTCACTGTCATATATAAACATTTCAAGCTGATAATTTCTACCGTTTGTCAATAAGGTAAGGATATTGTTACTGCTTTAGTTGTTTACCTACTTTGCTTACTAGAAAATCGTTCATTTCCTACATTATTCTTGATTAAAACGTACAGCGAAGATTTTTAAATTGACTTGAAAGCTTTTGGTTTCTCTTATGGGCTTGATTTAGGGTCTTCGATTCGGAAATCTAAGTTCATCCTCTATCTTTCTGTAGAGACGCCTCCTATTAAAGCTATATTTTCAAAGATAAAATTATTATAAAATGGCCTCCTAATTTGCACAGTTCACTTTATTTTGAACAACATCCATAATGCATTCACCTATTGCAAGCGAGTTTTTGGATTCTACGTTACTAATTGTATTGTTATATGCTTTCACCATTTTAACTAAATACTTGGTATTTGTATTATTTGATTTAAGTATCTCTGATTTGATAATATTCAGGAATGAACACTATTAAATCAGAGTTACTCCTCCCAACGGTTTACCGCTTCATCGTGGTTGGGAGGCGTTCCTGAGTGTCGGACTGCGATGTACAGCCGGGGATTCATCCCCTGGCAGGTTCCACCAAGCTAAGAAGGACTCCGGCGTTTAGATAAGGAAGCCTAGCTAAGAGTAAACCAATACCAGGATCCACTACCGTACTGCTATCAAAGTCGCATGGTGGCAAATCTCCCTCTCGTCCACGAGGACTGCGACTGCGTGTGGTGGTGAAGGTCTAGGGCAGACTGGCCAGGCTGTCCTCGGGATTGCAGGGAACCACAATGGCTTACCCAACAAATCTCCGCAGAATGGTGATAATGCTGGGGCCTGAACAACTAGTGATGACGGGCCATTCAAGTATCAAATAAGTAAGTAAGATTTGTTAGCACCACATATGCCATTCTTACATTATATGTAGTGAAATTGCTCGTTCGTTCAATCCTACCACTCAGGTCCCTTCATTGTTATAACGATACCAGACCTCAAACATGGGTAATTAAACCGCTTATATAACAATAATGATGCCATAGTGATGAAATGGCGATGATGAGACCATAAGTATAAAAAGTATGAGGAGTAACTTGGCCAGTAGGTAGAGATGGTATACAGAACAGCAGGGAGCACTAGCAATGGTGAAATATATCATACGATAGTGTTAAAGTGATATGATAGAGAAAGAGTTACACTGCACATTGTTGGTGGTGAGTATGGACAGTCGAGAATGGGATGTGATTTTGTTATTCATTCGCAGATGAATAACGCATCTGAGGATAGGAAAGCTTATGAGGCTCTAGACTTGTCTAAAGGTCACTAAATGTGTAAACGGAGTGCAATAGTCAAGAGGAAGAGGTGCAGGTATAGTATGCAGATGGGTGGAGTGCTAGGTCGTGATGGGAAGGTGCAAAACATTGCGGAGTAGGTACCTATCCACGTATAGTGCACATTGTGACACCGATAGATTTACACCATGATCGCTGTGTTGGTAGTAGCTGTTCGATAGAATAGTTGCTATGTAATACCACTGATTTGCAAACAGAACAACAACGGGTGCACTTTTTGATTGCTACCTTGTTTTTCACTGAAGAGAGGAATGTTGATGGTTTTCATTCTACATTGGTAGGGAATAACTGACACAGGCAAAAATATCAAGCGTGAAATGGTTGATAGTCTTTAGATACTTTCCGATGAGTCTCGTTTAGGAACATTACTGGTTTTCATTACCTAAATTTTTCCATATTCGTAGAATCGGCCATAAAATAGTTATCTCAAAGAGGACTGACTTAGGTAGTAGAAGTTCAATCTTTCATGTAAACTGTTAAAGTCCTGGGAATGTCTCCATTATATCTAATCAGTTGTAGCATTACTGTAGGGTCTAGTCACTCAGTAACACATTTTTTGCGTAGTAATTTGATAAGGTTATCAGAGACATTTGGTTTTTGGAACATTTTATTGCTGAATAGTTGTGGAAGAGAATGGGCTATCCGTGATTTTCACGTGAAGAAGTTTCTTGTATTCCTCTATGAATCAGTGGATACTGGGTCTCCTAGCACATTTGCGCTTCAAAATTTTGCATGTCGATATTTTCTTGTCTAGGAGGATCTTTGATACAGGCCTATGACTAGTAATATTGTAAGATATGTGTGAATGAGTCATAGTTGTCAAACGCTTGTGTTTGCAGAGTCGGTGCATAGCGTAATAGGCGTCAAAGGAGCTATGAAGTGATTTGACAAAATCGTCATGTACCGGTTAGTTTAACATTGGTTCTATTTTCTGCCCTTCTCTCTCAATTTTTTGCGCTCCTGCCGCATTCCTCTCGCGTTTTTCAGCGTGTATTCACAGTGTAGTCATGAAATTAAGTAGTGTATCAGCAGAAAGTTTTTTTTAAACATTCTCCATGATGTGAGTCAACCTTGCTTCATAAATTATTAGAAATATGGACCAATGTAATCTACACACATTTTCCAAGAAGGTATGCGCATACCTATTGTTTTACGATCAAATTCTATTTTGTTGGTTTTCCTTTAGCAGGGTGGGATTATGTCTCTGAATGTTTCTCAGGTATTGACAGATGCCGCGCTTGAGCCCAAACCTTCATTGATTCGATTTTTTGTGGAGTTTTGGAAATTTTCAATTTGTAACAAACATAGTATGAAAATGATAGCTCTGGAAAGTGTTATGTACTTAGTAAGGCGCAACGGAGGTTACTATTGGGATTCTGAAATATTTCGGTTATCCAAAATATGTTAACTAAAAGTACTTCATTACAATTAACAATTTCATCAGCTTAACTCCTTTATTTACTGCCTTTTTCTTCTTAATGGCAGGTTATGTTGCGAAATATAACTCGTATGAAATGCTGAGATATTTGCAAAACTCCGGACCACAGGTGTATGCAATGGAGAACGAACACGCGCTGTTGTCCTTACCGGGGAGCAGTGCACTTCACCACTACACCATCCGGCTCCTTCGCTTTGCGTGTATCTCAGCTAGTTCTATCGATCTTTTTTGCCATCAGCAATCACCCGTCAACGGGGTTGATCTGGGGAGCCAATATCGGCATTGAACCCAGTTAAGCTGAGGCTTAGTTATAATCACAATCTTAACTCTTTTATTAACTGCCTTTTTCTTCTTAATGGCAGGTTATGTTGCGAAATATAACTCGTATGAAATGCTGAGATATTTGCAAAACTCCAGACCACAGGTGTATGCAGTGGAGAACGAACACGCGCTGTTGTCCTTAACTTAACTCAGCTTAACTGGATTGTTATTTGTTTTTGTTGGTGACTGCATGTAGTAAACAACTGGAAACACCTTAGCATTGCAGATCTCAAAGGAAATCATATTCAAGCAACACTCATTATTTCAGTGCGATAAAAGGTTACAGATTCCCAAGTTGCAACCGAGCTCCATGAACCCACCCACCTCGCCAGAATGAGGAAGCACGGCAACGAAAAAACTAGAATCTCTTGGAGACAACCGCCTTTTACTTGAGCACTGAATGTATTACGATATACTGCAAACAGTACAAGTAGCGAGAACCAGGCCCTATCTGCAGTCTTCTATACGAAAGAGGAATATTTAATTGAGACCGCGATTGTGTAGGCCTAAGGTATACTAATTATAACGTTCGATATGTGTCACTCTACAGAAAATTCAGGAGATTACTATATAATTATTGCATAATCCGAATTTATTTTGGGATATGGGATAGGCTAGCTTGACACAGAGCGGTGGTAGTCGCGGCCTACCCTACTGTGCCACTTCGGCCGATATTAACAGAAAGCAGCTATTGTAACTACACAAAATTAATGGAACGGTAAAAAATTATGAAAAGGATATTTATTTATGTGTACTACGAACTGATCTTGTTGAGCTGATGCGAGGTCGGTATAAGCTGTCGTTGTCGTTACTGTTGTTGTTGCTGTTGTTGTTGTCATTGCTGTTGCTGTTGTTGGTCGACGACTCATGTTTCGGCGATTTCGCCTTCCTCAGAGCTGTGCTATTACGAGTAGAACTGTTCCATACTACGAAAGGGCTTCCACTAGTAATAACACAGCTCTGAGGAAGGCGAAATCGCTGAAACGTCAGTTATCGACCAACAACACCACCAACAACGACAACTTATACCGATTTCGCATCAGCTCGACTAGATCAGTTTATAAGACCATATAGATAAACAAACCAACTACTTTGTCGAGCTTTATAAAAGGTCGGTTTTTTATGGGAGAAAGACTTCTGCCGATGAACTTGGTGATGATAACCATGTATTAGAATAGATCATGACCGGAACTTTGGACATGAAAGAAACCTCAGCGAAAGAAATTCTTGATGAAGCTCATATTTTGGGAATCCATTCTACCAACTTTCTCCACTAAACAACGCTATCATCTGAGTACAAGGACTATTAATACGGCAAAATTCCCACAACGATTTCGTTCACATCATCGCTAAATCTTTCGGTGAACCACAAGCGGTTGAGTTCAGGTGATAAGATGAGCGCGCTTTGACCCAGCTATCCAGATACTAATGCAAGGTTGACCACACGACTCAAACATCGAGAACTTGGCCTCAAAAGCCGGAAAAACTGGATTTACTATCGACGTGTGTTATAGATGACAGATATTATGACTTCCCGTAGGCAGTCTGTTATTATCGTACGTGACGACAAGAATTCCGTAAATAAAGACGGTGAAACTCGTCCAAGATCTAAACACAACAATACTCGCTTTTTCCAGATGTACAGCTAAAAAATGGATGCTGCTCCTCGTCTAATAACTCTACAGAATATAAAGATAGTTTAAAGACTTTTTTCAAAAAGCGAGTACTTGAGCTCATATTGAATCTGCTCGTTTAAAGAACGTCTACACATCAAATGGAGAACGTGACCGCCGTGGTTTCTGGAGTGATAATTACAACCACAGGAGCAAATTTGGATGACAATAATGATTTCATTTTGAACACATTTAGCATCCAAATAACAC
>UYYA01000041.1:0-157538 GCA_900624975.1 Angiostrongylus costaricensis | reverse complement strand
TTTTGAATTCCTTCTCAGATGATGGGCGATAAAGCGAAGCATCTTCAAGATGCTTTTTCGTTATCTCCACATCTAACTGATGAGGAATTACGACAAACTCTCCACCCTTATCACTAACGGAAAGTCTTACGGTTTTCAACCTTATCAGCTCTCGTACCTATCGCATACCACGTTTTTGCACTGGAGTGAGGTTGGAGCTGTATCTTTTCGCGCGATAGTGATTAAGGACTTTGAAAATTTCATTCGCAAACATCCGAAAATTAACATCAACTTTATTATTGGGCTCCTGTTGTCTAAAGATCCAGGAGATGGATTCACTGTGCTTGCTGACCCAATTTGGCACATACTTTTTGTATTTGCTAGGCGTATTCATGTATGCGTGTGTGGGGTGCGTTCTTGCTTACGCGGATTGTATTATACAATTCGGCCAGAAGCATGCAATCAAGTGACTGGAAAGTATATGGGAGGCGGTTAGGAGTCGTAGGAGTCGCTTCCAACAAATAAGCTCCTTGTCCACTCCGGGAGAGCCTGGCAAGCTACCTGTGAGTATAACCAGCCTCCACGTTCACAGCCCAGCAAGCTATACGTGGATATCAAAATGCTAAAAGCAGTAAAAGAAACCTCGTTCCTCTGACTCCGAAAGAGCCCCCAATTTCGCATCATTGGGCAGGACGAGTACGGAGGTGCTGCTAAAATCTCAGGGGCAATGGAAGCTGCCTGAATTTCAAAGAACTATGGTGACGATTTGTAAATACAATACACGTACACTTGTATCCGAGTCCTCGATAAAAGACTTGTCATGAAAGCAGCAAGGAAAAAGCACGACGTCATTGCCCTGGCAGGAACGACACGACGTCAACCATTCAAGGTTGTCTATGACACCGAAGAAGAACTGTTCCTCGAAACATACGATAGCAGACGAGTCGGCGGCGTAAGGTACGACGTCATCGGACTGGCTAACATCAGAAGGCGAACGTTACGCAGCGAAGCATTCTATATAAACTTGGAGAAGATCTTCAGAAAAGACCATACATTCCTCAAGGTCATCATTGGAAATTTTTACGTTAATATTGGACCTAGAAGAAGATCTGAAGAACGTTATATAAGGATTAGATAAAACGAGCACGGTGGGCAGCTGCCTGAGTTTGAGTCTGACGCTGGAGTATCAGCTCGACTGTTTCTGGAGACAAACGTTTCTTGGTGACTTTCTTGGTGACGTCGTACCATACGCCGCCGACTCGTCTGCTATCGTGTGTTTCGAGGAACAGTTCTTCTTCGGTGTCATAGACAACCTTGAATGGTTGACGTCGTGTCGTTCCTGCCAGGGCAATGACGTCGTGCTTTTTCCTTGTTGCTTTCATGACAAGTCTTTTATCGAGGACTCGGATACAAGTGTACGTGTATTGTATTTACAAATCGTCACCATAGTTCTTTGAAATTCAGGCAGCTTCCATTGCCCCTGAGATTTTAGCAGCACCTCCGTACTCGTCCTGCCCAATGATGCGAAATTGGGGGCTCTTTCGGAGTCAGAGGAACGAGGTTTCTTTTACTGCTTTTAGCATTTTGATACCCACGTATAGCTTGCTGGGCTGTGAACGTGGAGGCTGGTTATACTCACAGGTAGCTTGCCAGGCTCTCCCGGAGTGGACAAGGAGCTTATTTGTTGGAAGCGACTCCTAACCGCCTCCCATATACTTTCCAGTCACTTGATTGCATGCTTCTGGCCGAATTGTATAATACAATCCGCGTAAGCAAGAACGCACCCCACACACGCATACATGAATACGCCTAGCAAGTACAAAAAGTATGTGCCAAATTGGCGCAGCAGACGCAGTGAATCCATCTCCTGGATCTGACTGCGCCTGAGGGAAGCAAAGGTTGCTTTTGGTCCGTGATTAACCCCTATCCGCCACCTGGGGTCGCACCACGTAGCCTCGCGACTAACCGGTTCGAGATCCCCATATGAAGGAGATCCGTGCAACAAGAGCATAGAAAAATAAATTATCTATTTTTTGACCCTAAATGCTGATCTGTAACCCAAAAAACCTGACCTTGTGTAGAAAGCTTTGAATAGAAGCATGAAATTTCCTCTTTGATGTTCTCTACAACGGCTTTTTTCAGTTAAATTGATAAATATGGAGTCACTACCGCTTTTCACGAACTCCCTTCTTGCTTCGTATTTTTGTTGAGCAAACGCGAGATGTTACTATTCTTTGTTCACGATTAAGCTGACGTTTCGGCGGATTTCGGTGGAATGTCAGTAGAAATCAGTAGAAATCATTATACTTCCATGTGACTACTGTGCGGTTGGTCTCTACGTGACATACTTAGTGGAAACCTCATAAAAAGCGGCTCTGAAGAAGGCGAAATCCGCCGAAACGTCAGCTTAATCGTGAACAAAGAATAGTAACACCTCGCGTTTGCTCAACAAAAATACGAAGAAAATCACTTGATCAATGCCGAGGTTAATAGAAAGTCGGTCGTGGCAGTTTCAGCAAACAAGTGTTTTAACCCATGAATGATTTTATATGTGTTGAAACAGTTCAGATTTCAGTTCAGTATCCTTTTCGACATCAATTCCTTTTTTTGATAGGGCTTGACAATATTACGTCACTTAGAAGTCGACCCGCCTCTTCAACGCATAGTCGTTTTGCCATATATGTGACACCTTCCATTATTTCTCGAGAAACTCGAGCAATATGAGCCTCGGGAAGTACGAAACCTGGTCTGTAAATAGGTGTTTTTTTTAGGAACACTGATAAGTAGTTGAAACTGTGATTAACACCGACTCGGAGGTCGGAGATAATTCGAAAGTGAACGAATACTTGATTCCTATGCTTTTTGCCCAGTCATCCGCTGCTCCTGATGCGGGATCTGGAATAATGGAAGCTTATAACCATGACGATGATTAATGTAAACTTCAAATAGACTTAGCAAAGTGATTAAGGGGAGGACTAAAGTCGTGTGCGAAGGCTAACTAGCACGTCACATAGAGGTGTTCAGATTTGAATATGGGTTCGGCTACGACTTGTTGCTACGTTATTTCTCTCCTAATTGATATGGTGAATACATGTCGACCGTGCTTTCACCTGGATTCCCGATGAAGCCGTAATATCAGATCTTCACCACAGGCAGTCAGAGGCTTCTGTAGGTTGGAGGAAAGTCTGTTGTCTTGGAAATCACGTTTTTCTTGAGCGATGGCGATTTCTTTAATGGCAAGGAATAGTGTGATTGGTCGGTCGGTCGACTGCGCAAGGACAATGTAGCAAGCTGAATCCACAGTGAATAGTATTCCATGGTTATGCCAGATATTTTTATCCTACGCTTTTCCATACCATAGGTATCCATGTCATCCCAAAAGTTTTACGTATAGTTAGGCCACCACTACTAGCTCGAAAGAGGAGAATAGAACAAGTAGTGAATAGGATGACTGACTCATCGTTCGAGCTCTACGGTATTACCTCGGTTGTTTTTTCTTAACCAACACACTGTGATGCAAAGAACGGAACATTTGTCGGATTCTTCACTATATCCTAATGATGTTTGATGACGCTTTTCAAGCTATTTCTTTATAGAGCCTTTGTGTAAATTTGGCGCAAAGGAACGAACATGAGATATTACTGGTGTGATCTCAAATGGGCGTGTTTGGCGCAGTGGTCGGTAGGCGCTCTGCAATACACATGGGATCGATTCTCGCACACCTTGCACACCAAATCTTCCAACTCTCTGGGGTCGGCAAATTGGTACTAATAGTCCAGATACGGATTCAGTAGCCTTCAACGGTGCTTAGTGAAGTCGAATGTAGGGAACATCCCTAAGGGATTGTTCAATATCGAGGGTTTTGTCTTTTTATTTTTTATTGCCGTGATCTCGAATCACTTCGTTATCAATTTGAAGACAGAGTATAGATGATTATTTGGTTTAGTGTAATGATCAACTTACACAATCCGTCTGCGCTGTTTGATACTTTATACTTGGTTCCATACACCGTTCGAATTGCCGCTGCGATTCCATTTGCCATTGTTCTCTGCAACTCAACAATCTACTTACTCTAACGGTATCCCTTTACAAAAAAAGAGTGATCAGAAGGGCTTGCTCAAACATCTTTAAACAACATGACCAAGCAGCATTTCATCCGACTTGATTCTTGTCACCACAAGATATTCGAGCCATTCGGTAACGTACAAGAGACTCGTTTTTCTTTTTGCTAGTGTTTTTGTCGTACATCAAATGTTCTGATAGAACTGAATGAGTTTAATAACAAAATAGTTGAAGGCTTGCCAAATCTTCCACATCTGGAGGATATTCGTGAGCTTTGTGTCCCCATGGATAGAGAATGTCTTGTCCGAAAGAATGCAGCGCTATATAACCTTTGGTTTCATTTTTCTTCTCCATAATCGCCGTTGCCACTCCCATTACCTGTAATTCGTCTATTCTGTTATTAAAATTAAATCTAGATGAAGTCGTTTCATACCTCAGGTTCGCTCATCGCTCTTGGACCACAGTAAATCTCTCTGAATACTGGATTTCATTACTAACTCACTGTATATCGACTAGCCCTCTAAACGTTATACACAAATTATCTGGATGTGTTGTCTTACTGGGGCGGACGAAAAACGCTAGTGTGAGGTATAGGTCTCTGGTACTTACTAGACATTGATAAATAATAGCGTTCAGTTCAAAAAGACAATATTGGTTAGTTTATCCTATTCGAATGTACAAAAAACCTACTGGCATGGCCAATGACTGACTCCTTCTTCTCCGAAATGAAATGGATAGTTTCTATTCGCATCGACACCGCTACATTGATCGCTGTATCGACTAACGGATAATTTCGATCTGAATATTAGAACTGTTGGAAGTAGAGCACCCGTCTCTGCACAGCAGTCTGAAGTTTAGACATCAGTAACCACCTGGTCTTTCTCCAAAGGCGATTTCTTCTGCGGCTATATTCATAACCATCAGGATTCGTATTAGGTACAACGATAATATCCATTTGGCTAAGAAGTGTCTTATATGATGAATCATGAACGAGCTGAAATATCCCAGTAAATGTAGTTCTTCACTAGTCTTCAACTTCTTCAGTGTTCTCAAACAAAGTTTAATCACTTTTTATTTACTGCCTATTCTTTTCTCATGGCAGTGTATGATGTGAAATACAACTACAGTGATACTGAGCTATTTGCAAACTCCGTGCTGTAGGGGTCTTCGGCAGAATCGAACCTCGTTATTATCCTTTCCGGTGGTTAAAGCACTCACCACCACACCATGCATGTCCTTCGTACCGCCTTTCTGTCGGCTGTGTTTTATAGGCGCCATCAGCAATCACCTGTCAACAGGATTGGTCTGGTAAGCACAAGTTGGCATTGAACTCAGTTAAGCTGAAGCTGTAGTACGGAAACGTATACGTAGTACCCTGTAGTGCCCGTTGATGAATGGTGGTAGCATCTATAACACCGCTGACAGAAGCTTAAAACAAAGGGCACGCATGGTATGGTGGTGAACACGTTAGCGGCAAAAACGGTAACAACGAGGTTCGATCCCTGCCGCAGACACCTGCAGTGCGGAGTTTCGCAAATATTTCAGCATCACTGTAGTTGTTTTCACACAAAGTTTAATATTTGGAAATGCTTTTTGAAACATTTGAACCAGTTGAAATATTTAAAGGCCCGGTACAAATTCAATTAGTTAAGTAGAATCAGTTCATGTTATTCTATTGCTTAGTTTCCATCACTGTTTACGCCTTGAAACGTTCGCATATTTTAAATTTTTCAATTCGATTTTCAATACTATTCATTCAGCTCTGAAATACGGTATAGTTCAGGACGAATGTCACCGACTACTCGCTTCTTTTACCTCTGGTTTGTTTATCTGAGCGTCGAATATAACCATCCATTTCCTTATATGGTCATATATGATGATGAGGGTTTTGATTCCTTCAAAGTGTAGTCGTTAGAAACGCGGTTCAACAATACGCTCAAGGTCACTGGTTCGACCGTGTGCCGAGTCAACCAAGCCCTTCATAAAGCCTAGGACCAACTATAGAATTAAACTAACGTTTCCTGGGTTTTTATTTTTGCTCCGATCGGCTGTAGTCTTTAGTATAGTGTTCATTGATATACTCTACTATTCGATATGACAGTCTTTGAGTATTCATATAGATAAGAATGACTATGCCGTCATTTGTTATGGACGACAACCAACATAATAACGTCACACACCTGCCAGATGATGTTCAAAGCCGTAGAGTGTGCAATCCATTCACGTGCATGGATCCCAGCATCGATCCAAAGAATCGGTTTGCTTGAGTTCGAGGTATAACCAATCTGAATATTACAATTGTAAATGAACAGCGTTGACAAAACTATCCACAGTGTTTAACGTTTTGTTTTCTGCCTTCTATAATTTTTATGGCAGGTTACTAAGCGAAATACAACCACAACGTTGCTGAGATATTTGCAAAACTCTGGACCGCAGGTGTCTATGGTGGGGAACGAACGCGCTATTATCCTTTCCGGGGAGTAACGCGTTCACCACCACACCATGCGGGTCCTTCGTTTCGCCTGTCTCTCAGCTATTTCTATCGATCTTTTTGCCACAGCAATCACCCGTCAGCGGGGTTGATCTGGGGAGCGCAAATCGGCATAGAACCCAGTTAAGCTATGGTTGTAGTTGAAATCACAATGTTTAACGTTTTGTTTTCTGCCTTCTATAATTTTCATGGCAGGTTACTAAACGAAATACAACCACAACGTTGCTGAGATATTTGCAAAACTCTGGACCGCTCCCCGGAAAGGATAATAGCGCGTTCGTTTCCCACCATAGACGCCTGCGGTCCAGAGTTTTGCAAATATCTCAGCAACGTTGTGGTACTATTCACACTCTTAACCTTTTTATTTACTGCCTAGTATAATTTTTCACGGCAGGGTATCAAGTGAAGTATAACCAAGATGATGCTGAGATATTCACAAAACTCCAGACCTCACCAGATCAATCTCGTTGACGGGTGATTGCTGATCGTAGTGATCGATAAAAAAACTAGCTGAGAGACAAGCGAAACGAAGGACTTGCATGGTGTGGTGCTGAACGCGTTATCCTCCGAAAAGGGTAAGCTCGTTCGTTCCCCACTATTCACAGTCGCAAGTGCTTCTGCTGTTGAGCATAAAAGTGAACTCATGAAACTAATTCCTTCGAAATTGGATTTCCACATGTTATTAGAAAAAAAATGCATTATAATACATTTCCGTAAATATGAAGAACCATTCAATAACATGTTCAAATTTATGAAACTTGTTTTCCTGAGCCCCTTTCTGAACGCACAAAGCGTTTTCGCGAAAATATTCCGAATAACCTAATAAACTTTTAAAGTGCAGGCTTCTTGTTTTCTAGTTTTTTCCTCTGGAGAATAGTGTCCTGAATGAACGTGGACAGCTTACAGAATATAGCTGACTCAATGAAGAACCAACTTAATGGAGTTCCAAGATAGGACAGGCGCTCTTCACTAAGTGGTTGTGGCCGTAAAAAGATCACTTAAAACATGCCAACGTTTGGCCGCTCGGTAACGGAGGGACTAGAGGTCCTTTCATTGTGACTAAAGTTGAAGAATGGAGCCTTTTCAGTCGTTCCACCGACTATGCTTGTCTCCATCAAAGGAGATACTTCGAGGATATCTCTCTCTCTCTTCTCTCTCCCTTCTCCTAAATCTCCAATTTCCCTCTCTCTTCCTCGACCTCTTGCGTTCCCTGTTTTTCCATCTCTGCATGTACTGTCTGTTATCTAAGAAAAATTAGTAAAAAAAAGTATAACATAAATCGAAATCTACTAGTGCCTCACTATCAAACATGACTTGGCGCCTTTTCTCAGGCTGATTTTTTATTCGGGTGGGTTTTCGTCATCGTCCCCTGTGAACAACACACGGTTGGTCCCACACCTAGCAAGAGGGTGACTATTCTTAACAAAGTGGTATTCATAGATCTTCATGAATACTGTATAAATTTGGCTGAATTTTATGGGCAGCCATACATAGAATACGTCCGGCCTTTGAAGAAGGCGAATTTGCGGAAAGGCCAGCCACCAAACGACGGCAATAACAACAAAAACTGATCCCAACATGAGATTAGTTTAATAAGGGCAGTTCATAAGATATAACATAAATATAAATAATACACAAACACCTGGCGGACAGCTAGGAACTAAAGACTCAGAAGATTACCACTCGTAGAGCAAGGTTTCGTAGATATAAAGAAAGTAATATCTCTTCAGCAGTAAAATAATCAGAGTTCAGTAGTTAGAGAATTGATGAAACTGATGATAACCCACTCAGTTCCAAACGGTGTTATAGAACACAAGCAAAGGCTTGAATATTTTGCAGACTTAAAGATAAGCTTATTTTTTCTGTCCATGATCTTAGACGGATTTGGTACCAAAGCATTATCATAGGTAAAAAAGATTGTAGGCCTACCTTAATTGCATAGATCTTACGACCCTCACTTGACGTCGCCACCTGCCACACATCAACAAGTTGTGGAAAGCTTTTAGCCATTTGGAAAAGTAGCAACATCTGCTGAAAAATAAAACCTTGCACTCAACGGAATCTACTTTGTGCAGTGCCATTACAGTCTTGGTGACAATTCGGCGGAAGAACCGATTTTTTGTTGGAGAAGGAAGCCAGCAAAGTTTGCATGACGGAGAGTCTAATAGTCCTTACAGCTATGGAATCTACTTAAAGAGGTATTGGTAAGCATTGCTTGGCTTCACTTCTAAAGAGACATTCAGTTTTTAGGGTAGAAATGTCTGTTTTGTAGCGAATTTATACGTTGGGGATAAGAAACGCAGATGAATAGCCGTGAAGATGAAAAGGAAATATTTCTTGATGATCACGGAACCGCTTCAGATAATTCATTTTTAACTATCATCCACTCTGAGGCAGTCTGGTTCCGTAGATAAGAACCTCACTTCACCATTTTTTGTAACAATGTCATTTATAGGTCAGATATTGTGTTGAGTAGTTTGATGTGAAATTCTCATTATCTGCTCTTTATTAATGGTCGTGATAGGAAAATCAGCTCGTGCAAAGCTGCCTCGTATAGCGGTGGAAGGGGTTCCACCCATGAGGCAAAGTCTGCTGCCACCTTGGCACAGCTATCTAAAGGATTTATTGAAAAATCATGCTTATCAAACTAGAAAATTCCACTAAAATGGATGATGTAATTGGTTTGCACGATTCTTTCTAATGAGAACTATCGAAGTAGTTATGTAAGTTATGGTTATCATTCTAGAATAAGGTTGATCACGAAAAGACGAAAAAAAAGGACTCACGTCGTCGAACGACAAGTATTTTTTCTGTATGTGGTCAAGAGTGATTTCGCCGTTTGATGTGTCCAGTAGCGCCCGCCGTTCTCGATGAATCTCCTGAGTTATATTCTGCGCTAAAACAAGCTTATTTGTTCAACCTATCGAGGTGAAAGTTCACCTTGGCGTACCGTTTTCTTTACACTATACAAAATAGTTTTCCAGGACCGATGTCCACCACTATGATCTGCGTTCGATAAGCTGTTGATTGGTTTCGAAGGGCAACTAAGCCCTATATGCGCCAAAATGAACAGCTGCAAAGAAAATGAGTGGATATCCACTCACGCCGCTCATTAGGCCATCCCACACGCTAATGGAAGTTCACTCATGCTGGTCCTTAAGTGTTAACCACGTCTTTTATATGTGATCGTTTCGCTTCTCACATTTGATGACAGAGAGAGCAAAAACTACCAGAAAAATACTTTCAGCTTTTTAAGTTTCCTTTTTGAAATACTGTGGGCGAAAAACTGTAACAGAACAAAGAATACTTTCAGCTTTTCCTCCTACCGAATCACCGGTCACTAGACTGATGAGGATTCCCGGATTTAGTGTTTCAACAAAGGGCGATGTTTTGAAGACTTTTGGAGGAAAATAATCAGTAATGAAATCGCTTGGCGGGAGACGAGTTTTATATGAATATGTACCATTTAGTCAAAGCAATAAGCCTTCATCGATTTTCTGATTTCCTTTTCGTTGTGATTTATGATGGAGATTGTAACTATGGCTTGTTTTTATGAATTATTTTGCACCTTTTCATTTGTTAGCATTTTCGTATCCAACACCAATCGTCATGGCTGACTAAGACCACTGAACACTACCTTTCTATGGAAAATGTTACGATTGAGAGGGTTAACCAAGAAAAGTGACTTCAATTTCCGATCTTAGAATGAACTCTTGTTGCTCGACCTTCTCCTACTCATTTCCTTTACTTAGCCAGTAGATAATCGTATAGGAATCAGTTTGCACAGAAATGATAGCATAAAAGCTACAACGATACCGTTATGGTTTCCTAGTCAAAACACGCGCTAATACTAGTTTAATTACTAATTTATACACTTACTTAAAGGTTAGTCAGAGTGGCTGCTTATATGTGGATGGACAGTGAAACTTTGGATTACTTTGCTAAAAAAATGTTAGCATTCCCTTCATATGAGGGACTTCAGATAGACTTGAAATTACGTGATGTTCCATGATCAGATGTCTAGAGGAAATAAGTGACCCAGTAGTTGCTCTGAGACGCATGTGGATTCAAACAATGAGCTGCTTGAAAGAAAAAGTATGTCGCTCTTCATATTTCTGGAGAAAGTGAAGGTCACTGGGTAGCCTTGGACCACGAGATTGGGGCAAACGGAGTCTTCACGTATGCTTGTTGGTGGTCATTGACGATTTTTAAAGGTGACGCATTTGATAATTTTCTGCCAACTGGGAAGTAATATTTCAACGACATTAACTTAGCTCGGTACCTCTATATGTTATGATTAATATAACCAACAATAAAGTCGTCTAGTTTTAACATTCGATGAGGCAACACTTGCCAGCATCACCCTATTTTGTTAAATTAGCAGGTGTATTTACCTTACAAAGTGCTAAATTGCTAGATACGGCACCACAAAGAGTAACTATTCTCCGAATAGTTCTTGCCTTCTACACATATCAGCGTACGTTTCCCGTACTAATTGTACTTACTGGCCCATACTTACTTTAAACAGTAACCTACACGGGCTGCTTTTCTACTAAATCAGTGCTTTTATCCTCTCAATTATGAGCGGTGTCAATTTTTCAATCACGAAAGTAGGGGAGGCTTTGGTCATCGTGGATCGCGTGATTATCAGGTGTGTATTTCGATTAAGGTCGAGTCTAGTTAGTACTTAGGAGGGCGTAGGTTAAGGATTAAAATACCGTCAGAGAGGAACGGACTGCTTCCATATTTGAAAGAGTGACTTTCACCTAGCCTCGGCATTAATAATCAGGTCAGATTATCTTAGACACTCTCTTTGATGAAGTAATAGGAGGCTGTTATCTTTTGATTTTCTATAACATTTCAATTTTTATGACGAGATGTGTTTTCGGATGGATCCATTAAAAAAATCTGGATTAAGAAATATTGACGTTGACTTTAAGGGTAGGAACTGCTGAACGCCGAGAGTAAGTTAAGGTAAAGAACACTTCTATAAAGGTGAAAGTTGCGCGTGTGACGTGACGACATGTTCACTCTATGCCCTCTTCATCAACCCAACATTTGAAAGCATGAATTACACTGAAATTTTTATGATTTTACTTTAAAAGACCATAACAGGCTAAAGTCAGTATTATGACGGCGAATTTGAAATAAGATTCTTTCTCTGATTTTTTTCTTCACCAGGAAACTTCCACTTACTAAGAACTTCGTTCAGTATTCCTTTCCGTGTGAGAAATTGTTGAATAAAGTGAAGCTCGTTTTTGTCTACGATCATTTCAGCCGACTGTCCTGATGAACGGACTTTTCGTAAGTAATCTATCTGAAATTCAAATTAGATGAATTATCGATTTGCTAAAAAGGTGGATTTCAATATCCTTCCTACTGCTCCAAGTTTCGGGTGCTTCCTTGACTTTTAGCCGGAAAACTTCTTCTCGAAGGTGTTTTTAATCCAGTGATTTAAAAATGTGTTGAACAAACCTGATGTCCTCGGAGTCGATCCAATTCACGTAGGTCATCTTTTTGTGAGTCACTGACAGTTACTATCTTCAGTATGCTGTAGCTGGAAAGGAAAAAAAATCAATAGAAAAAGCTGGTAAGCTTTCGACACGTAATGGGAAACCTTCTTCTTGTGTTAATCGTCAATTTTATTAAGGATTTATAAGTCAGTCTTAAAGGAAAATTAGTCGGACCCACTTTGTAACATCAGCAATGATGAGTACCGTAGACAAGATGACGATGAATAGGAACAGCCACTGGTTTAGCACCATGCTGAAAACGAAGATGAATGGTGATCAGTGAATTTTCATAAAACTCTTAGTGAAAATCGTTCATGGATTGCTAAAGGTAGTTTTGAAGGTGTGTTCTAAAACTCGGATATGCTCCCATAAAATTCATCTATATGAGGATCGTACTGAAACTATGAAGAACTAAGGAAGAAATGTTTTCAACAGTGGTCGCGAACGCATTCTTGAATAACAAGCAAAAGGTGATAACTGTGCAACTCGTAAACGAACAAGCAGTTAAATAGACCACGATGGATAGGCGATTGTGAATTGGCGACAATCACATTATGACGATAATCACGCTGTGACGTCAATCACGAAGCACCATCAATGAAACTGATTTGCTTTGAACAAACATAAAGCAAGCTGCTAATAAAATATTTGCACAGTTGTTCGCATACCGTTTACTTTTCTATGGATTCGCTGCCGTGAATGAAGCAATGAAGGCGTTCTAGTCTATTACCTTTGTGCTTAGTTCCGATATACCAAAACGTGTTTGCAAGGCCTGCAAGAGGCAATCAGAGGAGTGAGTTGCTTTGTTCAATTAAAGGGAAAGCATAACCATAAGATGAGCACCTATTTGTCTTGTTTTGAGTAAGATTTCTTTTGGTCTGTTCGATCTTTTGGAAATTTTAATGGAAGAGGCGCTATAGTTCACAGATCCTACAATACCACCATACATTTGAAGGTCATGAAGTACCTCATGACTACATCTACAACCGTGAATGTGTAACGGAACCATGAATATCTACTTAAATGACAAAAAAATTAGATTTCACGTCTTGGTCTACTACTCATCCGACTTCTAGGCTGTCGTAACTGTAGAAAAGAACACCTGGATGCAAAAATGAAATCGGCAGAAAACGCTACTGGATATGAACCGTGTGCAAAAAGCGGCAATGATACGTGACTGCTGGTTAGAATTCTGAGCTGAGCAAATACCGTTTCTCAATTCTGCTCCAGCCAGAATGTCCGATTACTATTCGAAATCCCAGAACAAAAGAAGTATGTCACATGCACATATGTGGGCTAGTCTTTTGACCCAATGCAGGAAATAATTTGTGGAACCACGTGAATATTTGTAGCAGTTGGTATGGAGGTCGACGTACTAGTGCACTCTTTACTTTGTGATGTTCCAGAAAAGTGACGCCAGCGTCTCCATGGCTGTGTGTGTATTTATTACGTGCGAAACATCGACACAATTGATGTTTATGTACAATCATGGAAACTGTAAAAAGAGTCTGACAATGGCATCCGCAAGTTGACAGTGCAGTTGTCCTTAAAGTCCTTGAGCTAACATGGTTACTTCAGGCCAAACATTCTACCGATCCATAAACGCCACAGACTGCCTGTGATGACGACTTGTGAATGTATGTATGCATTATAGGAGAGCCTAAATCACAACGCTCACACAATTCCTTGTGGATACAGGTTATTCATCTATCGACTAAGACCAAAGCCATTCCCAATGTGAGAAAGGTAGAAACAAGAGAAAAGCAGAATGTTTTTTTTCGTAGACTAGATAATTGGTGTAGAACTCAGGAATGAGAAGAATCCACCATAAAAAACGCCCCAAGTCATGCAGCACTTCAACAGCCGGTATTTTTTAAGATGAAAATGACATGTCACCCTTAAAATATCCTTTGTCTCTTAAAATGTTAACCCTCCAGCAAACCTGTAGGCTAGGAAATTTTTGAGCGCAGGTGAACGATAAACAAACCAGTTTGTGGGCTGGCTTTATAATTTTTCTACTCAGAATTTTGCCTGTTATGAAATTTTTTTGCGCCCACATGGCGCAGTAGTTAGAATACGCAGCAATACATGCGTAGTCACTGATATCGCGCCGTGCTTCAGGTCATCCGATCCAACCTTCCTTCGGTTGATTGGTAGCAAACATGTCTGGGAGGATTAAAAAGCCCTGACGTTATATATTGATGGGTCACTGAAACTCACTGTTCAGTCCAAATATGCATTCGAGTTTGGCTTCTAATTGACCTCCAGTGGTCGGTTAAATGTTCACTCTTAGGACTTTATTTTGTGTACACTTCATTTTTGATTTCGGTTTTAATATAGTTACTGGGGAACTCAGTACGAAGAGAGGTCAATGGAATCGCTGTGGAAAACATACTTCTCTCAGATCCAAATTGTGGTCAGACAGTAAGGCGATCGGTGAGAAGCCACAAAATCTCGATTTACGCAGGACTTGGCTGCAACGGGATCTGACGAACACGCACACAAGATGCCACTGAGATTGATATGTAGTACTAAAGCATTCTCCTCAGACGCCGATCTTCACCCTTAAGCCGCAGATCGGATGAAATTCCACGTGACAGCCTTACAAAGAAGGAGCAGAAACGCCGACATACACCAATTAAACGGCGAGACCCTTATCATACGTGGAGAGGAACTCCCGTCACCAATTGTCGGAGGCACTTTGCCCTCCACCTCCTCGATTCTTATGAGATTATTTCCCTTCGCATTGCCGTCCTTCATCTTCAAGCAACGCGTCATGATAAATTCACTATCATTAAATGCTACTCACCGACCAATGGAAGTGATGAGTAGAAATTAGCTACGTTCCACTATTAGATGGAAACATTTATCCCGCAGTGATAAAGCGTTTTATAAAATCGTTGCTGGAGAATTTAACGCTAAAGTGGAAAAGGCCTACGAGAGCGAATAGAGAGTCGGAAAATGCAGATTTGCAGAAAAAAAAATGCCGTGGAATCCAGCTTCTAGGACTCTAGCCTGCAACACGCCTTTACGATGGATTCTTTTTTTTCTCCGAAGAAAGGAAGTAACCTCGATATGGGAGTCACCAAATAGTGCGGCGCCATGCGAAGATCGACCATGTTCTCACAAAGAGAAAGTGGTACCTACTTGACGCATCGGTAGCACTACTATTCTGTACTAGTCCCAATCACCGCCTTCTTTGCGCCAAGATTCGATTCAGCCTTAAGGTGGAAAAAATTTCGAGCAACCGACCAAGAAGAAAAAGTCCACCTTTATATGATGATAACATTCTGAAAAAAATTCTTCAAAACCCGACTGGCAGATTGTAGAAGACCAGACAGAAAACTACGAGTTATGTGTCGAAGGACTTAGAAGTTGTACCGAATTCACCTTAGTTCCCCAAAGCAAGAAAATCAAATCATCTCTTCATTAGTTAGCACTGAAAAATTGCACGGAAAGCGAAGGCAAGAAACGATTGATTCTATTGAAACACATATTTAAATTTTTGAGCTCACGCGAAGCTGACAAGCACATTTATTCAGCTAAGGTTTCGACGTTTTTATCTTCACCAGAGCCGATGATCCTAGTAGGTGGTCCACAGTTGTTCGGCTTCTCAATGTGGCGTTTTCGTAGTCGTACCGAGACGGATCTTCTACAATGGAAAATCGCACGAATGAGACATGCTCACCCGGAAGCGGTCTTTTATAGAGGGCGGTTGTTGTTGACATGACTATCCGTTGATAAGAATGTTTTTCAAAGGATAATCCACCCTGCCCTCCCAACGAGTTACTGCCTCATCGTGGCTGGGAGGTGTTCCTGGGTATCGGGTTGCGATGTACAGCGGGGATTCATCCACTGGTAAGGTCTCCCAAGCTGAGAAGGAGTCCGGCGTTTCCATCAGGAAGCCTAGCTAAGAGTAAACCAATAGCAGGATCCACCACCGTTCTGGTATCAAAGTCGCATGGTGGCAAATCTCCCTCTGATCCACAAGGGCTGCGACTGCCTGTGGTGGTTAAGACCTGGGTAGACTTTTGCCATGCTGATCTCGGGATTCCAGAGAGCCATAATGGTTTAACCAGCAAATCTCTGAAAAATAGAGAATTTGCTGGGGGCGCACAACCAGTGAGGGCGAGCCATTCAAGTATCACGTATCAAGTAAGTAATCAACCTTGTAGTAGTCGGTATTATGTTAGCTAGCCCACAGTTATTAGCAAAACAATTTTCACAGCGACCGTCATTTATCCTCGGTAGCAAAATAATAAACACGTTTTTAAATTGTTGGATTACGCAAGGTTAATTACGCAAGGTTGGTAAATACATTTATTCGACTGACGTTTCGACGTCTTTGTCTTCATCAGAGGCGATAACATTCATCAGAGGCTCTTCATCAGAAGCGGGGTCCATAGCTTTGATCTTTTTGATGTGGCGTCTTCTCAATATATGACACTGAATTCCACTTGCAGAAGAGATTTGGGGGAAGATCTATATCTCTACATTTAGAAAAACAGATAAAAGCAGCACGAAAAAAACCGTCTGAAGAAAATGTCATTGGGACTTGTACCAGTGTAATGTTTTGTTCTCGGCCCTGATGAACAAAAATGGAATCACGAAGGCTTTTCGATATGGAACTGATAACGAAAAAGTTCTACACCAAGCTTTTCGCGCCACACGATTTTCGCCTCGAACACTAAAATCAACATTGGAAAAAAAACCACTTGGAATTCTTTGTAATGAGGTTCGAGATGCGAAAGAAAGCATGAGAAAAGGCGCAGCTCCAGGAAGCACTGCTATCGCAGGCGACTTTCCTAGAGTTGAAAGGCCAGAGACCCCGTGTACTTCTCGTAAATCGTAGGACATCCCACTTTCAAAAGAAAAAAAAATGCCAGTACTGTAAAATGTCGCACCCTGTCATTCCGTTCAAGAAAGGTTACCTAAAAAATTTTCATAACTATTGTCGGAAATGCTTGTTGTACTCTACAAGCTCTTCACGAAGGTTATGCTATCATGCATATCAAGAACATTGGATGAGGCGAAAACACTTGAGCAAGCAGCATTTCAACAAGGATTTTGCTTCATGGGGCACATCCAAACTGTGTTCTGCGTCACTGAATTCTGTCGTGAATACAGCTGCCTCTAGTCCTAACCTTTCTCGATGATGAAAAAGAGTTTGACAGTTTCGAAACGAATGCATTTCTATGAGTGTTAGTCGACAGAGCTAACTGTTATTGGAACTGCACTACGAAAATACAACTTTTCTACGAACCTCTCACTATAACCACAGGAAAAAAGGTCGACAAGGCGGCACCATCTCGCTAAAGCTATTTACTGCTGCATCAAGACCAAGTCCGGGGATGATAAGATCAGAACACCTGAAGAACCTTCCGCCAATCCTCGTAAACACACTGGCTCGGCTCTTCACACGTTACCTGTTTGAATCCAAGGTCCCTACTCAATCGAAGACCAGCGAAACCGTGCTATTGTGCAGGAAGGATGGCTTAAACGATATCGGAAAATATCACCCAATCTGCTTGCTGTCTGTCGTCTACAAATTTTTAACTCGAGTCATGCTAAACAGGATCGGCAGAACACTGGACGAAGGACAGCCATGTGAGCAGGCAGGGTTTCGAGAATTTAGTATGATGGACCACATTTACACGATAACTAGGCTCATTGAAGTATCGCGAGAGTAGAAAAAACCACTCTATCTCATCTTCATCGATATACTGAAGGCCTTTGGTTCAACTGAGATAGAAGCAGCCATAATAGCTCTTGGTAGTCAAGGAGTCGCTGTTTAGTACATAAAGATTCGTGAGTTGTACAGAAACTTTATAACCAGGATACCATCATTCCTACAACGATATTAACATAGATGTCGAAAGAGGGGCTAGGAAAGGCGGTACCGTCTCGCTAAAATTATTTACCGCCACACCGCAGAACGTCATGTGAACATTGGAATGAGATAATATGGAAGTGAAAATCGATGGTCAGCAGTTACACCATCTTCGCTTTGATGATGGTATTGCTCTTATAACACCAAACATTAACGAAGCGGAACGTATGCTTGACGACTTTGATAAAGCCTGTGGAAAGATTGGTCTTCGACTAAATGTCACAAAAACGATGTTCAAGAACGGATTGGTCTTTCATGCCCCATTCACGCTCAAGGAAACGAATATCTCCGAATGCTCCAGTTATATCTATTTAGGTCGGGAAATCAATATGATAAACGACCTAGCTCCAGAGCTGAGCAGAAGGAAATGAGCAGATTGAGAAGTTTTCGAGAGCATCGAGGATATAGTGAAGAGAACAAAGAACACCCTACTCCGTGCCCACCTTTTCGACATAACGGTACTTCCTGCCCTAAGGTATGCGTAAAAAACGTGGTCGCCGTGTAAGCAGGATGAAAGATCACTCAGCGTTATCGAACGCGCAGTCGAAAGGACGATGTTAGGAGTATCCCGTTCCACACAAATAAGGCATGGGATCCGAAGCTCCGATTTGCGTTAACGACCAAAAATCAAAGATGCCGTTCTGTACGCCAAACAGTCGAAGATAAGGTAGGCTAGACACGTAATGCGAATGAATGACAACCAATAGACAGGAGCCGTTAGTGACTGGATTCCTCGGGGTATCAAATGCACTAGGAATGTAGGAAGACCACCGACCAGATGGTCAGAGTTCTTCACGAAGAGCCTAGAAGAAAGATATGATGTTCGACGATTCCCTAGAGTGAGTAGAACTCACTGGGTTACTCTTGCACTCGACAAGGACAGGGAAAAATTGAAGATTTACTGGCGCCGGGTCAAGTCACTCGACGATCAACGGGACTGCAGGTGACACAGGTGATTTATACCTACTGCAGTGGATAATAAAGTCACTCGATTCGAATGAGAAAAGCATATGTAATGATGGAAAATTCCTATCAAACTTTCGTTTCGGCGACGACATCGTTATCTTTTCAAGAAATACCAACAAAGCAGAGACGATGAACGATGAGCTCAACGAAGCGGCGAAATAGATTGGAAGGCGCATAGATAGGAGGAAGAGCTAGCTCAAAAACCTGTACTGCAAAAGAGAAAAAATCGAACTGCATGGTTTTTTGTTTACAGAAGTTGCTTCGTAGGCCTGCCGTGGACGTTAACTGAAAGTGGAAAACAGCATTATGGCTAGAACTAAGCAGAAGAATGAGAGCAGCATGGAGCATGGACACATTCGATGCTCTCAAGAAGCCATTGACCTGCCAACGAACCGGAAATTCGCACTCACCTTTTCGATTCAGCAGTTCTCGCACTCCATTATGCGACAGAGACATGGGCTGCTACTTTAACCACATCATGAATATTGCGTGCTACTCACAGAGCTCTTGATCGATGTTTTCCGAAATAAAACCGGCACGTGCAGTTTCTAGCCGGAATGCGAAGCGTTGATCTTCGGAATCTATCTCTTCTTTGACATTCAGAAAAACACACATCGACAGCAAAACATACTAAGCCACTCAAACAATGAGAAGAACATACCATAGATTGGATAATAGAACTGTGGACTCCAGGAGTATGCAGAGCATCCTCTAAGACGACCACTTACACGTTGGACGGACGAGATTGTGACTAAAATCTGTCAACTATACTTCCGGATGGCAATGTTTTACAGATCACGGTATGACACTCATACGTATCACCATTTACGAAACAAACAACCACCATAGACGAAGGTCGCGAGACAAAGAACGAATCGGAAAGGTACTGGAGTCCGCCGAACTCAGGGAAACATGGAATCCAGGTACATAAGTACCCAACTGAATATGCACTCAATCACTTCATTGATGCTTAGTGAAGTCAAACGCATAAAGCTTCCTTAAAAAATTAATCAATGCTAAAATCGTTATCCTTTCACCCCGTGACTGGTTTTTTTTGAGAGGAAGCTGGAAGGTGTCTGCAGCAGTGGAGAACGGAATTTCCCATAAATTGTATCAGGCTCCTCTATTTCCACAGGAAATCTAGGAAATATAGGCTTCCGTGGAGTTATGATTCCGTAAAAGATTCTGAGTGAATAAATTACAATATAGATTTGCTGCCACTTTAACAAAAAATATTGGAGCATTTTGCAATAAAAAGGTTGAAAGAGTCCAGGAGACTATAAGGCATAAAACTTTCGTGTCCGTACTATATCATTTTAGAGTGTCGCCTGTAAAGTGGTGCTGGCTTGTGAAAGGGGCAACAATTTAAATTATGTAGAGAAACACTCATTTATAGCGATCATCAACTACTTGTGCCTGGCAACATTAGACGGTGCATTTTTCCCCGCCCATCCCTCCAGGATTCACTGTTTCTTGTCAGTACTCCCACATCTCTTCCTGTGGGGTAAGTTTCGAACCCGTACAGCTCGGTGCCGACAATTTCCCATTGATGAGGAGGTGCAATGATTTCGTTTGAAGAGCACTTCAGCGTAAATACGAGCGAATTAAAACAATAAGTCGGCTACAGATACTCCATCACCTGGTCGCTCTACCATAACGAAACGTGTCTTGCTAACGCATCCTACTGTAGTGGTCAGCACAGATGCGGTGTTCCATGTCATGCTGAGAAATACTGTGGTTTGACAAGCAATTTAACGGTACCGGGTACGAAATTTAAGTGCCGGGATGCTGCTGCTACGAGACAGGAGATGCCAAATTAGGGTTTAGCTTGTCCTGTTGTAATGATAGAGGTCTCAGCAACAAATAGAATATACTTTCATAACTCTAGCAGATAAGATTTAACAGCTTAACAAAAATTGAAGACTGTTAAATGGAAACTATTACACATGATCAGAATAAAGAAGTGCTTGAACAGCTTTCCAATCTACTGACACATAGCATTTCTAGTACGGAAGCACCCAGTTAGCTTTCTACGCTGCACTAAATGATCGACCAGCATTTTCATAGCATTATCATGCCGAAACGCTATTTGCTTCAAGATAAGGCAAAAGGAGAGATCTAAATATCTAGATAAGCAATAAGATAATATCTATCGCAAAATAAAATATCTCCTAACAAAGAGTTAGAAAAAATCTGCCCTAAGTACTCCTTCAAACACAGACAAAAAGTAGTTTGCTTTAGTCTAAACGAATTCATTATTCTTAAACTAAATGCTTTGATGTTTTACGACCGGCGTTGTATAATATTATAATATTATAATATTATTATAATATTAGAGCATTAACTTACTGCATTAGTGAAGAGTGAGGCTGAAGTTGTTAAGCTCAAACCGTCATTCTTCCTAACACGGTTCATTTTCCAACATGTCCATATATTCGAACATAGCTGCTAACACACAGTTCACTTATTTAAATAAATATTTCTAAAACTTCACAACAGAATCACTTCTATATCCCTACAAAGTTTTAAAAATATCTTAGGTCTTAGGCAGCAACAGTTTTCCAAGCAGGTGACGTTTCATTCGTTCATTCGGCACATTTTGCTTTGTGAGACCACCTACGCAAGGGTCACATTGAACATGGCGAAAAAAATCACACCTTGGTCAAATATTTATTGACAGTTGCACTTACTTGATACTTAATTGACACTTGAACGGCCCGTTCTCACTGGTTGTGCGCACTCCAGCATAATCTCCATTTTTCGGAGATTTGCTGGTTAAGTTATTGTGGTTCTCAGGAATTCCGAGATCAGCCTGGCCAAAGTCTGGCCCAGCTCTTCACCACCACAGGCAGTCGCAGACCTTGCGGATCAGTTGGAGATTTGCCACCATGCGACTAGTTTGATACCAGGACTATGGTGAATCCTGGTATTGGTTAACTCTTAACTAGGCTTCCTGATGGAAACGCTGGACTCATTCTCAGTTTGAGAGAGCCTGCCAAGAGAATGATTCCTCCCGCTGTATATCGTAGCTCGACACCCAGAAACACCTCCTACCCACGGTGGTAAACCGTTGGGAGGGTTATAGTTACTGTGTAATAAAATTAGGCCTGTAAAAGAATGAAAACCTAGCTGTTCGTTTCCTGCATTTTTAAAAAGTCTATCAAGTCTACATCGGTGTTCGCATCTGCTAAAGTGGTACCCAAATACAACATTGCTTACTGTATGCCGTCAGCAATGCAAATACAGCTCATTACAATGAATCCTTGTAGATATCCAACCTTCCTTCTCCTACGCTGGCAACGTGTTTTAATAAGATGCAAGAAACTAGGCAAATCTAGAAGATGGGCTTAAACAGTAGACTATCTAATGAGCATTTCAATAGTTGTCGATAATGTTCGATACACAGAGTGCCTGAAGACCTAAAGGCTTAAAGAACTCATAGAAGAGGTTTAACAATGTCGCTAACATATTTCTTTCTAATTTCAAACATAACACTGCTTTTCGGAGACATCACTTTCCCGTTCATTGATAGGTTCGTTTGCTGGGATAAGAACTCTTAAGTGCAGAGGAACGACACATGACAATGATCCGTCGCGCCTGAAGCATCGTATTTCATCTTCAGATGGATCATATCTTCTCTATTGAAAAGTGTTTATTTTTCTGGATTTCTGCTTAATTAATGAAGCTGTCTATGAGTTGAGATATGCGTTCTGAATGTTGAAACGATGAGGTATTTTGGACGACACATAAATCACGACTCATATGGGATCGTTTCAGTTGAAGAAACCGTATATATGTGTCCTGTTGTGTCATTTGCCGAAGGAACCGAACTAAGAAGCACGTTTTTGAAGGATTTTTGTTTATCTGTGAAGAGTGCACAATATACTAAAGCGTTTCGCTGAAACGTTTTTCACTTCCGATGGCGCACTTTTCGTTCAGTAAACAACTGTTGTTCAAAACGTCACTGTGATCGGATTGAGCGATGGCGTCTCGAAATAGGATTATGCCGTTCGCTAAGAGGTTTGTCACTTGATCGACGAAGAAAAACCGGAGTTGCAACACTTGTCGCTATGAATGTCAGCAGAAATAATCCTATTAGATATAATCGTTTATCCATTATAAGCAACCTCATTAAAAGTGTTTTGTTCCCACTGGCTGACTCACCAAGAATTTTTGAAAATACAAAACAAGAAGAAATTAAATTTCTAGTTCTCTGCTGATTTAGGACGGTGGAGTGAACACGGACGATATATGCTCAAAACATTCCAAAAAAAACCACAGCGAAAATTTTTTCATAACATTAACAGCTTTTACTGAATAAGGTGTTATATTATACAACTTGATGACAGTTTGAACAGTATCCCAACCATACTCGAACTGAATCACTTCTATTAATGAACGATTGCAGGACAAAAAATGCAAGAAATGCAAGGAATCGAACGTTGTATGAGACAAGGACCTCAGAGCATCCAAGTAAGTATAGGTACCTTCTTTCGATGGCTTACCTACTTTTCATAAAGATGGATTTTGTCTAGATAATGTTATCACCATGACAGGAGACGAGATAACCGTGAGTACCAGTTCAGGTCGCGAGAGTGTCATTTCTACATCACGGTCATCTATGCTGAGGAATTTCACTTTTCTTTTCGAAAGCATAACTATGAAGAATAAAGCAAGAAAAGGAGGAATCGCCTCCGTCTCAGAAGAAAGCAACTCTTAAGTTGGCAAACACTTCTCTTCTACTCCAGTCTTCCATTCCACAGCGGCTGAGGCGTCATCTGATGACGATGTGGGAAGGACCTAACATGCCTTCCTGAGGATTCCAAGAATAAAGTAAGAGTCGAGAAAAGGTCATTTCCAAACCAGTACCACAGCAGTCAACTTGAAATTGCGATAAAGACCACATTTTTACTCGTGAACGTAAGCATATATGCGTTAGAAGAGATATTTGTTTTGTTTTTTCTTCTAAGGAAAAAAACGCAGGTGGCATAAATCATGATATGGTCACATGACGCCCGTGTAAGATATGTATAATCTTTAAAGACGATATGAGTGCTTTAAGCCAAGATAATAGTTCAAAGAGCTTCTCACAAGGCGGCTATTGGTTGAGTGACAAACAGCTGACCCATGGCATTCCGGCATATTTATTCTCTTATTGATAAAATTTCCCATAGCTGATGGTCGAAGTCGTAAGAGGTGTCATCGGAAGGGTACATAGCCAAAATTTTAAAATTATCTGGCGAAGGAGTTAAGCGCGAAGCTTCATGCACTTGGAAACCGAGTGAATTTGATGGCTTTAACTTTAATTTAACTTCTTATGAGCTGATGAAATCTACTCGAAATCGAACGCCCTACGTATTTTTGTTTTCTAACAAACTTGTAATATGTAAGACTACAAAGGATAAGGACACTGGCAGAAACAACTTTGAATGAAAAGTAGTGGAAGAACTACGAGTTCTTTTTTAGCAGCATCGCATACAAAATTCAGATTAATCTCTACATAAAAAGGTTTCATAGGATATTGGCGAAGTACACTTTGGTTCAGCTAAGCCCAAGAGCTACCAGACAAAGGATTTCCGAAAGGTTTGTGATGAAAAATCACAGAAAACGGTGAAACAACGAATAAATGCTCAATGAACATATGACATGATGTAGTAAAGTGAAATGGATCTGAAAGCTAGCAAATGACACAGCGGCTTATCTTTTAAGTGCGTACTTTGTGTTCAGGTGGAAGTACTTTCACTTAAAAACTATAACTTATTCATGATTATTGTATTATTGTACTAAACGATAATGTGCGTAGCATAAAGGACAAATGCCAAGCTTTCGTGTTGACCAATCGCGGAGTGATGCGCCATGCATTCCACTTCATTAAGCACGGCCAGAGGTGGATGAATGTATATTTGGTTAATAAAGTCACTTGTGGTGGCCCCTTTCGATACGTCAAGGCAGTGCTGCTACTTTCCCAAACAAGAGTTGTACTACTTCACTGGCCCTTGATGGATGAGGGGTTGGTGGGCCCATGATAGGCGATTGAATCACGAACGCATGTCCATTGCACAGCACCTCAAGCCACTGCTTTGCATGCGTCCTATCTGCGTTACATACTCTAAAAAACTGTTGCATGTTATAAATGTAATAGAGTGCTCTCTATACCTAAACGATGGAATTCGGAAATTAGCAACAGCTTTTCGCTGTGACAAGTTAATAAAGCTTTGAGGAGACTTCTTCAAAGCGGCTTGGTGTTAACAGAGTAGGCGGTCATCAACGGGATTCAACACATTTTTTTCGAAAATAGTTATCAAGTCTTTAAAGATTAAAAAAGATACATCTCTCGGAGTTAATCAATCTCTGAGGGATGAGATTTCATTCGATTTCATTAAACAGCGTTAGAGTGACTGAATACATATATGGCCTACACAATGAGTTTCCGGTGGCCTGCCGTAGTATCGAGTCAGTGCTGTTCTCCTAGACAAGTCTGGTAGCAATTTTCTGACTCCGGGCGGATGGAGTGCCTGGTGGGTTTGGGGTGCGGATTCCATCCGTGTATTGGAGGGCGCCTCTAACCACTTCGTTACACGCGCCCATAAAGTGTTACTGTTTTTCTATTTCGTAATTATTGTAGAGCTTACAACTCACAATTGATGCATATTAAATATTCTATAAATAAGATCGCATTTAACGCAGTGGTGTTCGCTTTTTTCCCAGCCATGTTATTGACCTATAGGAGCTATCAGCGCCCTGATGGTTATATTTCACATAATACCCTGCCATTAAAAAAGAGTAGGCGGCAAATTAAAAGTGGCGAGATTGTAATTTGCAGCACAGCTTCAGCTTAACTAGGTATGATGCCGATTTGTGCTCCACAGATTAATCCCGTTTACGGGTAATCGCTGATAGCCAACAGCACCGATGAGAGAAAGACGAAACAAAGGTCTCGCGCGGTGTGGTGGTGAACGCGTTACCCCCAGGAATGGGTAGTGGCGTGTTCGGTCCCTACAGCAGAGACCAGCAGTCCGGAGTTTTGCAGATATCTCAGCATAATCATGTTCATCCTATCTCCAGATCTTAACACCATCATGAAGAGATATTTCCGTTGGAATATGCATTGCATTCTGTTCAGTTTCCAGTGGACGAATTGCTTTGGAAGTTGCTCCTCTTTTATTTTATACCTGTCGTTAAAGTAAGTCCTCTCCAAAGTAAGTCTCAAACTAAGCAAAGACTTATGTCGCAAATATTGGTGTAGAAATACTTTTCCTCATTCAGTCAGTTATTCATAAATGAACTTCAACACCACCCTTTGCACGGCTTTCCTAGTTATAGGGGGTTCGTAACCAGTGTACACCAATAATCGGTAGGTGTAGTCACCTTTTGAGCTCATTTTGACGTATAACGTGGGCCCGTACTTGTGCCTCTCATTTGGAATATGGTGCGCGAAAGCGACTCTACCTTTAAATGACACTGGACGACGAGCTCATAAATAAAAGTAATTAAAAAATCCATAGAAATCTCCGAGCTCTGTGCACAGAAACAAGATTTCTGTATACATTCCAGGTTGACCATCGTTAAAGATCCGAAGATTGTGAAACATTATACTGCAGGAATACTCAATACTGACTTCATTAACACTTTCTTCCTTTCTCTGATTCTTTTTCGTTAGGGTATTTGACAAAATTATGAGAGGCTCCACTTCATCTCCCAAATCTCCAGCATCTTCATAGTCGTACGCGATGAGAAACTGATCGATACCCAAGTTGAAGCTATAGTCAGCTGAAATAGCTCGAGGCAACAATGTTATATTTTTGAGTAGTAAAATTAACCCAAAACAATAAATAAGGAAATTCATTGTAAGTGTGAAAGTCGGTGGCATCAAGTTAAATGTTGATAAGAAAGAGAGAAAGCAGAAAGGAGAAGAATTTGAAGGAGGAAGCACAGAACGAAGACAGCCTCACAGTGGGATTTTCACAATTTACACACCCGAATCTTTCTGGATATTCTTGAAGAGTGATAAAACAATAGCGGCAGACTTTAGCCAGGCTGACCTCGGGATTCCAGAAAACCACAATGAATTAACCAGCGAATTTCCTAAAAATGGAGATTATGCTGGGGCCCTCACAACCATTGAGGATGGGGCATTCAAATATCAAGTGTCAAGATAAAACAAAGACTATGAAGTTTTCGATAAAAATTATGGAAAATTTAGCTGTTCATTGATGCAACCGATGTTTGAATCTATTGATTTGTCTTTGCTTCTTCTACGAGACCAAAAAGAGTTACTCATTACGGCAAACATATCTCAGAAGCGAACTTTATCAACTGAAATTAAAAACATCGGAATCATTTAAATAAACTTCAAATGAAACTCACATTTTGGCAAGATTATTACTTTTCTTTAGAGTAACCGATCAAAGTGGCTCGTACAACTACGGCAGGTTTTCAACTTCTCAAGTCCTCTACTTATCGAAAATTATTGCGAGTTATTAAAGAACCGGCGTCGTCCCTTATGTTGGCCATTCAAAGTTCAGTTCTTGAGCACTAATTCATCGTTTTTCCACTTGTAATTGTTACGATAGGTTGTAGTTGTCGTATGGAATGATGGGTTGAACGGAATACCGAATTACACTCAAAGTAAGTTATAGAATCCAAATGCTGGATGATGAATTATAGACACATTTGGCAAATTGTAGCAATATGCGTCTAAATCAAAAGGCCGACTTCCTATGAACATCAGCATAATTAGTTGATATATTTATTCATATGATCTTTTCTCGTTCTTGTCTATCTTCTTGCTGATTCTTATTTAGCCAGTGCACGGTTGGAATAGGTCTTCGTTGCCGTTGTTGTAGTCGTTGACGTCGTTGCTGTTGTTGGTGTTCTTGGTCGATGGCTGACGTCTCGACGACTTCACCTTTCTCATAGCGTAAACGTATTTAATGTAATAGTAGTCTTATGTTATACATAGCTATGACCTCTACCAAACTTTTATCAGCTCAAAGAGATCAGTTTATAAGATCGTATGAATAAATACATCTAGATCGATAAAACAAGGCCCTTTTAGAGGTGTGTAGTGTTTTCAATCCTTCAAATCCTTCTTCTATCGTCGAAATTTGTCGACGAAGAAACTAGCGATGGCAAATTTAAATTGCAGACGAGTTTCCCTGTTTTGCAGGTTTTAATTAAATCAACACTGGTAGCACATCTGTTAAGGACCGGACCAATAGAGTAGTGCTTCCGTTCGCTTCGAAAATCCATCCGACTTTCTCGACACTTTTCAGTTTGTCTTATGGACATTAAAAAAATGACAAGACCAATTCTCATGAATTAACCCGATGAAAAAATTAAACTTGCAAAAGCTCTTAGAACCATGCTAAATGACTAATATGACAAACGCAACTATAGCAACAATAAGAGGTAACGTATGGCGCAGCAGTCGAAGGCGCCCTACGACACACATGGGATCGCTCTCCGCGCCAGCCGTGGCTCACCAAGCCTTCCATCCATCCGGGGTCGGCAAATTGGTATCGACTTGTCTGAAAGGATAGCAGAACTGGCTCGATACATCGGTAGGCCACCGCGAGTCATTGTAAAGGCCACATATGCATTCAATCAATCATAGTCCAGATACGGATTCAATCGTCTTCAACGATGCTTAATGAAGTCGAGTGCATGGTGCATCCCTAAGGGATTGATCAACGCCGAGAGCTTTACCTTTTTTCAATAGCAACAATCTCACTACAAATGCGGATGAAGTCTGGTTAAAAAAACTGTTTGTGAACGTAAAACATTGGAGCTGTCAAGTAAGAGGAATTAGAGCTGCAGTGTTGTTGCTGGACCCGTTTTCAATAAAAATAAGGCAATAGCGCTTGTTCACAGAAGTGCCTGTGGTAATCGTCACTCCTTCGTTATATCTGTGATTATAATAATTTAAGAGAAAACTGTGGCGGAGATAGCACAGTAGCAGTGATGTCCGTCATCACGAATGCCGTGCTAGTTCGACTCCGCTCCGGATTAAGCAAGGCTTTCATCCCTCTGAGGTCTGGAAATTGGTACCGGACTTCTCTGGAAAGAAAAATCACTCTCTCCGATCTAAATTGGAACACTCCATCCTGTCTATCTCAGGACACCAAGGAGAATTGCTCGACCGGCATTCTACTACATTGAAGATGAAACGAAAATCCTCAAGCAGAAACTGAAGTCACACGTAAAAACTTGGAAGACCTTCGTGGGTGTTGTATCCGAGAAAACGAATTGGATGTGAGAGGTGTTGGGAGCCGCACAGTAGACATGAAGACGGATCAAATAAAATAAAAATAAAAATAAAATAAGAGAAAACTGCAAAAAGAAGAAAATCCTACATCCACTTGTGGCTCTTTTTTTGACTTCTAGCTGTTAAAGGGAGTCTTAGAGAACAAGTGTCATGTGAACAAATGCACTCTTAAAGCTCATAGTCGAGTAGTCGCTCTCTGAAAGAGGTGAATGTTTTGAAGCCAAGCATGTGAAGAAATAAGTAATTTTTTTCGAAACAACAACAAAAAGAAAAAGTTACTGAACTTAAAATATGGAAACGAAAACTGTTCCAAAACAATGTTGTCTTCTCGTTCAGACACGAGGTTGTTAGTAAAAAGCGTTATTCAAAATTGACAGATGTTTCTGCGGATTTCGCCTTCTTCATAGGCTAGAAAGGTCATGTCAATTGCAACCTACTCAGTGGAAGCATTTCCATGACCTCAATAGGAAAAAAAAATATTTGGCTTCCATTGTAGTTTAGTTCCATTGTGAACAATCTTGTGTCTGCTCGAGATAAATACACTGACTCATTGAACGATGCCAACGCTAATAGAAAGTCGTTCCTGGGAATTGTTTCATAACAATGCAAGATATTGTAGAAGCGGAGAAATGTACAGAATGTTTTGAGTCATTGTTATGAAACAATTTGTGGTCGCCGTCGAAAATTCAGAAAATGAAACGAATTGAAATTGAGGCAATAAATTAGTCGTCGTCTCGTGTATGACACAAACCTCTGCATATTCCCGTTCAAAGTTAGTAAACATGGAAATATAGAAATCTTATGAAGCTTACCCCACCGTTAATAGTACGGGATGTCCACGGCTTGTTCACCTCGCTTTGTCGTTAAGGGAGCACATGGTAAAAAATGCTCAGTGCTCATCAATCTTAAGGGATGTGTCAAACGTGAAACGATTGAATGCGTATGCGTTCTGCACAAAAACTTTCGAGGTTATGTCGATGTATAAGACTAGTAATTCGCTATTTAGAGGCGGATAGCACAGTGGTGGTGATGTCCGTCATCATGAGCATAATGCTAGTTCGATTCCACCCCGGGCCAACCAAGCCTTCCAACCCTCCGGAATCGGGGAATTGGTATCGGACTTGTCTGGGAAGAAATGACCTTCTGCAATCCAATTGGAAACGCTCCAGCATGGCTATCACAGGACTCCAGAGAGAATTGCTCTACAAGCATTCTAAAACATTCAAGATGAAATGGAAATCCTCAAGCAGAAACCGAAGCCATATGTAAAGTTGGAAGTTTTTCATAAACAGTGGGTGCGAGGAAACAAATCGAATGTTAGAAGTACTGGGATCCGCACAGTAGGCGTGAAGACGGATCAAATAAAAATAAATTCGCTATTTTCTTAACAAGCACAATTAACAAAAGCTGATGTTTCGACGGATTTTGCATTCTTCAGAGTACGGAAAGGACTAGTTGACTGCAATCTAGTCAGGGTAATGCACACAAGCTCAACGGAAAAACCATGAAACTTTGATTCCAATCGCAGTAGAAACAATATAGCTTCCTCACGCACATATCGTTCTCTACGAGTTTTCCACTCAGTCTTCCACGTAGAGAATAACAGGAGAAAGTTCACGTGCATGGGTACTGTGCTTCTTGCACGTTAAAATGTCACTCTTAATCAATCAGTCTGTTAATCAGTCTCTATTGCGTGAGATCACGAGTGATAGAGATGCATTCCTTCCACCGTTCATTCTTGGAACTGAACTTGCACCGAATATTCTAAAACATCCGCTAGTTTTTAATCACTTGTGCGAGAATTTAAAGTTAAACTTCCCTAGCTGATAGGGAACAGAGACATAACGGTGAAGATTTTGAACTAGGATTTACCATTCTCTTCTCGCAAAGGAATCGAAAACTTTAGCGTACAAATCTATATAAGCATTCTAGATAGATTCGAAAAACCCAAAGTGAACCGCAGAGAGGGATGATTCGTTACCATGTATGATTTCATGTTGTATCCCAGATTAATATTTTAACACGAGAGAGAGACATAACGCATTGGTGTGAACTCTATGCGCCGTCCCGACGTGGAGTGAGACCGACACACATAAAATAATGAGTGCGAAAAGCTATCTTGTTTCCCTTTTGATTGAAATCTAGATTTAGTGCTTTTTCTATTAGAGTTATGGAGCCCTTTGGTTGATTAGACTGCAGCCAACTTGGCGTTTATGGGTTTGAATAAACTTGTGAAGCATTTTCCTCAGTTCCCAAACAGGAAGTTCAAACCGCATGTCCATTAAAAATAAAGCGGAACTGCAGCACGAAAATATAGCCTTCTCATCGACCTCTTAGAATACCCACAGATAAAGGGGTGCGAGAAGACACAATTTCGCCAGAGCTGTTCAGTGTCGCACTGCAGTGGATAATGAAGTCACTCGATTGCAATGAGAAAGGCATGCGTATTGATGAAAAATCCCTATCAAACCTTCGTTTCGATGGCGCCATCGTCATCCTCTCAAGAAGTACCAGCGAAGCAGAGACGATGAAAAATGACCTCAACGAAACGGAAAAAATCGAGCTACACATAAATCGGAAGGAGACCCAGTTCATGAAACCTAAGGTGCAGGGGCTATCAGATTAAATTGGATGGTTGCCTGATTGCGGAGACCACCTTGTTCATTCACTTTGGGCAATCAATGAACATGGAGGACAACACGAAGGAGGAATTAGACAGAGGAATGAAAATAGCTTTGATCGCACTGTGGCTTCTCAAAAGGTTCAACGATCAACTAATGGAACCGAAGCCTCGCTGTTCATCTTTTCAACTATGCAGTCCTCCCTGTGCTTTGTTATGCAGCAGTGACATGTAAAAAAAACTTCAGCAATGTTGACAACTTTGCGCACCACCGTTAGAGCGCTTGAACGATGTCTCCTGAAATTTAACCTGCACTCGTAACGTCTTGTCGGCTTTAACAACTTAGTCCTTCGAAATCTGTCCCATCTTCGGAATTCAGAAAAAAACACATCGATAGCGAAACGCAGATGAACAGGTTACATAATAAGAAGAACGGATGGCAGATGGATAGCAAAGAATAATGGAGTGGAATACAAGAGAATGCAAGCGTCCTTTGGCAAAACCATTTACACTATACGTGGACGTATTCATGGCCAACATTAACCATCAGCACTCGCCTCGCAAATGGCAACGATTTCAGTACTACGGAATGTTCCTTGTGGACGTCACCATGTTCGAAACGGACCACCAAGATGGACGACGATTGCGCGAAAGAGAAACGAATGGAAATTATACTGCGGCCCGTACAATCAGAGAAGATGGGCTGTCCAAGTATGGAAGTAGGTACGCAATTTCGTTAAACAGTAAGTTACACAATAAAATACAATACAATACAATACACAAGAAAAAAGTTGCTTGCAAAAAGAACTTTTATTAAAACTAATTATAACTATGTTGTATTATTATTGTGAAAACTAGAAAAATAGTAGAAATGTGTACAAAGTCACTGCCTTCAAATTCCACATATGAGACTAGAACTAAATCTTGGATGAAGATTCCTGATAGGCTTAGCTCGTCGAAGATATTGTGCTTGCAAAAAAGAACCGTTCATTTTTCTTGTTTATCTGTTCCAAGAGAAATCAAACACTGAACTAACAGAGAAACAATAGATTTATAAAAGTCTCCTATGGAAATCCTTCAAGTGGATACTTGCCTAAGTTTTTAAAAGAAAGAACAAAAAGCGCTTGATGAGTACCCAGCATTAATTTTAAGTTGTTTCTTCTATATTTGGAAACTATATGCAGGCCAAGGGGCATGAGGCACAGTGGTAGTAGTGCCGATTATCGCCAGCACGGTTCTTGTTTGACCACGTCCTGTGCTCACCAAGCCGTCTATCCCTCTACGGTCGTGAAAATTGCTACCAGACAACTCTGGGAACAATTGAATTCCTATATTTCAAGTGGGAACGCTTTAGTCGTTCTACCTTATAGTTCCACGCAGATTCGACTCGACTAGCATTTAACGATATTCTGATAGTAAAAGAGAATCCTCATCCAGCAGTCAAAGGCACACGCAAGAAGTTCGAAGTCCGTTGTGGATGATGGATATGTGGAAAGGGACCGAATTAGAGAAGAGCTGGGAACACACAATTGATGTGAAGACGAGTCGTGTGAAAAAACATTTGCAAACACCTCCGCAAGAATCTATCATATTTAGCACTAATGAAGGAATTATTGTGTTCTTACGAAGTGTCTCTGATGACAGTCTTACCCTTTTTATTTACTGCCTACTATTATTTTTAGCGGCAGGGTGTCATGCGAAATACAACTAGAATAACACTGAAATATTGGCAAAACCTCGGACCGCAGGTTTCTGCGGTGGGGAACGAACGCGCTATTGTCCTTCCCGGGAAGTAACGCGTTCACCACCACATCATGCGCATCCTTGGTTTCGTCTGTCTCTCAGCTAATTCTATTGATCGGCGCCATCAGCAATCACCCGTCAATGGAACTGATCTAGGGAGCCCAAATCGGCAACGAACCCAGTTAAGCTGAGGCTGAAGACGAAATCACAGTCTCACCCTTTTTATTTACTGCCTACTATAATTTTTAACGGCAGGGCATCATGTGAAACAGAACTAAGATAACGCTGAGATCTTTAATGAGTTGTTAGGAAATACTTAGCACTTTTAAGAATGGTTCTTGTTGCTTAGTATTCCTACGATTTCGTATTCTTCTCAGCAGTTTTTTATTGTTTTCGAGCACTTTTTAAGAAAGGGAACCATCCATACACTGTTCATGTAGAGGAAATTCTGACGAGCTTTACTTTAGGCATAGTTTACTGTCACTTCGTCAAAAGCAGAGTTTAAAAGATTCCATAGCTTAGGCATCCGAAGGGTCACAGACTGATGAATGTTCACTTAATTTTCTTTTGTTTACTTGACAACTGATACGCCTTTACTATTACTGAAACAGACCACCGTTTAACTTCGATAGTAAAATGGTCAGCATATGTTTAAATTGCTAAGCTTACATGACGGTGTTTTACAGGTTTCAACCGACCAACGTTTCGGCCTTTTCGTCTTTATCACAGTCAATGGTCCGAGTCGATGGTTTTTCGTCTTCTCTATGTGGCGTCTTCACCTTTGTATCGAGACGGATTTTTCTCAGCGGACCATCTCTCGAATGAAGCACAATCACTCGGTGATACAAAATGCTTTTATGCAAGATGTTGATGGTCGATAGTAGTGATTGTCGTGTGATAGTAATTTGTTTTCCCGGACAATCGATCCTGTAGAAGTCGGTACCATTATCAGCTACCAAAGAGCATAACAATATTTCAAAACCGACATTCCTTTAACCTCGATATGACTAATCAACATGTGTTTAAATTGCTGAGGTTACACGTGGTTGACATATCAATTTTATTAAAATTGAATTAAACTGAGTTGAATTTTTATATTTTAAATTCATTTGTCAACCTCGTGTAAGCTCAACAATCAAACACTTGCTGACACCTTTAATAATCCCTTTCGAAGCAAATTCGACTTAATAATTTTCTGTATGATTGAACCAAGATAAGACTGCCAGAAACTTTTATTCGGCTAACGTTTCGACGTCTTCGTCTTGTTCAGAGCCACGTTGATCCGAGTCGACTACCCATAGCTGGTCGTTGTTCCGATATGCTCAAGAAATTCAACTGATTTTACATTGAGGATAACGCTGACGTCTCAGTTAAGATTTTGTAATCGATTAATGGCTACTGTTACTTACAGATCACAAAATTTTTTCAGTAGAAAAGAGACGCTGTCAGGATATCCGGATATCTCCAAATGTTTTGTTCAGAACGTCAAGCGCATGTCTAGCCAGGCTTGTAACTCCCGGTGAGTAAAGCTAGCACTTGCCTAAGATAGCAAAGCAGAACTACATTTATTTATATTTTTCGTCATTAAATTTTTGAAGAATCCAAAGCTTAGTCCGCGTTAAAAGCTATGAATATAGTCTTTAATTCGCCTAAGCCTCCCAACGGTTTATCGCCTCATCGTGGCTGGAAGGTGTTTCTGGGTGTCGGATTGCGATATACAGCGAGGGGATTCGTCCCCCAGCAGGGTCGTTCAAGCTGAGAAGGAGTCCGGCGTTTCCATCAGGAAACCTAGCTAAGAGTAAACCAATGCGAGCACCCACCACCGTCTTGGTATCAAAGTTGGTATGGTGGTAAATCTCCCTCTGATCCACAAGCGCTGCCACTGCCTGACGTGATGACGACGTCGGGCAGACTTTGGCCAGACTGTCCTCGGTATTCCAGGAAACCACAATGGCTTAACCAGCAAATTTCCGGAAAATGGTGATTATGCTGGAGCCCGCACAACTAGTGATGACGGGCCGTTTAAGTATCAAGTATCAAGCAATTCGCTTAAGTGGCTATTTTCAAGTCTAAGTAGAAGACTCCAATTCCTGCTAAATATTGCAAATAATTCGACATTTCTTATTCACTGGCTCTTCACGGCAGGGATGTGAAGTACAACCACAAAGATGCTGAGATATGAGCAAAAATCGGAACCTCAGATACGCTTCAAACGCGCGTTTACCCTTTCCGGCAGCTCACCTGCTATCCATCACACCACCTGGGGCTTTTGCTTTGATTTTCTCATAACCATATTTTAACTCTGTCACTGCTACAACAATCATGTCTCAACGCAGAGAGATAAAAAAGGTTAGCAGAGTCAGCACTGATGAGTTAAAACATGACTAAGAGAAAGGCAAAGCAGGAGCATCGGCTGGCGTGGTAGATAGCACGTGGACCCCATGAAACGCTAATATCGGGGGTTCGAAGCCCAACTGAGGCTCTGGGTTTTGCTCATGTTGCAGCATCCTTGTAGTTGCATTGCAAATAGTGTTTTCAACGAATAGGAAATTGTGGAATGCATAAGTACTCTGTATCTATAAAAACAGTGAATTACTTGGATTGTCCACATAACGAAGTGGGAATTACAGCGATATGATTGCCAATCAACCAATCTCATTCATACAGGGAGGATCCCTCGATACATTTAAACACAGAAGAAAGCCCTCATGGACATGAGCTAAGACCTAGGTGAATTCAGCCGATAGGCTAGCAGTCAATGCCACATCGGCTTGACCTCTATGCTCAGCATATTATGTTATTGTGCTGCAGTAAATGCGGTGTGCCCACTCAGTTGAAAACTTTCCCAAGTATATAGAAAATTTACTCGATAGCAATGAATTGTGACTCAGCAAGAAAGCTCGACGTCTGCTCCGAGAGACTGTCATTACTTGTGAGCAACACGCTGTTATGAGAAAGATTAAAAATGAAGAGATTCATACTAAAACTACGACGCTATCAGTTGGACTGTGAACTGGTTGCCATTTGTATACCTGGTATTTACTGGAATCACAGGTGATGCAGAAGAGAAAGTGACGGTCAATAGAAATTTGAGCAAAAGGAAAAGAAAACTGGAATGAATCTTTGGAAAAGACGAACGGTTAAAATGAATATAATGGGAAAAATGTGCTGATGTGCTCATTGATCGATGCGTGAAGCCGTTGGAACACTCTGCCGTATTATTACACGTGGAGACTGAGGAATGCATCGGCACTGAGAATTTCAATCTCACTAATGAAAGCGTTGAGAAGTCGCAGAAAAACGTACCAGTTCACTGGACGACTAAAGCATAGTAGAAATTGAGCGGCGTAAACACCAGGAAGGGAACTACCATCGAGGCATGACTTGAAGAGCACAGATTTTGCAAGAACCTTCACCAACTACCATAAAGTAGAACAGAAAGACATGAATTCCAGTAGTCACTCAGCTAAAAGTCTTATAGGAGTCTCCTTAGCTCCATGATATTGCCAGTTATTACACCGTCACCATTACATCGTTAATTCGCGCGAGAGGTAACGTGAGAAATGGCTAGGCATGAAGCGAGCAAAGCGGGCCTGGACATCGACAAGCCGAACGACAACAACTCGCGGGTAGATTTCAGGAATACTTGCTTGAATACACTTGGACGGTCCGTCTTCACGAGCTGTGCGGACCCCAGCACATATGCCATTCATTCCTTTCTCTGGCAATCGTAGTCCTTGGTGGTTGTCTTGTTCGAGCATGGTAGCGCTTGCGAGTCTCATACCGTGATCTGTAAAACAACTGTAGCTGCGAGTGCAGCTGATTAACTTTGTTTACGAACACGTCCGCCCAACGTGAAGGTGGTCGTCCAAGAGGACGTTTGCATTCTCTTGGAGTCCACTCGGAGTCTTTTCGTCCGCCTGTCGTCTGTTCTTCTCATTATGTGACCGGACCATCTATGTTTCGCTGTCCATGTATATTCTCCTGGATCTCGAAGATGCGACAGATTTCGAAGGTCAGAGCTCTGCATTCGGTCTAAATATTGAGAGTGCCGGTTATATTTCAGAAGACATCGCTCAAGTGCTCTGTGAATAGTTCGAAGCGTTCTTGACGTAATTGAAGTATCAACCCACGTCTCTGCAGCATAACAGAGCGCTGCGAGCACCGTAGAATAAAAGAGATGGGCGCGGATTTTCGGGTCCTTCAGTTGGTCGGTGGCTTCTTTGAAAGGACCCGAATGCGGCCCAACTGCTCTCCTTCCTCTGTATAGTTCCTCCTTTATGCTGTTTTCCATGCACATTGATCGTCCAAGGTAAACGTACGAGGTGGTCTCTGCAATGAGAGAGCCATACAATTCAATTTTTTCGCCTTCGCACCATGGGTTTCTCATGAACTGGGTCTTCTTTCGTTTTATGCGAAGTCCGATTTTTTTCTCCGCTTCATCGAGCTCGGTGATCATCATCTCTGCTTCTCTAGCACTTCTTAAAAAGTTGAATGACAGAACTACCGATGTGTCGAGTAGGCTCCATCTTCTGTTTGTCACAATATGGTCAATCGCTGCATGTTTCATGCCGTTGCAAGACTCCCATGTCCAGCGGCGGCTTTCTTTCTTCTGGAAAAACGAGTTTTCATGGAAGAGACGTGTTTTTGACAGGAGTCTTGTGAGACGGTTCCCATTCTATTTTTTTTCTCCTAATCCAAAATTTCCGTTTCTGTATTCGCTCTCGTTGGCCTTTCCTATTCTGGCGTTTAAGTCTCCAACATCAAATTTATGATATGCTTTACCATTGCGGATGACTTCCTTCAATTGATAGAAGAACGCATTTAATTGGTACTCATCAGTTGCGTCGGTCGATGAGTAGGAGTTGATGACTGTGATTTTCTTATAATGCGACAGTTGAAGACGGAGCATGGCTATGCAATGGGATAGGATCTCGTGTGAGTTAACGAAATGAACGATGGACAGGTGTACGAAAAAACCTACGCCAGCGACATTTTGTGACGGGGCCTTTTCTCCACGGATGAAAGGGTCCCGTTGTTTAGTTGGCGTATGTCGATCTTCTTGATGTTTGTTTCTTGTAGTGCGAGCACATGATATTCAATGCGATCCGCGGCTACAAGAAGAGAGTGAAGATCGGAGTCTGTGAAAAGTGTTCTGGCATTATACGTGCATAGTAAGAAACAATCTCCATGGGGTGTCGTGCGTGTGTTCGTCAGATCCGGTTGCAATGACGTCCTGCGTAACCCGAGATTTTCTGGCCTCTCACCGATTGTCTCACCGCCTAACGTCATAGACGGGAGCACCCAGTGTGCAGGGTACTGAGGCTGGACTATTGGTGGTCGTGTAACTCGGTCGCCCTGGAGTCCTGGCATAACTTTGCAAGGGCGTGTCCAGGTCTTCACCACGATGTGGATCAGAAGGAGGTGTATTTTCGGCGATGAATCCTCCGCTCGATCTTCCTATTAGTTGATTCGGAGAGATGTTAAAACCGAAATCAGAAGCGAAAGTAGGAATGTAAAATTAACCGACCGCTCAAGGGCGATGTAGAAGCCGAGTCAGGAATTTACATCTTAATGTAGTTATTCACCTTAGTTTAACTAATTTTACTCCAGTAATTTTGGCAACTGTAAAAGAAGCACTGACAATAAGACAAAAAGATCGTCATAGCTCGACAAGCTATACACTTTCTCCGTTGCTTGATACAACATCAAGACCTTCCGAACTTCATCAAACGAAAGCGAATTCACGAGATATGCGGTAAATCAGAAAAGCCAACGAGTACGAGGCTTCGAGATGAAACTACTTTGAGCCTACGAAGGAAGCAGAACGAGATGTTTGCCGGAATGAAGAAGTGTGTGACGAAGGAACATTTTTGTGCTTTGTGTTCGGAGGATCACCTTTGGACGAGAATAGTGACTTTGAAGAAGGCGATACTGCCGAAACGTTAGCTTTAACGGAATAAAGAATAAAGTAACAGCTCGTGTTTGCTCAACAAGATTATCGATAATCGTAATAACCCATGTTTACCTACTCATAGTAATACAAGCTATTTCATGCGCAGTTACTTCAATGCTGCAAATAGTGCAAAAGATACTCTTCTTAATCTTTCACACGCAGGCATTCCTTCTCCGCCTCGACAGAAACGCCATTAGTACGATAGAAAAAAAGCCAAATACCACGTTGTTAAGCTAAGAGAAGAGTGTAGAGAATAATTCCCATTTCTTAACGCACTATCTTCGTTCTATGTGCAAATTACTTCCAGAAATTGAGCTTATCTGTTTCATTCGCTGCTGGTTGGAAAGTGCTCTGTAACGACCTTTATAAGCTTTCACTTGCGCGCTTGTAAAAGCTCATGTTCAACAAGCGCTTTCATCTCTTGGTGGGTTGACATTGGAAATGACGATAGGATAAACCTTTCGGTTCTGATCAGTTCCTGAAGAAAGCGCCATGCATTCAACTTCATTGAGCATCGTTGGAGGTGATTGAATGCATATCTGGGCTCTACAATGACTCTTGGTGGCCTACCGATGTATCGAGCCAATGCTGCTAACCTCCGAGGTAAGTCTGGTAGCAATTTACCGAACCCGGAAAAATAGAGGGCTTCGTGACCTTTGGGGCGGGGATCGATTCCACTTGTGTGTTGCAGGGCGCCTCCGACCATAGCGCCACATGCGCCCAACCCAAATGGTCACTAAACACTTGCTAGAAAAGAGTCACACCAACTCCGGCAACATTTATTCATTCGGTATATCGCAGTCGTTTTATTTTACGTCGTACCTTGTATGAAAAAAAAGGAATAGGAACAAAGTAAATGTAAAAACACTGTGGTTTCCACTGCAGCTTCAGCTTGACTGGGTTCAATGCCAAATTGTGTTCCTTAGATCATTCTTGCAAACGGGTAATTTCGGATAACGACAATAGAGTAAAAACACGGCTGAGAGAAAAGCGAAGCAAAGTTCTCGGTTCATGTGGCAGATGGCACGTGAGCCTCACTCTCGGTTAGGATAATTGAGTGTTCGAAACTTACCAGAGGCTCCAAGTTTTCCTTACACCTCACATTTCTTTCACGTGATTTCTTATAGGTGTGAAGGTTTAATTACCAACGTTTGAGGTAGAGCTGAGAGCATTGTACATCTTTGTACAGTTTTTGGCCTAGACTGTTTTTATTAATAAGAGATGTTAGAAATTTAAATGAATGCTGTACATGCTGGAGCAGATAGATTGGAAATGATAGGCCTTCGCATAGAAAACCCTAAATTCAAAATGTCTTATTTCTCCCAGTCTTGATTTCCTCACTTCCTTTCTAATAAACGTTTTTATTATTTATTAAATGTTAGACAATACTTTTATGCAGTGAGGTAGTGGTTGAACTGGTTAGTGATGCAGTTCATAAGGAAGCAAGCTGCTGGTTCGACACCCTCCCCAAAGCTCTCCTCCAGCCCACATGTGAACGCCATAACCCGGCAACCTCTAAGGTTGCAAGAGAATCGACTCAACCAGCATTCCAAGACATTCATAAAAAAAATGGAATCCCCAAGTAGCGGCCGCAACAACACGCAGAATATTCGAAGAACATTGTGGACGAATGTGAGGAAAAGGAATCGAGAAGACGGAGGCAGGGAAAGCTGAGATTCACACAGTATATGTACGGATCATGTAAATAAATAGATTCTTATGCATTGCATGTATACTAAAGTGGTTAAAGGTGCTCTTCAATACGCACCTAGTCTTTGATTCGATCGCGCGTTCAGTGTCTTGGTGGATAAAATTGCTAAGGTAGTTCAAAGGATATTGCATTGGTCATATATGCACCCGGCCCTCCTACGATAATACGAATTGGATTGAATTCGTAGCCTATCCTTAGAAGACTGATCAACGTCGAATCAGTTATCGTTTATCTTTTTTTCTCGTTTGCGTCAACACTCATGCTGTGTCGGCTGATTTCATAAAAACGGTAGAAGTCGACTGCGATTTAAACACGACAAATCCTGTTCATTGCAACAATAAACGGTAGATTGTGAACAGTTAGAAGATTTTATCACAAATTTATAAACGAAAAGACGGTTTGTCTTATCTATATAGAAATATTAAGCTGTTTAAAAACAAAAGGGTAAAGATAAAGGACAAAGATCTCGGCATTGACCAATCCCTGAGGGTTGAGTCATGCATTCGACTTCATTAAGCATCGTTCGGAGGTGATTGAATGCATATCTGGCCTTTACAATGATTCGTGGTGGCCTACCGATGTATCGAGCCAGTGCTTCTATCCTCCCAAACAAGTCTGGTACCAATTTTTAGATCCCGGAGGGATGGAAGACTTGGTACGCCATGGGCGCCTGGTTCGATTCCACGAGTGTTTTTCAGGGCGCCTCCGACCGCTACGGCACACGCCTAGGGTGGGATCATGAGGAGGACTTTATTACGCTGTTCGCAGTACACGACGGTGCCGTCATCCTCGTTCTATATAATCGTAGTTGATTGAAAATTTCCGTTAGAGGATGCTATTTGAGGGCATAAATTTTTTAGATGCCGGTCTATTGTCCATTTGTTAGGAAGATTAGAAAGTGATACGTGTGCTTGTGTCTCTTAATGGTTTAGACACATTTTTTCACCCATAGGTCTTCTTCCAAGTGCCGCGTGGAGGATATACAGTGAGCACTTGCACAAAACCTGATAGTGGTAGTGATGCCGTTCATCACGAGCACGGTGCTGCTCACCAAAGCTATGAACCTCCGGAGTCGGGAAATCGGTAGCAGACTTGTGCGGGAGCAGTCCATTCTCTATAACCCATATGGGAACGGTCCAGTCCGACTACGTCAAGACTCATGAGCGAATCGACTCGAGCAGCCGACAATCATTAAGAAACAGCAAAAGCAAAACGAAAGAAGTTCGAAGGAATTTCGTGGTTTATTGTTGCGAAGAAACAATTTGAATGCAAGTAGTGCATCAGAAGCATTCAGCACAGTAGATATGAAGACGGGTGGTGGCAAATATATGTATATATATATATGCATATGTGCATACATATATATATAGCGTTTATGTATATATACATATGTACATACATAGCATGCAAAAATTGTAACTTGTAGAATGTAGGATGTATGTGAAATAAAAGGTAGTAAGATTTGGTTACTGTTCCGAAATACACCGTGATGAATCATTTTGATGGACGCTTACTGTGTGGAAACTGAGTCACTTTGGAAGTGTCTCCTCAGTGGTCTTATCAGGACCTCTTCAAAGGAAAAAGCTCTGTCTAAGCGCCGAATACCATTCTCCAAGTACTTTGTTTTCTTAGTCGTTTCACCGACATTCGCTGTACTGCACTCTCCTTTCAATATCAATACTGTCTCGCTGTATAATGAACCCATCCGAGAGATCTTTCCTTGCGAATTATTTGATATAGAGAATAACATTTCATGCACTAAGCCTAATGGAACATCTACTTTGGAAAAGCTATAGACTAAGGACAAAAAGTACGGTGAGAAATCTCTGTGAGCTCGTTGGAGGACGCATTCAGCACGTTCAAGAGCGATCTGTCTTTAGTGACATTATATGTTTGGAGTTTTGTCACTTATTAATAGTGACTACAACCGCCATTGCCCTCTATTTTTAGGTTATCCTTTCACGTTAACCATTTCACTTGGGATATATTCTAACGGATTTCTGAACACAGTCTACCAATTAACTGAGCACATTAGTTATTGTGTTAGTGTTAATCACTTAGGTGTTCTCGATATTCCTGTCGAGCAAACACAAGGTATTATACTTCATTCTTTATTTCCTTAAAGGTGACGTCAAAGTGTAGGCACTATCGCGTTCGTCAGAGTCATTTTTTCTACGTGCCTTCCACTGAGGAAGCAAAGCCAGGCAGAGTCGCAATAGAAAGTCGATTGTGGAAATTACTCAGTTGTTTTATGCTCAGTGACTGATGGAAGAAATTAAAATATCATTCGTTCAAACATTACTCATGGACATTTCGGTGTTTTCGCGGAAATTCCTGAAATTCTTTTCTTCCGGACCCATCGAGATGGCTGAAAACGTCACTGAAAATCAAAAATGCTGTTAGGAACGCAATTCTTGAAGTAGTCGAAGAAATCTGTTAGTGTGCACACTCATGTATGCTGCGTGTTTTGAATGGTGTGTTGTAAAATAAATGTATAGTACTCTTCAGCAACAATAGTCTCTTGCCGCACAATGAACTCGCCCAAAAGAGGTTTGCTGTAAATTGCTAAGCATGTGGAACATAACCATAATGGTGTTGAGATACTTACAAAACTCGGGACCGCTGGTGTCTGCGGTGGTGACCGAACGCGCTGTTACCCTTTCCGGTGGCTAACGCGTTTACCACCACACCATGTGAGTCCCTCGTTTCGCCTTTCTCTCAGCCGTGTTATATACAGAACAGTTATATACATATGCAGAAGGAAGAGGTGTGCATAAATTCCAATTTACGTTGGGCGGTATATGTTAACATTCATTTTGTTCCTATCGACGTATGTTTATGCGATTAATAGCCAACATATCAACAAACTATTTGTCCGTTCCGAGCATTCGCCATGAAACACAAACAAAAACAGAACGACAAGAAATCGATAATTCACAAAATTTTGAAAATACTTTCGGTTTTCTATCTATCATCCTGTCCATTGGTTCTAAGCAAATCCGTCGATTACAAACCCCCTTTATTATTAGAGCTTTCTTTTCTTTTTTATTCCCGCCCGAAGCTTTAAAATCACCTTTAGAAATGAGAATGAGGAGATCTTCTTGTTTTTTGAAACGACTTCGTCGTTGGAACGTCGGTGGAACGAAAAACTTCTAAATCACAAAATATTCGAATCGAGGAACTATCGCGACTGGTGTTAGTACTATGATTTACGATGAGCAATTTATCACAGTTCTCCTACGGTCAATCACGATGCGACTTTTTGAAACCCAGATTTAAGAATATAAAGAAGGAAGAAGAGAAATAGGAAGGATATGAGCCTTGCCCTATAATGGAAGGAAATTGTCAGAGGTCTCGATGAAGTGCCAGTCTTCAAGATTTATAAGGTTCTTCATGCAACTGGAAATCGGAGTCTTACACTTGTTTTGTGTTTCCCTCCATCTGAAAAAATGACCATGATCGTATTGAATCATGATGCAGAAGGAATTATCACCATCACTAGAACCACTATTTGCTTATTTAAAATCTTTGCTTAAAGGGCACTATTCATTCAGCCACTATTTGACTGCAGTCATTATTTGTTATAATCATGACTACAACTTTTTTTGCTGCAAGCAGAACATTTACTGTCTATACTTTATGGTACGCCTTCGTCTTTGTCAAACAAATTCGTTGAAGTCTTTTCAGTTCACGTTCTTTTCACTGAGCTGTTAATTGCCTTTAGTTTGTCGATGTGTTTGTCTTTTATAAAGGAGGTTACTGTTGAAATGGTTTCAAGCTTTTGTTGGTTCTCAAAGGGGTGTGTGTAGCGCAGTGGTTTAGTCTGCCCGTAATATAGAGGTGGTTACTGGTTCGTCCCCGCCTCCCAGGATAACCAAGAGTCTTCCTGGTGTCGGTCCTCAAATTGGTACGCAGAATAAAAAAATATTTTTGAAATTGAGTTTGGAACCAGTTTGATAGATTAGTAGGCAGCTGCAAACCATTATGTAGGGCCCATGTCGATCACCTCCGCAATGCAACGAATGAAGCTGAAGGCATGGCGCATCCTTGACAGAAGCAACAGTAAGCATTTTATCTCTTATCTTTCATGACAACTAATATTAGAAAAATTGCTCATAGAGCAGATTTCATGATCATGAATGTTCTAGAGAGTTGTAGAAGCTCTCCAACCCTGAAAAAAAACTTACGGTTTCAAGCACTTCCCGAGCGCACTTTGTGTTTTATGGTGAAAATCGGCTCCATGGGGAAAGATCTTGTTAGCCCGATCGATCATTGCCCTCTGAAGATTTTTAGTCGAAGTGCCGACTGGAATGAGACGAACTCGTGTTTGCTTCTTTCCGCCCATGTGATTGTATCGAGAATGAAGAAGAACAGCTTCCGCCAGTGGAACCTTAAAAGGTGTTTTAAATATAATTGTGTCAATCTCATTCATTTTGTAACTAATACACTAAACTTTCTCGAATAATAACACATTATATATTTTTAAAAAATTTGTAAAAAAAAAAGTGTCTAGTATTTTTACTGGCTCATATAGAAGGGAGTTCATTTCATATTGCGTCACCATGACAAGTTACTAACAATCCAGGTACTGGGAGTAGTAGCGGCGATTATGAATAGAGAATAAAACCAGAGGTTACATAGCACCGCAATTTTTTTCGAACGAGGTTATCTTTACCCATTGGGATCTAAAGTGTCAGAATGCAATTTAGACTTGCAAGATTATAATTGTTGTAACATTTCGTCAATTTGAGTGCTCTCATTGAGCTATGTGTTAACATGCTCTTTCACATGTGGATATTTGAGAGCATCTGTGTCCATAGTTGGTGCGAACTGCGGCACACTTTGCATTCGCTCCGGTCCCTAGCAGTCCTCGCCGATGGCGATTGCGGTATGTTTTTTACGTGGTGACATCCGAGTCCCTACCATCTTGAAGGTGGTCGCTTCCCTGCTGCTTGCGAGAACGTTGAAAGGCCACGGGCTGGTGCACTCTTGCATGGCCCATATTAGGAGGGATTTTGCATAAAAACGGAGAACTCCATCTTAGTTTAGGTAATAATCCTGGTAATACTCAAAAACTGCGCCAAAGGCGTAAAACCACTGAGGTAGTAGTCAGCAGCATCATCTTTGTCACTTGTGGTCAATCAACAAGCAATTCGATCCGGCACCGGTTAATTTCATTTGTTCTCGGTGTTCCGGTGAACACCAGAGTCAAACAATGGAGAAGATAAGCATCAAGCCTTTGGTGTACCAAATCTTTGATACTATACCTTTCTTTACTGTTTTTGAGAGAAACTGGAAAGTTGGTCGCACGTTGCTGTGGTGTAGACTTCTTTTCAACTGCGCTTCACCATGAAATGTTAAAATTCTTCTCTTTTTCAGCTTAGGGTCCCCTATGTGGGGATCGATTCCTCTACTGCCTCACAGTTCATTATAAAGTACTACTAGCCCACTATGGAATGGAGGCAAACTATTGGAGAAGAATTATTAACGGTTTCACTAAAAATCCTAACCTACGCAAATTTGCGAAGAATTCCTAAAAATAAAAATATGAGAAAAACAGAAATTTAAGAATGAAAAAGGACTTAGGAAGGAGGCAAATAAATCGTAACCATATGGTCACTAGTTGTTGAAGAAGAGTTGAAGTTACCTTTAGGGCCGTGTAACCGGCTTTGAATTCCCTCACATCATGCGTTGATAGTAGATCGACGGCTTCGGTACGAAATATTACCAAAAAGAGAAAACAAATATTTCTTAAATGAAAGGAATTTTGTAAAGACGACACCAAAAAATTGCAAACATTTTTTTGTGCAAATGATTCGAATTGGTCCGACAAGAGACTGCGTGACTACAAGAATATTCTGAAACAGAGAAATTCCTACTTTAGGTGGCCCATACAGGGCGAACTCTGTGGCATTGAAGATTCCAGCGAAGTCGAGCGACTGGAATGTGAAGTTTACGCTAGAGAGTGAGGGAAATAGTCGAAGACTTTGGTGAGTGAACAGCAAAGCGCCAACGGACGGCTTAGCACCAAATCGCTTGGTTACAAAGGACAAGAGCGAACCGTTTCTGAATAAGAGTCAATTATATGACGTACTAAACATCGCAGGGATATTTGCAGCTCAATTATGGGTGCATTACACTCGTAGCGTAGGCTATGAAAGTCGCCATAGGGAAGGAATATGCATTCAACCACAGTGATGTCGAGATATTTGCAAAACTCCGGACCGCAGGTGTCTGCGGTGGGATCGAAAGCGCGATTACCCTTTCATTTCAACATTCATAAGTTACCGCCGGATGCTTAACGAACTGAAGGGTTGGTAAAATTCTGGACGCCCAATACATTATGTTTTACTAAACGCAGAAGTCAAGTTCTCTAACTTTTCAAACTCCGTTGGCCTATGAGCAGCACAGGTTAGCCGGGATTAATAAAAAAGAGAAAGAATGAATAGCTGTGTTCTTATTTAATCAATACTTATCCTCTATATGCATAAAGGGTGTTCGCATAGAATTTATCAAGTAATTTTCCGTTGATCACTCAAACACTAATTCTGGGTAATTTTTAACAGTTCCTTGGGTTCAAACTTTTAATTACTGCTTAATTTTTCTTCATGGCAGGTATGATGTGAAATACACCCATAAGGATGATGAGATATGAACAAAACTTGAAACCTCATTCGAGTTTCGAGCGTGTGTTCGCCCTTTCCGGGTGCTCACGTGCTTTCCATCACACGAATTGAGGCCTTTGCTCTGCTGTTCTCCGAGCAAATTTTTTCAAAACCTAACCCAGTTCCTTAGGTATTAACTTTAAGCTCATTGAAAGGAAAACTGATGATGGAGTTCCAAGTGAACTACCGAAACCGAGTGCTAGAAAAGAAGTGATGATGACGATTTATAAAAGTGACTAAATGATTTTAGAAGTACATGTTGAACAGTTTTTAAATTTCTAGGACACCTCAACCACATTAGTATTCTAACCTCTTTCCTTACAATCTGGTTTTTCACGGTGCACCTTTCGGCGACTTCGGCTTCTTTGGAGCCGTTCTTCTGCAATTTATGTTTTCTGAGAAGGAAGACAACTCTCATGTTATTCATATTAATTCAATGGTAACAAGGTGAAGGTCGATTGAAGGCTATTATTACGGATTTCTTCCTGATATTCCACTTTTGACTAATGTTCAATTTTGCTGTCTTCCATATGCTTCTCCTTCTATGTTTAAGTTAAAGATCCTCATATCAGCGTTCGTCTCAGGAAACAATCTTGTCTATATACTCTGTTGTAACGATGAACTTACGTTAAGAGTTATGAAAAAATTCTTTGTTGTGGCTAACGTTTCCACCCTATCGAAATCTTGAGAGATGCAAAGTCTCGATTCGGATGTTATGAACAGGAGTTATTTTCTGGGATCTGTGAGTCCTCGTACTCGCATAGGAAGCAGTGGAAACGGAGAGATTTGAAAAGAATACCTATTGTGGAGATCGGGCTCTGGAGAAGGTAGAAGCGCCAGAGTAGACATTTTAAAATAACGACTTTGTGTAAGCTTATCATTATAGGAAAATATTGGGTAATTACGCCGATGTTAAGCGTTAGTCAGCTTCCAAAAATATCACCGCCTGTTTTAAGCTATCAAAATGTTTTCTTCACATGCCTTGGAATGATGAGCTCGTCGATGTCAACCAAGGCACCGAATTCGCTACCAATTCGTAGTATGCAATCATTGTGAGCAAGTGAGTGTGCCAGACGGTACACCGATTTGTTCGGATCGACAATGGAATTCTTCGGCAAAGATGGCCACGGAATAATGGTAACGAAGCGCTAAATGGAAAGCGATCATTATGGAGCACAACTGATTCATCTGAGCTCATAGAGAAGTCATCAAGAATTGAGGGTCTCAATTTTCCTATAACCAGAAAATTCGATTCGTTCTACTAATTCATCTTCTTTTGTAAAATTGTGAAATTACATTGAAACTATTGAAATTCGAGCGATTGAATATTCTGCCAATTCTGGAACATGAGCACCAAATGTAAAAAATGTTTGCATATGCGTTAAATATCACCATATGTGAAAGGGTTGTAAACGGGGAATGTAAAACTTTTTTTACGAGTATTGGCAAAATCTTCTGACACTCTTCCCGCTCCCCACACACCCAATAATTTGCCTCTTGATCGTTCCTACTGGTAGTTCTAGATACCAACTGAGATGTGTAATAAAATAGGATCTTAGTGTTCTCGGTACGACCATCCAAAATTGAAAACTTCGACGTTTCTAACTGGAAGATCAGGTAAAATGAAATCAATGGGAGTCGCCGCCACCTACGCGACGAAGTCGCGACCACCTAAAAGGCTTAGGTTCACTGTAGCTATGGATTTGTGAAGCTCTCATTAGGTTGCTGTAATACTCCAGAGGAAAAAAGGCTTTACCCAGATGCTAGTGAGATGAGAATTTTTCCAGAGCTTTCACAATCCTACGTGAAAAGAGACACGAGAAATTGCAGTAAATTAAGAGGAAGCAAGCTGTTCACATTATGCTTATGGCTACTACCATGGCTTCGTAACGACTTTCCGTATGGATCAGAAAATAAGTCAATACTTTGTGAGGTTTTCTCATACTTTAAAAACAAAGAAGCCTTTATCGATCAATAACGACTTAAGACCTCGTTAAGAGGAGGAGAAAAACTTTTAACGTCAAGTTTCAAGAAGTTTTTGATTGTCTTTTGAGGCTTGGCTTATTTAGTATGGTAATTTACCATAAAAGACTCGACCAACAAGACACAGGGTTGAAATCACTGGTTTGAAAATTTGCTCACAAAAAAATCACAGCAAAAGATACTCATCGATCTATTTCCTGCGACAGTCAATAACCACAATTTATACTATGATTCAAAGTTTCTTAAAGATAAGCTATAACGACTTATTACCTGTTTTTCGTAGTTGTCTAACACCTTGCGAACATTGTTGGTAGATGAATGATAGTACAAAAATACATGACTCGCGCCCTGTGCTCTCCATGTCTCCAGGAAAAATATAATTCTAATCCAATCAGTAAACCTGAAAAGATAAAACCTCAGATAGTTGAAATGACGGCATCTCCATAGCACTCGTTTTTACATGAATTTCATACCAATTCATTTGAACAACGACGAAACAACGGTGAAAGCAAGTTTTTAGTTCTGCTCGATATCGAAACTGGTCAGAACTGTTTCAAAACTTATAACTTCTCATTCACTGCGTACTGTAGAAAACGAAGATCATAAAAACACATAAAAGCTAGTATCAAGAAACTTTCCAATAGATAGGGGGCACACAAACATTCAGAGTTCCTTTCGTCCTCGTTGGTGTTCGTTGCAGTGGTAGTGCTAACATTTTCTCACTTTTGAAGAGTGTGACCTGAATTTTTTCCTGAATTTTTCTTATATGAAATCATACAAATCCAAAAACTGAAAATAATGAAGAATTATAACTCATATGAAATGCTGAGATATTTGCAAAACTCCGGACCACAGGTGTATGCAGTGGGGAACGAACACGCGCTGTTGTCCATACCGGGGAGCAGCGCACTTCACCACTACACCATCCGGGTCGGATTCATACGATTGGACTTCATACGAGTTATATTTCACAACATACCCTGCCATTAAGAAGAAAAAGGCAGTAAATAAAAGAGTTAAGATAACGAAGAATTACTCGTTCATCAAGCCTTGAAGGATGCGCCGTGCATTCGACTTCATCGACCGTTGCTAGAAGCGATTGAATGCATGTTTAGCCTTATACAATGGCTTGCGATGACCTATGTGTCTAGTGCTGGCATGCTCGCGATCAAGTCTGGTAGCATTATGACAACTCCGGTTGGGTGAAAGACTTGTTAGGTGCCGAAGTGGGATAGAAACACAACCAAGTGTATATTCCAAAGGACCTCTAACCAATCTTTATGTACGCGAGTGCAATCATATGACGAGGGAAGCATGTTACAGATATAAATTACATGTTACAGATAGGCTTGTCAACAAACATCCTAGCAGTGGTTTGTCGTGTCACTATGGCCCCGTGTTTTACTCTGTGAAAGTTATTCTCCCTAACCTGATCGCTCAATTCAAAAAGAAGCTTGACATTCTCGACCTTGTTGGCTTTTTGATAGATGCCAATAAATTCCAGATATTCCAGATCACTAAAGTACTTAAAAAGCGGAAAAATTTAAAGGCTTAACCTTATCGCCAAATCGCACTTATAATTTTTAAAGAATACACTTTCAACCAATTTCAAAAATAACGAAATTTTTTAAATTATTACGTGCACTCTAGAGCAGAATGGCACTCTAGAGCACATGTGTTGAGAAACGTTATCGTGTCCTGCTAGATGGAATTTATAATCTTTATAGAGCTGTGTCAACATAAATCTGAGTACAAAGAGTCTTTTTTAACAAAACATCCAGTTTTCTTCGGAGTAATTCGAGTATCGAGATGCTTAGAAATGACGAATCTTGGGTACTGAAGCTTGCTCCGTACATCAGAAAGTGCAGTAGCAACAGAAAAGTTTTCCTAAATGGTGACCGTAGAGCGGCTGGCTGACTACAATGTACAAGCTGACTCGAACTGGAGATAAATGAGAGAACTGGAGATTCGTCCTTTTGGTTACAGCAACTCACAAATAGGTTATCCGTTGCGCAGTGGCTAGAGGTGCCATGTAGTGCACACATGATCATTGGTCCGATCTCCTACCGTGGGGAAACCAAGCCCAAAATCTCTTTATGGTCGACAAATTAGTGGCAGACTTGTATGGAAAGATAAAAACGCTGGTTTCAATACTGCTAGGCTCTGGAAGTAGTTGCATAAGCGAAACATGGATTCATTCAGAAGCTAAATGTTGCGTACCTTATCCCTTCAAGGTATGCTTTGCCTTCAAAGCTAAACCGGTTTAAATGCCATGAAGCTTAAAACAACTAGTAATCTGTTTGAACCCACATGACTTATGTTATCGGAGCTCTTCTTCGACGAAGCATCCAACACATACGAGTTGTACTCGCATCCAGGAGCCCATCGCCATGGACATGATCCCTCAATCGGTCGTGCTCGGAAACGCACTCCATTATTATTGACGACACCTTCTAACTTCCAGTCCGGTTTTACGCATTGATTGATTGAGAGCACTCGAATTACACTGCTGGTGGCACTAGAATAAAACTCTTAAAAACATGAATGTACTTCGTTCTTAATACGGAGCTGTTATCATATTGCGTCGGTCTCTGAGGAGCTGATCGCACAAAGTCGCAATTTGCCATCATCAAAGACAACAATAACTGACAGAAAACGGTTTTTTTTGCAGAAATCACCATTCTGCATAATTTATTTTTGGCTTTCTAAAATGCCAACAGTGAAAATTTTATGTCGCTTCATTTAATGAACTTTCCTCCATTGATAACTTTTTCGAGGTGACAAGTAATAGTCAGTAACACGAACGACAAAGGGTAAGGTGTCCGGCGTTCTTCTGTCTATTAAGGAGACCCTATGAGTTCGGCTCCATTCGTAGCATCACAGATGTGACTGAGTACATATCTAGTCAATACTACGGCTTGTCATGATATAACGATATCAAGAAATAATTTTAAGCTTTCTACCAAGTTCACTAGCAATCACCTGCCTACACCAGAGTAATGGGATGCTTTACTGGTCGAGGGCTCGTGGTCGAACCAACGACCATGCGTCTATTGCAGGGTGCTTTTATCCACTTCATCACAATCAACATTTCAGGAATCAATAAGACAAAGTTTAAGAAATGCTTAATATCTGGAAACATAACTGAAGCGCTCACTGATGCTTCTTCACTTCCGTGTAAGCCGTCGTCACAGTTCAAAATCTTAAGCAGTGAGTCCGGCAAAAAGTAAACTTGTTGACAGAACTTAGCAAACTATCCACGGGCGCTTTCACCTCATAAAAACTTTAAAAAGGACACCTTATATTTGCGGAAGTTCTTACGCTCTTCGTGTCTATTGCACGACCTGATTAGGCTTAGCGGCTTTTATATACACTGGAGACGAAGAAGTCCACTGGTCTCTTTTCGCTTGAATTAGTTAATGATGAGGGTGACCAGAAACAACATTGGTGAACTCCACCGAATCCATTTTAACGCTTTCCACACTTATCGTGTCTAAGAAGAGCTCTTTATGTCAAACTGCCGTCAACTAATTCGATCTTGACATTTAGTCAGTGCCTCTATCATAGGAACTATAAGAAGGTAAACAATAGGAGTATTAGCACTGCTTTGAATCTCTTTTCGTCTGCTTCACTCCACCATCTTTGTTTCTGTTACTTCACTTGGTCACGTACTATATCAGAAATAAAAAAAGCAGAAACAAGGACAAGAATGGATGACAGTCTACCTGCTGTAGACGTAAGCTCGATACAAAAACAGAGAGTCAGCAGAAATCTCAATTGATAAGTTTCGAGTACCCCTGAAATAGCCCAGAATTACTAAAGTCCCGGATGATTTGTTCCTTGAATATAATTTTTTCGCTTTCTACTTACTTAGATAGTTACCTATATATTCGATGGTACCATAGTTATCAAGTAAGTTCTGCATAATCAAATTCTAACAACTACAAAATCGATTAACTTGCTGAAAAAACAGTTTCACTTAGGAAACTGTGAACATAGATAACATCTGCTAAAAAGAAAAAAGTTTTGCATATTAATTGAGTTATAAACCAACAGTGGTTTTATGTTAACCGCAATGAGACGAGAAAAACTGCTCAAATAATTGACGAAGTACAGTAATGAGGCACTGACGATAACCAGTGCCGTGAGCAGAACGGAGTTCAACCGCATCTGGAATTCACATTTCGTTGAATCATTGAATTAGGAACCTTCCAGAAATGTCTTCACCTCAACGGTAATGTTTTAGTAAGGAAATTACCAAGAGACGTTCCTCCTCTTTCTTTAACGCATTGTTGTTTCGGTGACTCAAAAAAAATTCGTGGAAATCAACGATCTGGAAAGCGAGACCAAACATGTCAAGAAGAAGTTGGCGAAAACTCTGTCGAAACTACAACACAAAGACAGCTCTGAAGCCTAGTAAAAGTGAAAAGTGTAAAGTCAGTAGTGACTTTCAAGGTCTTGGTTACTTTTAAACTTATGTTTGAAGAAGAAAAACTTCTGGAACGACATGTGCGATACGGGCTCTATAATGTACACCGATGCAGCGATGAAAACGAAAAGCCAAAAAGAACTTTGAAAACTGAAGAAAGAGACACCAAGGAAGATTTTAGCAAAAGCAAACTGCTCTGCTAGTAACGACTCAGTTGAGCTTCACCGTTCCTTGGTTCTATCGAAACTATCTAAGAAAAAACTTAACAAGATCTCTACACTAAGGTTGCAAAAAAAAACAGCCTCGCTATTTCGAGTGGATCTTCCTTGTGTTTACTCCTGAGAGTCAAGCACTGTCCGAGGGATGGGGGTCAGAAATGAGGTCGGCAATAAACATATGCCCAAGATGTAAGCATTGCTGTGCGGGCAGACGAAGGCCATAAAGAGTAGGTGTTTGTTTTCAGAAAACACGAGCATTCTGATGAATGTATGCAAAACAAATCGATCATAAAATGGCATGATAATGCCATCTCAACTAAGGGTACGAACTTGTAAAAAATTCTAAGTGAAACTTGCGTGGGAACCTCAATCGGTTTTCTACGATTCATTGTTTTTAGCTTCAATAGGAAAAGGTAGAAGTGTCACGGTATGAGTTCGCTTCATTAGAAATCACGTTATGATTATCGATACAATCGAACAGAGGCAACTAACTAAAAAGGCAGTGTTTCGCTTTTCTTCACAGTTCATTGAAAAGGATTGTAAAACAAAACATGAAATGAAAAGGTAGTCTTTGTAAAATCACAACATCATTTGACATCAACTGATCAATCGTTGTCAATTTGCCCACGATGGTAAAAGTAACAACGCCTGCACTTTTTATTATACGCCGACACAAAGCGCATGCACTTGGAGACTCTGGAATGGCAGAGAGCCAAAAGTAAATGTTGCAAAATTTTCGAAGAAAATGAGCACAACGATCAGCTCTGGCTAACCCTTTAGGAATACACAACGCATCTAATTCTATTTCTAACAACGTATGGAGGATTGAAGAGATATTCGCTCTGCATATTAACTGTTATAGACCTTCTGACCTATCTAGCAAGTGTTTTTGGCACCAGCTCCTCGACTCCAGATGGATTGGGGTTTATTTTGTATCCAGGAAGCAGGATCGAACCCAGAACCAACGAGCACGGGTGGATTGGAGTGCGTCTCTAATCACTACGTTACGCTGGTCCCCAAAAATGAGAACGTAAAAAATTTGCCGTTTTTCTAAGGCAGGAAACTCCCAATTATGATAGAATCATCGACAGTGTACTGAACGTGGATTGATTCGGAAGGATCAGTTGTTAGACCCAGAACGACGGCACGGCTAACAGATTCGTATCACACGTCAGCTGAGAAGCACCATATGCGTAAACATAAACATTTATTGAATTTTTCTGCCGTATCAAAATTTTTTCACCTTGAAGATAACTCACTTTTTTCGTTCCACTTACGAAGGGACAATTTTACCACTGCTTGCTTAGAAGTTATGTGGTTAGTTATATTACATCGCTGCATAGGAATTAAATTAGGAAATGAAGCATTAAGGAAAAAAATCGGAGTTGATCCATCCTTAGTTATACACCAATGAATTCGACTCCATGAGTCATCGTAAAGGTGAATGAATATTCGTATTATATATTCGACCGATTCGTATTAAATATTCGACTTTCAGAAATACTTGCTCAAGATAAACTATCAATGACATCGGAGAGATGGAGGGTTTCATTTCCTTTGGACGCAAGATCGAACAAATGGCGACGTATGTATTGCAAGGAATATCGAACCACTGCGCCATGTGCGCTTCCGAATGAGTGAATAGGAAAGAATTAGGCCTCAAAAATATTTTATAATACTTCAAGTGCCTAACATATTCTTTTGCGAGCGGATGGCTATGAGGTGCACAAATGTAGCATGTGGCTAAAGGAAAACAAGTGGTAAAAGACCCTTGTGAAGTGACAAAGAGTTGAAGCCGTAGATTCCTAACAATAATTGATTAAAGCGGACAAAGTGCTGCGATGAAAACAGCAGCGAAGGTGTTGTTTCTAGTGAGTTGAGTGAATGATTAGGTTCTATTACAAACGTTTTCATCAGTGTTGTTGTCGATCAATCATACCTCGACCGCGTTGAACCTCATAATGAAAGCCGTTGATTCGATGTTCTACTGAGTGGTGTTCGTTTGTTGTCGTGAGCACAACAGTGAGTGCAAAATTTGAAGATCACCATAATGTTGGTATTAATGCTGCCTACGCCATCGACGACTATGGATGTGGTTTGTTCACACTTTCTTAAACGACTACGATGGGATTTTTTTCTGGTCAGCAAAGGGCTCTGGCCCTTTTTCCGCGCTTGTGTTTTCATCAGTGTCACTAGAATTGGCGATTGATCACCTAAAAAATCGTAAATTGTGTACACTTCCAAGATTGTTAAGCGACAGATTTTTGAACTACAACAATGGAAAGGTAGAGGAAGTAGCGCTTCAAGTTGACCAATATCTCATGGAGAAACACCATGCCATGCATTCGATTCCATTATTAACAAGTTAGAGGTAATTAAAGGCGTGAGTGGTCTAGACCATGTATAGAGAAGGCCTACTAATTTATCCAGTTGGTGGCTTTATCGTTCCAGACAAGCCTGGTAAGAATCTGTCGAACACGGTAAGATTTACGGTTTTAGTTTAGCGAGAGTGCAGAATAGAACCAGCGACCACTTACGTGTTGTAGAGCTTCTAACGGCTTCGCCACGCTTGCTTGTGGTCATGATGCTGTTGAAAACAGAAATACCGCTTAAGAACACCTTCATTCTTTTTTTCACTTGTTTCAGGTTTTTTAAGGTTTTATTATCAACGTTAGGGTTTTTGAAAGTGAATATTTTAAATCCAACAATTTAGCATGGGAACTAAAAAACTCATGGATATTTGGACATTTCTATAGGTTAAAATTTATTCATGTTTATTGAATATAAACTAAAAATGGATAAACTAAACTAATATAAACTAGACTCTTGGAAATAAACTAAGCTGTCTCTGAAAACCCTGCTAGAGCAAAAATCAGGAACCATTCCATTTCCAAGATTGTATTTCATTGATTTTTAATGACTGCTAGATTCCAAGTGCCGCTGGAATCCATGCGACTGTAATGTTCCGCTATCCACGGATCTCCCTCATAAAAGGGATCTCGAGCCATTTAGTCGCGACGCTACGTGGCGCGTTCCCAGTTGGTGGATAGGGGGTCAATCGCAGACCAAAAGCGACCTTTGCCACCCTGAGATGCAGGTGAAACCAGGGGATGGACTCCCTGTTTCTGCTGCGCTGATTTGGTACACACTTTCTGTATTTACTAGGCTTATTTACGCATGCGTGTTGCTGCGTTCTCGCTCATGCGGATTGTATTCTACGAGTCAATTCGGCTAAAAGCCTGCAATCAAGTGACTGGGAAGTATATGGGAGGCAGTTAGGAGTCATCTCCAACAAATAAGCTCCATGTCCACCCTGGCAGAGCCTGGCAACCAACCTGTGAATATACCCGACCCCTACGTTCAGAGCCCATCAAGCTATACGTAGGTATTAAAATGCTAAACACAGTAAGAAAAAACAGACCTCATTCCCCTGACCGCGAAAGAGAACCCTATTCGGCAGCGTTGGATAGGACGAGTACGGAGAGGCTGCTAAAATCTCAGTGCCAATGGAAGCTGCCTGGATTACAAAAGACTATGGTGACGATCCGTACCTACAATGCACGTACACTTGCATCCTAACCCTCGATAGAAAACTTGCTCATGCAAGCAAGAAGTATAAGGTGCGACGTCATCGGCCTGGCCGAGACGAGACGACGCCATCCATTCAACGCCGTCTATGACACCGGAGAAGAACTGTTCCTCGGAACATGCGACATTAGAGGAGTCGGCGGCGTCGGCGTTGTCGTCAACGCGAGTTTCCTCATAAACATCGATTCATTCGAACAGCCTAAAACCTAATCGGACGTTTACTACTAAAAAGATGTGGTTCAATTCCGGCTTTGACAATATTCTTCGTTTATGCGTCGGCATCAAACTATGATGAAGAAGAAGCCGAAGCGTTCTATATGGACTTCGAGAAGTTCTGCAGAGAAGACCACGCGTTTTTCAATAACAGCATTCGAGAATTTAACGCCAAGATTGGAACAAGAAGAACGTCTGAAGAACGTCACATTAGGACCCACGGATTAGGATGGAAGGAACATGGTGAGCAGCTGCTTGAGTTTGTCATGGCGACCAAGACCATCCATGGTAACTCGCAATTCCAGAAGCCCCACCCTCAATTATGTACGTGGGAGTCCCCCAGTGGAGAGTACCATAACGGAATAGACAACATCATAGTAAATAGAAAGTTTTGCCTAACCGATGTCGCTGTTGCCCCAAAATTCTACACGGGATCAGATCACCGTCTCTTTCGTGCAAGATCATATTTTTCGCGGAAAGGAGAAAAAGCCGCTAAACTCAAAAACCGAAGTGCCAGAACCACCGTAAACTGGAACTTATTCAGTTCATTAGTCGGCCGTTGGCAAGATGCCGTTATCAATAAAATCGACGAAGAATACGATCGGCTTATTCAACATCTTCACGTTAACGCCATGAAAGCTGAGAGTTCGAAGGTAACCAAGAGACGTCTGTCTCCGGAAACACTCGAACATATATGCTAGCGTGGAGTTGCACGAGCTGCAGCCAACCGCGAACTAAAGTCCTAACTTGCGAAACAATGCAGATAGGCGTTAAAAGAAGACCTTAAAGAGAGAAGAGCAGCAGTAATGGTCGAAGCTGCAGAGGCTGGAAAAAGCAATCGCAAAGCTCACCGAAGCTTCGCCAATTACAAGACCAAGATAATTGTACTCCGACGCCCAGACGGAACAGTTACAGCGTCCAGAAAGGCAGTGGAGAAAATCATTCACGAATACTACTCGGATCTCTTCGATATCCACGTCCGCCTTTCGTCATATGAAATAAAGGAGGATGGATATGTTGTACCACCGGTTCTCCCTTCCGAGATCCTACATGCCATTTCACCGATGAAAACTCGAACAGCACCAGGTCCGAACAGGATGAGATGAGAACACATGAAGAACCTTCCGCCACTCCTCGTAAACACACTGGCTCAGCTTTTCACAAGTTACCTATCTGAATGTATGGTCCCTACTCAGTGGAAGACCAGCAAGACCGTGTTATTCTTCAAGAAGGGTGACCTACGCGATATCCGCAACTATCGCCCAATCTGATTACTATCTGTCGTCTGCAAATTTTTCACTCAAGTTATCCTAAACAGGAATGACAGAACACTGGACGAAGGACAGATATGTGAGGAAGCAAGACTTCGAAGAGGATTTAGTACGATGGACCACATCCACACGATAACAAGGCTCATTGAAGTATCGCGAGCGTACAAAAGACCGCTCTGTCTCACTTTAATTGATTTACAGAACGCCTTTGACGCAGTTGAGATAGAAGCGGTCTTGGAAGCCTCTGATACTCAAGGAATCCCTACTCAGTACATAATGATTCTTCGTAAGCTGTACAAAAATTTCACAACCAAGATATCACCATTCTACAACGATATTAACATTGATGTCAAAAGAGGATTTAGGCAAGGCGATATCATCCCGCCAAAATTATTTACCGCCACCCTCCAGAACGTCATGCGAACATTGGAATGGGATAATATGGGAGTGAAAAACGATGGTCGGCAGTTACACCATACTTGCTTTGATGATGGCACTGCTCTTATAACACCAAACATTAGCCTGGCGGAACGAATGCTTGCGGACTTTGATATCTCTCGTGGAAAGACTGGTCTTCGACTAAATCTCACAAAAACGATGTCTATGAAGAACGGATTGGTTTCATATGCCCCATTCACGCTCAACGGAATGAATATTTCCGAATGCTTCAGTTATGCCTGTCTAGGTCGAGGAATCAATATGATGAGCGACTTAGCTCCAGAGCTGAGCCGAAAGTAGCAAGCGGCTTGGCGAAGTTTCAAGAGCATCGAAGATGTAGTGAAGAGGACAATGAACGCCCGACTCTGTGCCCACCTTTTCGACTCAACGATATTCTCTGGAATAAGAAAGGTATATGTATTGATGGAAAATGATTGATTGATTGATTTCGTGGATGACATCCTTACCCTATCGAAGAGTACTAGTGAAAGGGTGTGGTACTAAATGAGCTCAAGAAAGCGAGAAAATGATTGAGCTAGGCATAAATAGGACGAAGACGCTGCTGATGAATAACCAACTCATGATGCAAAGACAAACAAGTCGAAATGGATGTTTCACTGATTTTAGAGACCACTTCGCACGTCTACTGCTGACGTTGAATGAGCATGGAAAGCAAATTGATGGGTATAATTAGACAAGAGAAGAAGAGCAGCTTTGGCCGTACTCGGGCCTCTCAGAGAGTTCACCAACCAGCTGGTGGAGCTGTAGCTTCACACTCACCCACCGGCGTAGAATGGTCAACCACATAGAGAACATTGCGCACCACTCATAGAGCGTTTGAGCGATGTCTTCTGAATTTTAACCGGCACTCACAACGTTAGTCGGAATACGCAGCTCATATCTTCGAAAGCCGCCTCATCTTCGGGATTCCGGAGATCATGCGACAATCACGAAACACTGCTGTAGTTACATAACCAGAAAGGTGGCCCATAGACGGCAAGAGGAGTGGAACAACGTTGACAACGGAAACATTATCACCACAGCTCCAAGAGAATGCAAGCGTCCTCGTTGAGGACCACCTAGAACTGGACGACTTGTTCGTGGCTGACGTCAACAGCCTGCATTCACAGCTAGGGACGTTTTCAGAACAATGCAATAGGCTTCACGAATGTCTCCATGTTCAAAGAAAACAACCAACATAGAGATGCCAACGCAAGAAGGAAACGAATAAGGTTTGTGCTGGAGTCCAAACTATCATTGAATACGGGCCATCCAACCATCCAAGCAACTATTATTACTAGAATAGAAATAAAGGTGCACTGTGCTTGAGAGATAGACAGTTTGAAGAAGCGCTCTGATAACAATGTTTCTATTGTCAACGTTGTTCGGAAGCGGTGTTCTTGCATGTGAAAGAGTTTTTAAGTGTTACGTAGACGATGTCCCCATTCCTTAGCCTCAAGCTACGTCCCCAGCTCCTCATTCATTCATAATGAGTAGGGAGCCAACACGTTACTGTTGCATAAGACTCTCAAGTATTGCTTTTCTTCCTTCACTTTTTCATCTACCAAGTCTTTAGACGCTGGTGTGGCTGGACATTGATTACTGATTCGATAACGCCAATCTTAGTCGGCTACAAAGGCAAACTAGTTCTGTATACATTAGAAGAAGCCATATGATATAAAAACTTGCAGAGAATTGTTACGTTGACAATTGCTACATTCTAGATGCCTTGGTGATTTGATAAAACCCCAACTTGCTCCTACGCAGTAAAACTTGATTTTTCAGTTTTGTCAGAAAACCATTGTGTCGCAATCGTAGGTAGCCGGTGTTGAGAGTTTCGTCGCTCCTAGAAAATACAACGCCACCACTAATTATCCCATTACGATTCTAATCATTTTTTACTAATACATTTTACTTTCTTGTAAAGGTTTTTTTACGAATTACTTTTTAACTGCCAGCAATTTGTAGAGTGGGAAGATTGCAAGATACATGGTGTTTTCATGTATCTACAGTCATCTCAAAAGTTTTATGTGTACCTTTTCTCACAAGTTGTCACTCTTTTCTTCTTCACCAGAACTTTTCCACTCGAATAAAATAATGGTGAGCTTTGATGTTTAACGAGTTACACTGTCGGTCAAATACCATTAGGTTCGTTTTTATTGAAACGACCTTGCAACGCAATGCTCAGATCGGAAAGATTGTTAGGTTGACACGACGGTTCCGCTAAGAATACACATCAAGGATCTCTTTTAACCACTGATGTTTTTCGTATTTACCTAACATCCTACAATTTAGCATGATTGGATGAGGTTGATTTAGTTCATTATAAAGCTTCTGAGCTCGTAAATTGGAGCTTTGTAGGTAGAAACCGGAGTAGCTGTTAATAGTTTCCCTCGTAAATTATTTCCGTGCAATCCTTTCTCAGAATTTCTTATCTTCTGGGTAATAAAGCTTTTACCTGTTTTTGCTATAACTGGTGTTGTAATTAATGTTTACTTTTTTGTTTACTGCCTACTACAAAGGGCGCATGTGGCGCAGTGGTTGGTGCCGTACACACGTAGAATCGATCCTAGCGAAACCCCACATGGGACCAATCCCCGCGCTGCTGGCTCACCAATCCTTCCATCCCTCCGGGGTCGACAAATTGGTACCAGACTTGTCTGGGAGAATAGCAGCACTGGCTCGATACATCGGTAGATCACCACGAGTTATTATAAAGGCCATCTATGCATTCAATCACCTCCAAACGATGCTTAATGAAGTCGAATGCAGGCACATCCTTCAGGGATTGATCAACGCCGGGAGCTTTATCCTTGTATACTTTATCCTACTACAATCTTCATGACAGAGTATTATTCTAACTACAACTACAACAATGTTGGGATAATCGCAAAACTAGGACCCTGGGTCATTTCGAACCATGATTTCCCTTTCCGGTGACTCGCGCATTACACATTGCGCCACGGAAGTCTTTGGTCTGCGCCCCTCTTAACTTAATTGGGTTGAATACCGATGCGGGCTCCCCAGATCAATCTCGCTGTTGGGTAATTGCTGGTGACACTGGTGCATAGAAAACTAGCTGAGAGAAACGCAGTTCGAAGACCTCCATGGCGCAGGGTGTAATGCGCGAGCCTTGGAATGGGAAATCGTGGTTTGATCTTGCCCTGGTCACGATTTTGTGAATATCTCAGCATCGTTATGTTGATGCAACTATTAATGATATTATTATTTATATGACTCGTCATCACATCAACTGAATAAATCTCAGCACTTCGTGCAGTCTAATCGCATTCCTCGAATCCTTCGTCTGCAAAGGTCTTCAAATATTTCTTGTGCTGTTCCAGCTGCTTCTTGATAATCTCGTCTTCTTTATGGATGTCATCGAATGCTGGTTGAGTCGATTCCCTTAGCAATATAGGAGATAGCTGAGTCAAGGCGTTCCCACATGTATTAGAGGTGAGCATTAAGGAGGAAGGATTTATCTAGTTCTAAAAAGCAATAGGAGACAACGAGTATCCCCCTATAAAATGTCACAAGAGCGAAGCCTGATTACTTGCTATTACACCTTATTTGAGAGAAGGAAAGTATTAATCTACGCTGAACATCGCGTGTTTTTCTTCTGTTCATCTTAATCTAGTTGAACTTTTTCAAGCTTAACTAACTAACATGTTTTTAAATTGCTGAGCTTACACGGGATTGATAAAGATATTTGTTTCGATTAAGGCTCGACGTCTTCGTCTTCATCAGAGCCGATGATCTCAGCCGGTGGTCCACAGTTGTTCGTCATCTCGATGTGAGGTCTTCGTGGTCGCACCGAGCCGAATCTTCTTATCAGTCGAACACCGCACGAATGAGACATGCTCACCGGAATCGCTCTCGGCTGTTGCTGATATGACTGTCCGTTGATATCAAAATAGAAGAGAATATAAATGACCTTCGAAAGTAGGTTGAGTTAATTCTAGTTAGCTGACCAACGACCCTTATCGTAGGCTCTGATGAAGTCGAAGGCGTCGAAACGTTAGCCGAAATAAATATCTTTATCAACCTCGTGTAAGCTCAACAATTTAAAAGCATGTTGATTATTTTACTACCGAGTTTAAGTGACAGTTGGTTTGAAAATTATTCAGCCAACCGAAATTAGCACAACCTACTTTTAAAGGTCAACTATGTTGCTCCCGCCCATTTCAATACATTCGCTGACGATATCTGTTAGTCTCATGTCTTTTTTAACGAGGTAACAATTTCGTGAGGTTACCTGAACAGGAAAGAAAACTGAAGGCCAAATTTCTTTACTCAAAGATTGACTTACCGCCATGCACAACCAGAGCGCATAGTTGGGAAGTGTCGAGTATATATGGAAGTTTTAACAAATATTTTCTGCCTATTATTTTTCATGGCAGAGTGCGATTTGAAATACAACTACGGAAATACTAAGATGTGGGCAAAACTCGGAACCTCTTATGAGCTTCGAACCGACTACTACCTTTACCGATGGCTCGCGTGCTACCCACCACACCAACCGAGGCCGTTGCTTCACCATTTTCTCGGATGTTTCAAGGTTTTTCTTTACGACAAGTGAAAGCGCTGTGATTTCGACATCATCTTCAACTTACTTGGATCCAGTGCCAATTTCTGCCATCTAGATCATTCCACTTGACGAGTGACTGCTGATAGCACCGATAGAGCGAAAACATGACTTAGAGAAAAACAAACCAAGGGCCTCTGTTGGCGTAGTGGATATCACGCGTATCCCTTGTACGGTTAGTCGCGGTTCCGAAGCTCAACTGAGATTCAAAGTCTTGCTAATAATATCTCAACCTCCGTAAGGATGGAAATATTCGATTTCTTCGCGAGATGAATCAACTGAACTACATAGTTCATTCCCAAGACCGACTTTCTGTTAACCTCGGCATTAATTGATAATTCAATGTTTTGCTTCAATAAGCAGACACGAGGTTGTTAATATAGAATTTATTAGAACACAATTGCTGACGTTTCGGCAGTTTCGCCTTCTTCAGAGCCGTTTATTTGTTGCAAGTATTTAAGTTAGTTGGTGGATAGCCGCCGCACAGAGTAATACATGGGCGATAACTGTCAGTTTATCCATCAACTAACTTAAATACTTGCAACAAATAAACGGCTCTGAAGAAGGCGAAACTGCCGAAACGTCAGCAATTGTGTTCTAATAAATTCTATAATAACAACCTCGTGTCTGCTTATTGAAGAAAAACATTGAATTACATAGTTCATTCTACTTCTGTTCAGCAAACACCGAGGTGCTACTTTATTTCTTTATTTACGTACAAGCTGACGTTTCGGCGGATTTCGCCGTCCTCAGCGCCTGGAAAGGTCAAGTTGACAGCAACCTATTCGGCTAAACACCTCCATAACCAAGCAGAGAAAACGCTAAACCAAGATTTCAATCACATTTAACACAGCTCTGCACACTCACCGCTTTCTATGAGTCTTCCAATGAGAATGTCGTGTGAGGACCGACCGCACGGAGTTCTCATGGAAGCGTAAAGTGCCCCTCCCATCAGAATAACAGGCTTATATACTGCCAAATGTCACGTGTAATAATCAGACATTCCTCCCTGCGGTTCATTTTCGGATTCTTGAAATTAATCCAGAATGCCTCTAGAGTTTTGCACGCTTGTGTTCTCGATTCTTGCGCGAGGATCGTAACCCTTACTTCAAAATCTTCTCCGTTATGTCTCTGCGTCCTATGTGTGCCTAGTGGAGTACTTAGCTTACGTTTGCCGACTAGGTGTTCTTTTATAAGTACGCAGAGTGGTCTACCCGTTTCGCCAACGTATTCGTACCCGCACGCTTTACAAGAGAGCAAATAGACTGTGCTCGAACTCATGCAGTCACCATCTCTACCATTGGGGCAGATTATGCAATTTTGCGTTGAACATAGACGGTGGTATAGGCGTCTTAGATTACTCGGTGGTATTTCGATTATCGTTACCGATTTCTCTAGACTGGCTCTTCTTAAACAGCGTTTTGTAGCTGCACTCACTTCATTTGAAATGAAGGGCAGTATAAACGAGACCTGTTGTCCTGTTGAACTACATAGTGCCAAGTTCATTAAATCAAGTTTTTATTTGTGTAGTTGGAATTAGCACTTTCCTACTCATTCAATAAGATTAACAAAGAATTCCTATTATCTGAAAGAAACTAGGAATATAGTCGCGTTTCTCAATCTGAAGCCTCATTTCGTTCTACGTCTCTCTTTTGTATGACCCGTCCTCACGTCTATTGTGCGGATCTCAGCCCTTCCCAGATTCGATTCGTTTCCTCGCATCCATTGTCTACGAGGATCCTCCAACTTTACGCGTTATTTGCTGCCTGATGATTTTCATTTCATCATGTTGTAGAATGCTGGTCGATCAATTCTCCCTGGAGTCCTGAGATAGCCGGGTTGGATTGTTCCCAGCTGGATTAAAGAGAGTGATTTTTTCTCAGACAAGTGCGGTACCCAGTTTCTCGACCCGGGAGGGATGAGAGATTTGGTTGGCCCACAATGGAATCGAACTAACACCATGCTCGTGATGGCCCACTTCACTACCACTTGGTATTCTGTCCTTATCCGTCCTCTGTTCAACTTCTATGTAATCATTAAAGATGCCCTATGTTAATATTTGTGTCAACTTGAAGACCACTGTATGAAGTTTTACAACTGCATACAGGTAGTAGAGAGTCTTTTCTTTATTCAAGTTCGATGCTGATAACGATCGCAACGAAGTGCTACCGTACAACTTCATCACAGAAGAACATGAAGGAATAAAAAATATCCTTCTCTCTTATCAAGATCTACAGCGGATTCCAGAAATAACTGCGAAGTCGAATTCACTATTTGTGGTTATGTAACGGTAGACTTTGATTTTTTACATAAAAGGATAAAAAAAGGATATGCTCTCGGCGTTGATCAATCCCTGAGGGATGCACCATGCAATCGACTTCGTTGAGCGTCATTTGGTGGTGACTGAATGCATATCTGGCCTTTACAATAACTCGCGGTGGCCTACCGTTGTATCGAGCCAGTGCTACTATCATTTCAGACAAGTCCAGTACCGAATTGCCGACCTCGGAGAGATGGAAGGCTTGGTGGGCCATGGGCACGGGATCTATTCCACGGGTGTGTTGCAGAGCGCCTCGGACCACAGCGCCGCACGCGCCCTTCCTATTTCTTTATTATTCTTGCATTCTTATCGATTCTTACATAAAACGGTAAAAGTTGCCATAATAGCTTTTTTACCATATATTTAAAAATGTTGAAGCACTGACATAGAAACTTTTGCAGCTCTCTTACTAATAAGTAATCAGAAAAATTTGCGTTACCGTAAAGTTATTGGGAAATCTTTTTCCATCACAACGACAATGAAATAGTGGATCACTTCCTGTGCAAGGAAACTACTTTGTTCATGAGAATCCGTAGCCAGTTTTCATAAAACTCTGTAGTCGCGACACAACATAAACATCGTAATATCACTTACGTATTGTTTGTTTTCACTTATCCCCACTCTATTCTCAATTACAAACAATTAAAAAACATTTTAACCACGAGTTTTGAGAGCACTTCGGGGCGTATAATTGTGAGACTAATGGTGCGCCCTCAGTTTGAGAATAGTAGGTTAAACGCAGACCAAATGCGATCGTGTAATTGATCTTAGACGCAAGAGGTGGATTTTCCAGAAACGGCCGCGTTTTTCGTGCACTGGAGTTTCGTTTTTTCTATACGTTCTTATTTTATCCTAAAACCTGACATTCAAAAGGGTGTAATTAAATAAAAGGCAAGTATATGGAGACTGGATGATCGGATAACCTTTAACAAATGACTACTACTTCACATGGTTTCGAGAAATCGGGGAAAGCAACGGGGATTAATAGAAGACCATAAAAAAGACTCGTGGACGCGTGCAGAGCTGTGGATAGAGATGCCCTTCAACAGACACAAGATCGTGTTCGATCCTGCGCGCCGGCTTAGCAAGCATTCTGCCTCTTCATAGTCGGTAAATTCGTACCAGAATTCTCTGTGAAGATAGCAGCACTGATTTGAGACATCAGCCATCGCAAGCCGTATCTAACGATGCCTGTTGAAGACAAATGCTTGACGCATTCTAGATTGATCAACCTTTATCCTTTGTATTTTATATGAAAGAGTTTTTGAGCTCGTCAAAGCGAAAAATTCATTATCCCGCTCCTGCTAGTTGATGCGACATCGCCAACGTGTGTTAAAATCATTTATTCCTTAGTTTGATTACAGGTGACTAGACAATGGAAGACAAGTAAGAAAGTTGAGGCATCCCATCCTTATTCCGATCCCGCCGCCACGAAAAGTTCATGAGTTCATGATGAGGTATGAAGTGCCGCATGTAACAAAGAAAAATAGAATCCGAGAGTTAGTGTGCTCCGCAGTGACAGGATTATGGGATTGTCCTTTACGGATGCAAAAACACTAAGAGAGCAATCGCTCACGATTGGAAATGGTATTGTTCAATGAATATTATGCATACCCTCATGAATTCGAAGTTAACACTAGTGTCACGATTTGGTCTGTAAAAATGCTTGGAAATTTTTTCGTTGCTCACTGATGGAAGTATTTCATAGGTATTGAATATAGTCCCATTAGAAAAAAAAGTGTACACACTGGTTCTTATCTCTTGCGATCGCTAGCAAGTTGATTTCGCTCTCTTGAAGAGAATAAAATGCCATATATTTTTTTCGGCTTCGATCAAACCTTGAGGAATACGCCATGCATTCGACTTCATTAACCATCGTCTGGAGCTGATTGAATGCATGTCTGGCCTTTACAATGACTCCCGGTGGCCTACCGATGTATTGAGCCGATAATGCTATCCTCCCAGATAAGTCTGGTACCAATTTGCCGACCCCGGGGGGACCCCGGGAGGATAGAAGGCTTAGTGAGCCAGCGATGCGGAGGTCGTTTCCGTGTGTGTGCTGCGGAGCACCTCTGACTACTGCGCCACACGCATCCTATTCGGATTCTGTTACAAGAGTGTAAAGGCATGACACCTTACTATGACAACTCACGGATTGCTTTTCGGTTAGGTCTGCGCACTGTGTTTTCGTATTCAGTGCGACTCCATGCAGTTACCAATGCATTACCGAATAGTTTGATTGCAAACTTTTGAGAGCACATCGCTTGAATCCATCAGCTCTCAGAGTGATCGGCTTCAAGTTTAGGTTGAATTTGTTCTCCACCATCTGGATTTCGTTCACATAATTTCTATAGAAATGTAAGGTGTACGTTTAGGTTTCTAAATTTGTACGATCCAAAAGACAAAAGGAGAAGAATATTCTGTAGTAAAAAAACCACAAGCCATGGCGATATACGAGAGTTTCTTTTTGCGAAAGAGGTGGAGTTTTGCATTAGTACGCAATCTTGTTCCGACTTCAATCAGAGTCTTCGAGCGATCGTCGCTACGGCCACCGTTCCTATTACAAACGGTAAAGTCCATATGTGCACTTCATGCTATTCTGGGGGTGTGTATAGTTGCTTATTTGTCGAAGCCTTCCCATTGTTCCACTCAGTTTACACCGCTATCTTAGTAGTAGTAAACTGTCACTCATTGCTTATAGGTATTTGGATTTAACTCTTACTTTATCAACTTAATAAAATTTTCTAAAATTTAGTGTTGTTCTCTTCCCTGCTTTATTTTTGTTTTCCAGATAAATGTAAAACGTTAAAGAATAAAAAATAGTTGTTTCTTCGGTGTTGATCGTTCATCCGATTGATCCATCCGTTATGGATAAGCTATGTATTTGACTACACTAAGAATCGTAGAAGTAAGCGGATGCATATTTTTTTTATACAGTGACTTGTGAAAACCTACTGATATGTAAAGTCTGTAATTTTATCCTCGTAGAAAAGCTTGGTACCGAATCGTTGACCTTGAAGCAATGGAGGGCTTGGTTATTCCCAAAGCACAAGATTGAACTAACGACCACTTGTGCATTACATAGTATCTCTAGGCGCTACACTAAACACATTAGAATGTTTGACTACATTACAAGCACTCAACACTCCTTTTCAGGCAAAAGTGTTAAACAAATTATTTGAATTATGAAAAAATTGATGCAAATAAATGACAGCTAGATTACTTGAAGCGGTCTGTCTGCCCCTAGAGTCGGCAGCTCTCCTATGCTCAGGCGTCATGCCTGGATCTTAGTCGGTTTGCAAAGTGTTGTAAATTCTTAAGTAAAAGTACTTATTTCATATATCCTAAGCTCGTTTAAAAATGAATTCGACTCATTATTTTATGGTTGGACGTCAAGTTCGCATGGTAGTGTACAATAGAAAATCGTTCTCTTCGTGACAGCTGCAGGAGAAAAACTACTAATAACAAAATTACTGTGTCGATCGTAAAGAAAGCAACTTTAAAGCGTCAATCATGAAAAGGAGGACTTAGCGAAAGGTAAAAAGTCGCAAAGAAAGAAGGCGAAAGTTCGACGTACAACTAGACTCTAGTTCTTGCTGTTTTATACACCGTTACGTTAGTTTCATATTTCTTTGCCTTCGTCTTGTTTTCTTCTTGCGTGGGAGATGCTTGAATTTTTCCTGTCTTATCTAAAATATCGAGTAGATTCATCGAACAAGTAAAGATTTGTGAAAAAAAAGCGGAATCATGTCAATGAACGCTTGAGCGCCAGTTAATGGTTTTGTCTGAAATGAAAACAACCCTTTGAAGATTTTGGAAAAGATAAACAATAGAATAATGGGAAGTACAACAATATCCTTAAAAAATGTATGCATAGCACTTTTAGCAGTGTCATGGTGCGTGTAGCGCAGTAGTTACATATGTTCCACAGTATAAGCATGTTTGTTAGTTCAAACCCTCTTCTTAGACCAATCAAGCCGTCGCCTGGATTCACGGCACTTTGGTGCTAGAAGGATAAAAGCACCGACCGGTTACATCGACAGGTCTCTAAGTGTTATTTCTTGGGCTAAATATGAATTCAATAGCCTCTAATGGTGCTTGATGAAGTCGAATACATGGAGAATTCTAAAAAATTGACAATGTCGAGTGCCTCAACCTTTGCCCTGATGTTCTCAAAATCGTACCTACTCCTTTATACCTACCTTTATACACATACAACGCACGTGTTCGTCGGGCATCTTAACGAAAGTAGTTAGTGGTTTATGTGCTTTTTTTCTTTCTCCATCACGATGACTAAAAGTCACGCACAATCCGATAATTTTAGCTAATCAGCCCGTGACGTTTTTCATCTGTACAACAATAAAATTCTTCTTCATGATGACCTAGATTGTCTTGTTATTGCTACCGATCTGCTTTCAAGGTTTCATACCACCATGTCCTTACTAGAATAATGGTCGAAAGCTATGATGTCGATTGACCATTTTTTGTAGACTTTCGTTTTAGGCTTTTCTTTGACACCATATTTCAAAAACTAAATCCACCCATGATGGGATGCTGCGCTGCTTTTCTATGATGTCGAAACCGAAAGGATTTCACTATAAGTGGATCATGGGAAATTTATGAGGAACTAGAACAAAGAACTTATCACAGTTGTGATTAGCTAGCTGTTTTTTCTCGTTATAACTTTAGATTTGCTTTCTTTAGAGACTATTTGTAGCCTAATTGAAGCTGACCAAGGCGTTCTAATCCTAAAAATGTGGGAAAAAGGGTTTCGAGGGTAACTTTGCGCTCTTGTTCTTTAAGATGTGTCCTTATTTGAGCAATGAAACTCATATATCCATTCATATTACTATTCGTGTTATATTTTCTTTCATATTATTGACCGTTATGTGTGGTTTTCGTTCTTTTTTGTACTTTAGATTTGAAGTTAGTTAGAAGGCGTGTGTGTAGAGTAGTGGTTAGAGGGGCCCTGCAATACACGCCAGTTGGATCCCGCGCCTCAGGGTCACCATGCCTACCATGCTATCCCTCCGGGGTCGGCTAATTGGTACCAGACTTGTCTGGGAGGATAGCAGCACTGACCCGATGGATCAGAAGGCTATCGCGATCTATTGTTTAGGCCACATATGCATTCAATCACCTCCAACGATACTTAGTGAAGTTGAGTGCACTACGCATCGCTCAGAAATTGATCAATGCCGAGAGCTTTGCCCTTTTTTTTATTTTTTGCTGAGTTAGAAAATAAAAGCAAAGAAGTGGGAACGACTTCCGATCGCGCTTCGGTCAGTCCAATTCTCGTCGGCCTCATCAATTGATCCCTCCACTGCTATGTAAGGGATGTGGGAGAGGGCTGGTTAAGTCCAGAGTCATTTTTGAGGTCGAATCATCCTCTCATCACCGTCATAATTTTAAAGCTTCTAAAGAAGGTATGAGTTACTACCATCCTAAGGAAGTTAGTGGTCTATATCTCTAAGAATGAAACTAACTGAACGAAGCCTTTTACGAATTAGTGGAAAGCGGGTCTTTTTAGAAGGCAGTAAAACGGTAACATTCAAAGAAAGATAATTATATAATGCTATAATGCATTATATAATGCTGAGATATTTGCAAAACTCCGGACCGTAGGTGTATGGGGGTGGGGAACGAACGCGCGCTATTGTCATTTCCGGGGAGTAGCGCACTTCACCACCACACCATCCGGGTCCTTCGTTTTGCCTGTCTCTCACCTAGTTCTCAATCAAAAGATAATTTTGCTCACATCTAAGGTGAAATGGATGATATGCTTCAGGCATTAGCTAAAAATGCTGAAAAGCTATAAAATGAAATAAAAGAATAAAGCTCTCGGCGTTGGTCAATCCCTGAGGAATGCGCCATGCATTCTACTTTATTAAGCATAGTTTGGAGGTGGTTGAATCCATATCTGGCCTTCACGATGACTCGCAGTGTCCTACCGATGTATCGAGCCAGTGTTGCTATCCTCCCAGACAAGTCTGGTACAAGTCTGAAAAGCTATTGAATAACAAATTTTGTCTTGTCCCAATACGAGTTTATTAGTATAATTATATAAAAGGTTAAGTATTATAAACAACTTCGAGGTGATATAATCCTCATATAGAGCCATGCGGTGTAAACATTAGGGTGGCCTTAGACCCCAAACCAAAGTTTTGTTAAATAAGGAATGCTGGCTCTTCTTATAAGTTACATATCTCCTTGTTCTGTCGCGGTAGAATCCTGACTACATGGAATCCACGGAAGGTTCATTCCAGTTTTTTTGCGTCAAGTTTCTTATTTCAAACGCATTGAACCAGATGCATTTCGTCCTAATAGGATATGACGATGTACTCCAATGCGTCGTTGGTCTGTGTGGATAATGTGGTTACTAAACCAATTAAGGTTTGTTGCACTGGCTTGCGAAGTTCTCAACTCTTCCACTTCTCTATAAGTGGGGAATTTGTCGTTTATTGTCGAATAACCGGGTCTGTCGTGCAAGTGCTCAAGTCACATCTTCAGTAATACTAAAATTGCTCGGCATTTTTCATCTACCTGGCATATGCGCCTATCCTAATGCTCAGACACTTTATCCCTCTTATTTTTCAGATTTTCTTATTTCTCAAATTTCATACTCTTTTCTCACAAGTTCACATCTGCTCGCAGAGGTAGTTCAAGCTGACTTCTTCATTTTCCATTTCCGCTTCCTTTGAAAAGCAAAAAATATTCGGCTCACGTTAGTCTTTCGCTACATCTGATTCATTATGAACGACTAAGTTTTAAGTGCATTAGCATTTCTAGAACAATTTCTTAGTTGTTCGAGAGGAATCCGACCGAAGACTAGAAATACTTGTAGGAGTTCTACTACGTGTACATCTTCAGTTAATGGCTAAGAAAACCTAAAATTTCCTAAGTGGATCCACCGCCTCGTCGCAGTATTGTGGAGGTCATTCTAAATGAAGTGTCATCAAACTTGGCAACAAACTTCACATTCCCAGTTGGAAGAGAAACTAAGAGTAAAATGGTGTCACGGCAGAACCCATGTCCTATTAGTGACCATCTTCTCATGAGAAATAGTGTGGAAACCGTATCATTTCAAAAAATGTCCCTTCGTATCCCTTCAATAGATCACATTGTCCACACTTTGTAAGCAACACAGACTTAAGAGGATTAGCTAATTTTCAATTATATTGGCTGGCAGTATCCGATGATTAGCAAAGTTACGGGTGATATAGGCGACTAGAAAATAAAGGACAGAGAATAAGGTGAAAAATATTGATCAATGGTGCTGAAATTCAGGAATTCGGATTGCTAAATTATTTGTAGGAACCAGCTGATGAATACATAACACAACTTCATCGTTTCCAAAACCGAGGAGCCACAAACGAACTCCATTGAACCGGCCGGGAAATAGTGGATGAGTTCAACAATAAACAACGGTGTTTGGCTGATGACAATTACATCGGAGACGCTGAACCATCGTTTTCGTTTATGTTAAATGATTCAAAAACTGAGTTGAAGTCAAAAATCAAGCATCGTAGAAGGGTTTGAGACGTCCTTAGTATTTTATCACCGCTAACAGTCACACCTATGTAGTTTCTAATTTCGAGCAAGATCATCCTTACGACAATTGGGCACTGGTAGCTGCTGTCAGTCGGGCTTACTCCCGTTGACACCTATTTGACGCTTGACTTGTTAATCCGACAAAGTCTCATAACTCCCTTCTTACTCTTTTGATTTGTAAAGGTTACTTGAGCACTTTTATGGGCTTTCATAAACTCGGTTAAAGCGATATGATAAGGCTGAAAAGATACGTTCGCATTTTTTCTCGTTTCACACTTAATGGCCGTTCTTTTGACATCCGGGAAATCCAGACATTATTAAATTCGTTCACACATCCGTATATCGTTGACGCTTCATCCCTACGAAGCAATTATTCCAAAACGATTCATCTCAATTTAGGTCGAATTGTAGTCGATCGAATAAGCTGTACTCATTCGTTACAGCCAGAACTTTGTTTTTCTTTATTACTAGTAAGAGTTTTTCCAGAATGACCTCCGAATCTACTTGTTTTACTAACACATGTATATCTGTTACCTGTGTTACCTGCCAGTGTACTACAGAGCGCCTTAGATGAAATAATTACCCACTTAGATATTTGGACGGTCCGTCTTCACGAGTTCTACGGACCCCCAACACATTTGTTATTCGTTTCTTTTCCTCGCAATCGTCGTTCGTGGTGGTGGTTTTATTCAAGCATGGGTTATTTGTTCTCGAAAGATGAAATAATTAGCCTGAATAAATAATGAAAAGAAAGTATTAGCAGCACAAATGTATTGAAATGGATTCGTAGGACAGTTTTTACACTTATCGACTGAATAGATTTATTTATTCTTGGTTCTAGAGAGGATACGGTTACAATCGAGTTCTTTCATTTGCTTTCCTCTATCGACTTTTTCTTTCCGCAGACTCCTCAAGGCCATATGTTTTTGTGTTTATTGTTCCCATGTTTCTGCAATAAATGAGATTAATGGAAAGTATAGAAGAATAAGTGGAACAGAGAAACAAATAATAAGCAAAAAACCAATAAATAATGCGATATTATGGCGCCACAACTGCAGACTTTCTCCTGGTATTGATTGGTGAGTCAAAACGATGTCTCCTCAGCCACGTCGAGAATTTTTGATTTCGTTTCTCTTTTAATGTGTGACATTTTAGCTTTATTCTATTATTTTTGAGTAAAATGGTCAAATTCTTCAGAATTCCACAATTCTCTGACGTTTCCGTGCTGAGTGCACAGCTCCTTGAGCACATGGATGATGAGTACCATCAGTACTATCAACATCGCTTACGATTTCCATATTTCTCATCCCCATATTTCAGGTGACTACTCTTTTCTAAGCATTCCTCTCTTTTCCTCAGTTTGCTTTTTCCTCTACTCTAAGCAATCCTGACGACCAAAAAAGGGCTGAAACAGGTGTTTTATTGGAAGTGAGTGCCGAGGATTTCCTTCGTGCGATTTTTAGAAGTTTCTCTTTCAAATGAAGTGTTAAATCTTAAGAAGAAGTCATTAACCAGTCGGATTAATAAAATTCCAAAGAAACTTCTCATCCAAAAATCTATGAGGTTTAAAACGTAAAGTGGGTTAACAACAGGATTTTTACCTCTCCTATACAGATGGGATCGTAAGAAGAAATCGGAGGGTCGACGTTGCCTCCCATTATTTCTCAAACGTTTTGAATCTTTGAAATCTTTTGTATTTTTAAGATTTTCATTGAATCGTTAAAGCCTAATTTTTTTTGCCTGTTTGATTATTCATAGTTTTCTTCACAAAGTCTAAAAAAATTGGTTCTACGGATGAGAACAACTCATTGAAAAAGATTCACAGCAGTATCTCAACGCGCCAAAGTTGATAGCGGATTCTCACCTCAATAGACCTCTGCAAGTGGTCTTCTGTTGAGTTTTGCGTGAGATTTTGACATTACCTGTAGGATGTATAACTTCTAACTTTTTCAGAATTTCATTTAATCGTACTTGACGTCTATTGACCGTATACTTTTTTATGACGAAGTTACCTTCGACAATCTGTTGTCCTTCGCTTGATGTGTCCTTTTCCCAATTCAGAGTTCCAAGTGCCTACCACTTATTGAAGAACGACAAAACGTTAATGACATAGGAAAGTGTTCCTGTAATTTCTTATATGAAAGGCACCTCTATACATTTTTTCTTCTTCCGTCTCCCTTACTCTCATAGCTGTAACATCAAAAACTTGCCAAACCAGGCATTTATGTTTAACAGCAAGCAGCTTCGAATCGTTGTAGATGAAAACGTTAATGGCGTTGGAAGCAGTTCATACAGCTGTACGGCGTGACTGCTACATATAGACAGTAGTCGTTTTCTATATTGTACAAGGTCTTGGTGAAAAGAAAAGTCCTTATTGAAATTACCCGTCCATTTCGGATTCATCGACTGCTCGACATCTTAGTGACAAACGCACTCTCTTCATGAAGCTTGAGCCTTGCTGATTTGCAATCTCTAATCTACAAGCATCTCCTACCAACTTCGGCTTTATATTGCATAATCCAAAACTTTCAGAAGGATGGCTGGAAAATTCTTCTAGCGTATTGCAGAAAAATAGCACCTTTCATGAGGACGTAGGTTCTTTGCAAGACCCGCTTCACGAGCTCAGTTAACATCACTCATTTCTGCGAAAAACCGAGCAGAAAAAGACATCGGTTAATTTTGTTACATTCAACGATCAGACAACGTCTACTGTTCGCAGTTCTTTCTAGTTAGTCTTTCTAAATATCGACCCTGACAACAAAGATGCATGTGATAACCATCAATTATGGAGTGTGGACTTGCTTCTAGTCACCGTACAGATTAGCCAGAGTGAAAATTCAATTACTTGAAACCTTTATCTAATTCCTCACTAAATTGTAAAACCGTTTTCCTCACTAAATTGTAAAATCAGCTGTTCTAAACTTCCTCATTGGAAGTCACGAAAAAGCGACTCTGAAGAAGGCGATACTGCCGAAACGTCAGCTAGTGTTGTATTGTATTGTGTTTTTCTATAGAGGTAAATGTATGCTGTTTAAAAACCTCGCGATTGCTGAACAAGAAAACGACGCATTCATATTCCAATGCCGAGGTTAATAGAAAGTTGATCCTGGGAACTGTAAAATCGTTGTTGAAATAAAGGACAGAGGATAAAGCTCTTAGCATTGATAAATTATTGAGGGATGCGCCATGCAATCGACTTCATTGGGCATCATTTGAAGGTGATTGAATGCACGTCTGGCCTCTACAATAACTCGCGGTGGCGCACTGATGTACCGAGGCCTTGCTGCTATCCTCCTAGGGAAGTCTGGTGTCAATTTGCCGACCCTGGAGGGATGGAAGCCTTGGTGGGCCATGGGAGCGAGATCAATGCCACGTGTGTGTTGCAGGGCGCCTCTGACCACAGCACCACACGCGCCCATCGTTGTTGAAATGCCTGCATTCATTCGACAAATTTCATGTGTTTCAATAATCCAATGGTCTTGGCTTAAAACGAGAACAGAACTATGAGCTGCTGAAAAGTGATGAGATATATCCGCACATATTTTCTCCTCAGCATTCATTAGATCTTAACTATTGCAACAATTGGAGTAGGGTGGTGTAAATTGCCATGTGATGATACATGCTAGTCATTGGTCTATACAGCGACTCGTAGTGGCTTACCGATGTATCAAGTCAGGGCTACTAAACCTCTAGCGATGCCTATTGAAGTCGAATGCATGGCATATCCCTCAAACATTGACCAACGCCGAGAGCTTTATCGCTTTATAATGTACTGGTAGGAGGAAACATTTAAAGGTGAACGCTGTCATCGAAATTATTTTTAGTTAGATGAAGGCTCATTTAGATCACGTGTGTTTATTTACCGGTCACTCGAGTTATTATATCAGTGATTTAGTAAAAAAGGAATCGAAAGTGTAGTGGTTAGATTGCTGTGCAATGCACCTCTGGCCCCTGGTGTGTTCCAGTGTTAGGACAATCAAGCCCGCATTTTCTGGCACCAGAAAACTGGTATTAAGGCGTTAGAATACATGGCGCATCCTTCAGGGATAGATCAGCACCGAAAACTTTATCCTTTTTTTTACTGGATTTAAACTGTATATTGTGTTACCGTGTTTGTTCACTGTCTATTGCCAGTTGTGAAGGAAAGGTCGCATACTACAATAGTTTTAATGACTAAAATATAGGACGTGCCTTGACGATCCCAACGAAAACCAGACTATGTCCTCTTTTCTGGGCATTTTCCTCTTCAGGAGCTGTTTTTTAACGGTAGAGACCCACTCCATTAGTAAATGCTCTCATGTTATTCTAATTTTGTTTAAAAATAGATGCAATAATAGTCTATGATAATTTTATCGATTGATTTTCTTCTGAAACAGCAGCATGCTACGATTGCATACTGTCCTCACATTTCTCAGTGCAATAAAAGTACGACGGTGCTAATTAAAATGTCATTTTTTACGGTGTTACAGGGCAGTTTGTTTGACAACTCGCTGTCTGCTCGAATTCGAAGCGTCACTTCCTCATTTCCAAGACTGAAAAGCGATTTTGAAAACATAGATTGAATAGTCTTAACCGTTTTATTCACTGCCTACTATATTTAACGGCAGGGTATAATGTGAAACATAACTTCAACGATACTGAGATATTTGCAAAACTCCGGACCGCAGGTGTTTGCGGTGGGGAACGAACGCGCTATTGTCCTTTCCGGGGACTAACGCGCTCACCGCCACACCATGCGGATCCTTCGCTTCGCCTGTCTCTCAGCTAGTTCTGTCGACCCGTCAGCGGGATTGACCTGGGGAGCCCAAATCGGCGATGAACCCAGCTAAGCTGAGGCTGTAGTTATTGCGCTGACGAGTGATTGCTGTGGCAAAGATCGGTAGAACTAGCTGAGAGGCAGGCGAAACGAAAGACCAACATGGTGTGGTGGTGAACGCATTACTCCACGGAAGGACAATAGCGCGTTCGTTTCCCACCGCAAACACCTGCGGTCCGGAGTTTTGCAAATATCTCAGCATCGTTGAAGTAGACTGAATAGTTGTTACGAATGCCTGGATTGTTTATCGCCTAATCTTGGCCGGAGGAGGATTCTGGCTGTCTATGTGCTACGTATAGTATGAACTTCGTTGCTTTAGAAGGGTCGTCAAGCTGAAAAGGTGTTCAATATCTTCATCTGGAAGCCATCACGATAGAGTCACTAGTTGGCAAGAAAGAAGTGCTAAGAAAGCCCTCGTATACCATCTGTCTTCCTAGCCAGTAATTTACCAGGTAGATGAAAACTGTGCTCAGGTGCGCACGATTTTTGGTGATTCTTGAAGACATGTCGGGTCAGTCAACTACTTAAGTGCAGATAATGGAGTATTAGTGATAAATAAAGGCACAAACATAAATAATAAGTGATAATCTGGTGAAGTCAGCTCAGAAGTCATGAGTGAAATTCATAAGAGAATAGGAAGTTTGAGCCTGACTTATATCGTTTTTGTGACAGATAGATGTAAACGCCGTTAACTTTGTGTTTCGGTGATGTCTATCGTACACTTTCGTTCTGCTTCCGACTTACCGCTCTAGTGACAGCGTCCTTCAGCGTAACAACTTTAATGCGATTTCGTTGTTTGAAAGGAAAACTAAACAAAAAGGTGAAACTATTTATAGTTCCATCACAAGTACAGGCACTTTTTTAAAACATGCCGTTGTTGAAATCGGTATTAACAAAGTTACCGGCTCGCTATTGAAGCCTCACTATCAATGTATTTCCTAAGTCATTTATGTATCGAATATATGCCTATATACGTGATAACCCTCCAAACGGTTTACTGCCTCATCGTGACTTGGAAGTGCTCCTGGGTGTCGGGCTGCGATGTACAGCGGGGTGATTCTCCTACGGCAGGGTGCGCCAAGCTGAGGAGTCCGGCATTTCCATCAGGAAGCCTAGCTAGGCGTAAACCAATACCATGATTCGCCACCGTCGTGGTATAAAACTACTCGAATGGTGGCAGATCCCTCTCTGATCCACGAGGACGGCGACTGCATGTGGTGGTGACGACCTGGGGTAGACTTTGGCTAGACTAACCTCGGGACTCCAAGGAACCACAGTGGCTAAACCGGCAAAACTCCGAAAAAATGGAGGTTGTGCTGGCGCCCCGCACAATCAATGAGGACGGACCATCCAAGTATCCAAGTGAGTGAGTATGTGATAACTAACTTTCCAACACTTTTGAGATGGCCTTAAGTTACAAACTATGGAGATCCCAGCATTTCTAGTATTCGATTCATTTCCTGGCAGCCATCATTCACAAATGCTTTTGGATTTACGCGTGGGTTTCGGCTCTGCTTGATTGGGTTTGGTTTTCGGGGAATATCGGTGGAGTCGATTCTCTTTGGAATTCTGGAGCGGCAATGCTAGGACGTTTCGAGCTCTTCATCGCATGCGCTACTTTCTATCGATGGGGTAGCGAGCTGATCACAAACAAATCTCGTGCCAATCTTTCTACCTTTGAGGGAAGGGAAGAAATTTTCCTTTGTTTCTATTAAAGAAGGATACTTTTCCTATGTACGAGTTTATGATATAACGGTTAAAAAAATACTTGCTCCACTCGTTTTGTTAAAATTGGAAAGCGCACTGCTTGATGTCTCCCATACGCGCATTGAAATCACACCACACCGTCGGGAATGTGATGAACATAAAAGCGCTAAAAATTTACAAAGAAGACAAGGTTGACATTGATTTTTGTTAATATCTACTATCTCACAAAAAATAGATTTTGATGAGTACTGGAGCATAAAGGAAAATAAACTCCAAAAAGGAAAAAAATGAGAAGAAGACGAAAAATGACTGGAAACCTAAATTTCAGAAGTCCGTATGTGACTCCAAAGCGGAACTATTGGAATTATTATGACGACCATTCTGATTACTATCGGGACTTCAAATCTCAATCACGTGACTACGACCAACGACTACGAACCTATGAGCGAACGATCTACTTCATTCGTGTTATGGCTTACATGCAGGTGATGACCTCTCCAATCCGGTTGTTCATCATTCTTAATGAAAATGGTTTAATGAAAAGCTTAACGGTTCTAAGAACGACTAGCAGTGTGTCTTGAGCTTCTCTATAAGGCTAACAAAAGTACATTGGCCCGCCGATTGCATATCCTTACGACCTTTAACAGGAGTTTGAAGACATAGTAGGTACTAAGCACCCATTTTTTAGATAGGGTTATATAACGATAAAGAAAATCTGACTATTCTAAACTAGAAAAAGAAAAAGCACATTTTTCCTTCGAGACTGACGTTGTGTAAAATGTTTTGGGCGCGTTTACGTACGGCGTAACGAATATTACGGCAAAGTTTTGAGAAATGTGTGGTGGTAATTATTGACGTTTTGAATGGGGGAGTACCTGGAAATGTGGGATAATGCATATCGGCCATTCTAATGTGAAACGAATTGAAAAAAAGGGAAGAAATCGTTGGAAGGAGATCTGTAAAGACTATGAAGTGCTGGACAGTCACTTCTTCTAAACATTGTGCTTTTCGGTCCAGGATCGTTATTTCATGAATTTTTCCTACCTTAAATGTTAAGAATTAGAAAGCTTGTGGAATTTGGGCAGAAAGGCATTTCGCGTTACAGTTTTGAACCCCACCCCATCCAAATATGACAGAAATCTTTCCAATTGCTTATTTTTTTAGATTTTCATTGCTGGCGTGCTGTTGGTGTCAGATGTGTCGCGAATTATACTTTTATGGACATTCTTACAATCCTTCAGCACCGTCATCGAAATGGTAAAACAGTTAGCAGGCTTTAATCAAACTTATCTTGAATTAGTTGTTCAGCAGGGAAGAACAGAAAAGATGAGACATATTGCAGTGGAAATGAAGAAAATGAAAAGCGCTTTGACATGTAGGTCACATTTTAGTGTGGGGCCAATGCTAAACTTTAACTGGGAAGAAAAGTTTTATGACGTCATTAAAACGATCAGGGATAGTGCACCTGGTATTCATTAATCACTTAAGAACGCACTATGCATTTCTTTCCAATCGTAGTATCATAGGAGTGATTAATTGCAGACTTGACTAGTTAAACTAACTTGAACTGGTCTTGCGGTATCTCAGCAGTGTTTTTATCCTCCCATAAAAGTGCACTACCAGCTCACTAATCTGATAGAGGGGCTTGCTTAGCGCTGGAATTGAACTAACGACCACTTTTGTATTGCAGGATTTATCCTTTTTCTTCTTCAGAATGTTTATTTTTAGGAACTATGCTTGCAATAAATTTTGCGGTGCTACAGATGAGTGAAAAATAAGCCGAAATTAGGAGTGACATAGGAGTTCAGATAGGGAAATTTACTACAAATCTTATCACCGTAGAGCTTAAAGAAAAATCGAGGAAAACGTTTATATCTACGAAACGATTACTTTTTACTGAAGGAACATGTCTATGTTTTTATGGAGTGTAGAGTACAGTGAAAATTCTTCTACAAATGGAAGTCACTTGGGCTGAATGTGAAGAAAACCTCTCAAGAAATGAAAATATCTCAGCTTGAGCTCATCATCTACAGACATCCTTTATAAATGTCTCGTGAAGAAATCGCTTTATTTAAGATAGGCTTTCAATGAGTTTAAGGTATCTCTTAATCGTCTCCGAAAAGCGACTTTTGTTTAGCCTTGGCATAAGGTGTCAATACGCTCATAGATTACTGAGCTTATACTTGACACTATGATAGTGTAAACTTGAGACACAAATTTATACTAACATCGCATCAGCTCGATAATCCGAGGAGGTATATCTTTCAACCAGCTATTTCTTTTACACGATCTACATTTTTACCTGTTTAACACTCTTTCTAAGCACCGAACGAATCGTCATTATCTGTTTTAGACATAATATACCGCTGGTCATAACAGTCGCCGCCTCACATCTGAAGGTGTTTCAGATCTCTCAGCTGTCGTTTCCATTGTTCTCGTTGGTGGTCGGTTTCCTTACCCTTACCAGCACACTCTCGCCGTCGCGTGCTGTGTCTAAATCGGTCGTTGTCGTTCTACTCATCACTGTTATTCCTAGTTTCGTTTTCCCAAAGCAATCGGTTTTCATCACCGGTACGTTTTCATCGTTGTATCTATTGCGGTTAAAGGGCAATGAGGTTATGGGGCGCATGTGGAGTAGTGGTTAGAGACACCTTGCAATACACATGGGATCATTCCCGACAACTCAGGTGGACCAAGCCTCTCATTCCACCGGGCTGTGCAAATTGGTACCAGACTTTTCTGGCAGGACAGCAGCACTGGCTCGATACGTGGGTCTGCCAGCGCAAGCCATTGTAAATAAAGACCAGATATGCTTTCACTGATGATGTTTAATGAAGTCGAATTCATGGCGTATCCCTCAAGTTGTTCAATGCCTAAAGCTTTATACCTAGTCCTTTTATTTATTGTAGTTTGTTCACTCTTACGCTAGTACGCTACATTGGAACTGTTACAACTAAGCATTTAAAATATTGAAAGCAAGTTGTTTACCTACCTCCTTACCTGAATACTTGAATTTCGTACTCTCATAAATGACAAGGAATTATACTAGTCTGAGCACAATTCCCACTTAGCCGATAGTTTATTGATCTGGTAAGATTTTCTTTTCCTAGCATCTTAAGGCAGCCATGATAAGGCTCTTCTAAGCTGGCACCACATACAATTACAGAATCTCATGGATCGCAAAGAAGGTTAGTCGCCGTGCCAATAGGTTGACACAAGCAAGAAGGTGATCTATTTTAATGGCCTGCCCTTAGCTGGCTTCGCATAGAAATATCGTATACCTTATTTTAGAAATACCGCAACTTTGTTAGGAGGCCACGGATCTCCCTCATATGACGGATCTCGACCCGGTTGGTCGTAAGGCCACCTAGCACGCCCTCAGGTAGCGAGTAGGGGGTTAGTCGTAGACCAAAAGCGACCTTTGCTTCCCTGACACGTAGATGGATCCAAGGGATGAACTCCCTGTTTCTACTGCGCCGATTTGGCGCATACTTTCTGTATTTTCAAGGCGTATTCATGGTGCGTGGGTGCGTTCATGTCTATGCAGATTATATTCTACGACTCAGTTCGGCCAAAAGGGTGCACTCAAATGACCGAAAAGTACATGCGAATCGTTTAGGAGTCACCTCCAATAAATAAGCTCCATGTCCGCTCTGAAAAAGTCTAGAAAGCGACCCGTAAGTATATGCAGCCCCCACGTTCAGAGCTCAGCAAGCTATACCTGGGTATCAAAATGCTAAACATAGTAAAATAAACGGGCCTCATTTCTTTTACCACCAAAAAGCCCCGATTCGGCAGAGTTTGATAGCACGAGTAATGAGGATTAAAAAAGATAATGCTCTCGGCGTTGATCAATCCCCGAGGGATGCGCCATCCATGGCCTTTACAATGACTCGCAGTGGCCTACCGCTGTATCGAACAAGTGCTGCTATTCTCTCAGACAAGTTTGGTACCAATTCGCCAATCCCAGAGGGATGGAAGGCTTGGTGAGCCATGAGCGTAAGGACCGATTCTACGTGTGTGTTGCACGGCGCCTCAGACCACTGCGCCTCACGAGTAAGGAGAAGCTGATAACCTCAAAGACAATCAAAGATGCTTAAGTCACAAAAGACTAAGCTAATGATCTGTACCTACCACGCACGCACACTTGAATCTGAGTCCTCGATAGAAGGCTTGATTAGGCAAGCAAAAAGATAGGGTCCGACGTCATGGAACTGACCGAGACGAGAGGACTCCACCATTTGACGCCGTCTATGACATAACACTGGGAAAGAGCTATTCCTCTGAACATACGACAGTAAAGAAGCCGGCGGCGTCGGCGTTCTCGTTAACGCGAGTTTGGCCGTGAACACCGATTCATTCGAACAACTAACAACCCAAATCGGACGTTTAACGATTGAAGAGACGTGGATCAATACCGGCTTTGGCAATCTTCGTCGTTTACGCGCCGACAACGAATATGACGAAGAAGAAATCGATGCTTTCTATATGGACTTGAAGAAGTTCTACAGACAAGACCATACATTATTTAAGGTCATCATTGGCGATTACAACGCTAAGAATGGACCCAGCAAAACGTCTGAAGAACGTCACATTGGGAGTCATGAAATAGAATTGAACAAGCAGCGTGAGCGGCTGTCTGAGTTTGTCATGACGACCAAAACCACCCATGGTAACTTGCATTTCCAGGGCCCAATTCTCAACGCTGGAATTTGGAGTCTCACAATAGAGAGAACCAGGAGGAAAAGATTACATCATAGTAAACCGAATGTTTTGGCCAATCGATATGGCGGTTCTTCAAAATTATACACGGGATCTGACCATCGCCTCCTTCGTGCAAGATTTCATTTGTCGCGGAAAGGAGAAAAAGTCTCTGAATTTAAAAAACGAAGCCCAAAATCACCGTAAGCTTGGATTTGTTCAACTAGTTTTTGGAAGATACCGTTATCGACAACATCGAAGAGGAACGCGATCAGCTCGTTTAACATTTTCACGTTGCTTACTTGCTTGATACCTGAATGGCCCGTTCTCACTGGTTGTGGGGCGGTAGCATAACCTCCACTTTTCGGAGATTTGCTGGTAAAGCGATTATGGTTTCCCGGAATCCCAAGTTGAGCGTGGCTAAAGTCTGTCCTAGGTCTTCACTGCCACGAGTAGTCGCCGACCTTGTGGATCAGAGGGACATTTGCCACCACACGACTTTAGTACCAAAATGATGGTCGATCTTAGTATTAGTTCACTCCTAGCTAAGTTTGCTGATGGAAACGCTGGACTCCTTCTCAGCTTGGGAAGGCGTACCAGAGGGACGAATTCCCCGCTGTACATCGCAGCCCGACAACCAGGAACACCCAGCCACGATGAGGCGGCAAACCGTTGAAAGGCATTTTCACGTTAGCGCTATGGAGCTGAAAGTTCTAAAGTCGCCAAAAGACGTCTGCCTCCAGAAACACTCGAGGTGATACGATAACGTGGAATCGCGCGAGCTGCAAGGGACCGCCAGCTTTCGTTAGAGCTTGCGGAACTATATAGACAGGCGATAAAAGATCTTAAAGAGAGAAGAGCAGCACTTGTGGCCGAAGCTGCAGAGGCTGGAAAAAGCGTTCGCAAAGCCCATTGACGCTTCGCTACATACAAAGCCAAGGCGATTGCACTCCGACGCTTAGACTTATTGGTTAGAGTGTCCACAAAGGCAATGGAGGAAATCATTCATGATCACTACTCAAATTTCTTCAATAGCCACGTCCCTCTGCCCTCATGTGAAATAAAATAGGATGAATATCTCGTACCAACGGTTCTCCCTTCCGAAATCCCTCGTGCTATTTCGTCTGTGAAGAGTCGAATAGTACAGCATAAGATCTGAACACCTAAAGTACCTTCGGCCGGTCCTCATAAAAACACTGGCTCAGCTCTTCATACGTTACCTATCTGAATGCATAGTCCCAACTCAGTGAAAGACCAAAAAGACTGTACTGTTGTTTAAGAAGGGTGATCTACACGACATCGGCAAGTATCTCCCAATCTGCTTGCTGTCGTTCGTCTACAAACATTTCACTCGATTCGTCTTAAACAGGATTGACAAAACACTGGACGAAAGGCGCCTATTTGAGCAGACAGGGTTTCGAAAAGTATTCATTGAAAAAGATCACAACCACACGATAACGAGAAAGTATCACAGGAGTGCAAAAGACCGCTCTGTCTCACTTTCATCGATTTAACGAGGGCTTTTGACTCAGTTAAGACAGAAGCACTCATGGAAGCCGTGGACAAGCAAGGACTCCCTACTCAGTATAACAAAAATTCTTTGTGAGCTCTATGAAAATTGTACAAGAAGGATAACACCAATCTGCAGCGATATTAACGTCGATGTCAAAAGAAGGGTTAGGCAAGGCGATGCCATCTCGCCAAAATTATTTGCCGCCACCCTCGAGAACGTCATGCGAACATCGAAGTGGGGTAATATGAGAGTGAAAATCGATGGTCGGCAGTTACACCATACTTGCTTTAATGATGGCATTGCTCTTATAACACCCAGCATTAGCCAGCTGGAACGAATGCTTGCGGAGTTTGATATCTCCCGTGGAAAGATTGGTCTTCGACTAAATCTCACAAAAACGATGTTCATGAGGAAGGCGATTGGTTTCCTATGCCGCATTCACGCTCAACGGAACGAATATCTCCGAATGGTCCAGATATGCCTATCTAAGTCGGGAAATCAACATGTTCAACGACTTAGCTCCAGAGCTGAGCAGAAGGAAACGAGCGGCTTGAGGAGCTTTCAAGCATCGAGGATGTAGTGAAGAGGACAATGAATACCCGACTCTGTGCCCACCTTTTCGACTCAACGATATTTTCTGCTCTAACTTATTCGTAAGAAACCGGTTCATTGCGTGACCAGGACGAAAGATCACTCAGCGTTATAGGCGCACTCGAAAGGATGATGGTAGGCGTATCCTGTGTCACACAAGGAAACGTGATCCGATGCTCCGACCTTCGTCAATAACCAAAAATCGAAGATTCCGTTCTATACGCCAAACTGTCGAAGATAAGGTGTGCCGGACACGTAATGCATGCCGACAACCTATGGACAAAAGCCATTAGTGACTGGATTCCTCGGTATGCCAAACGTACTGTAGGAAGATCGCCAAACCGATGGTGAAAGTTCATTGCGAAGAGTCTAGAAGAAAGGTGTGATTCTCAACGAGTGCCTAGAGCGAGTGGAACCCATTGGGGTGGTCTTGCGTGCAACAGGGAAAAATTGAAAATTTACTGGTGCCCGATCGGGTCGCTCGACCATCAACGGGACGACAGGTGATAAGGGTGGTTGTTAGGAAAATGGACACCGTTGCTGTACATCTCGGCTCGTTGTCCATGAGCATACCACACCCAGAGCGAGGCGATGTTCTATTGGAGACGAAAAAAGGCAAAGATTAGCAGTAAAAGATATTTTAGACAACTAAGTAACTTAAGGCAAAACAGCCTATTTGCTCATCTACTTAATTTCTTTATTTAGTGTTAAAGTGCTTCGTTCACACAATCATTCTCACATGAACTAATTTTCTAAGCCCGCTTACGTAATAACGATTTAAGCAAATCAAATAAAATTACGCATTTCTATCGAAAACTGTAATCCGAAAACTTCAGTAAATAGTAAAGTAAGTATTAGTATAAGTAAGTAAGAAAGTATAAGTAAGTAAGAAAGTAAATATTCCTAGTACTTTTGAAAAAATAGGTTCATCATGTAAGCAATCAGTTCTGTGTTTAGCCGCCATAGATGCCGTTGAAGTGGCCCGAGCGGCTGATCGGACGCTTATGAAGGAGGTGGGTGAAACCGTGCATCGTTTTGCAATAAGTCTCTACGTCTTGAGAATTTTTCCTAAATGATGATTTTCTAAGTGATATATCTTTTTGCTTTTAGGTTTCTCTCGATATAACTATGGGCATGATTCGTTCCAAAACTCATCATAAACTGTTGCGACTGCTATCTGCCATAGGGCCAAAATGGCCGCTTGGCATACAGGCAAGAAAATTTCTAGGAATTCTTAAATTTGAACACCTTTAATGTGAACCATGGATTTGATATTCCAACATTTGGACATTTGACTAACAAATCAATCGATTCTAACTGATCAAATGTTACTTTGACGGGTTATTATTATTATTTCAAATCGATTGTTTTCTTACGAAATTTGACATTGTCCAAAGTGATAAATGTTTCCTGCCTGGGTGCTATTTCTGAGAAAGTTATGGGAACTTTTCAAAGTAATGATATGATCCGCTGAAGAAAATTGTAGCCCAATGTGGGCATCGTTGTCCAAATAACAAAATTGCCAGTTTATTGATTAACAAGAAATATTTCAATTCGAGATAAAAACTCAGCCTAATGTTTTAAGAAGTTCAAGGGTACCTATTTTGAAACTTGGGTGACTCTTCTTGACGCTCGCTTCTAGTGGGATTTACTCTATTAATCATTGTATCTATTTTCGTCATTTCATCGTCTAGAACGAGAGGATCGCCTGAGTGTTTTTATTCGATGCATATTTTCTTGAATCTCGAACCAGAAGTTTTTTTTGAAGGTTCGAAGGATATATCATAGCCTCATACTGCATGTACCAGCTAAATTTTCGTTGACCTCGTTTAAGCGCTGAGCGGTGCGTAAAATCTTAAACATCCCTGGCTTGACGTCAATTCGTATCTAAGATATTCTGCTGAATGCTAAGAGGAATGTAGAGCGTTAACAAGGGAGTTTGGATCCTTCAAAAAGATAGGCATAGAGTTTAAGAAGGTCTGTAGATTGAGCGGTAAGTTTATTAAGACTCTCCTCGAAATCATAGAGAGTATACTCTGTTTTTACATTTATCGTCAAGAATGTCAATAACTTTCCTAAAACAAATGCGTTACCACACTACCACAATGCTTGAATCAAATATAGAGATCTTCATCGAAGTCGTTCCATTATTTTCGCCATTCCACCGAATTCTTCTTTTTCACTTCTGGAAATAAACAAGGAAAAGAATGGAAACCTTTTCGTTGGTTTTTTGTCCACAGCACGTTTCTTCCATGGAAACTCGTTTTTCGAGAAGAGAGAAAATGCCGATAGACATAGGAGATTTTCGACGGTATGAGTAATGCGAGGATCGACCATATTTTAACGAAGAGAAGATCGTGCCTCTTTGACACTGCAATGATATCTGGATTTTATCCAAGTTCTGATTACTACCATCTCGGTGCGAAGATTCGATTGAGCCATGCGCTGAAAAAGACTCCTATCGTAGTTCGAGAAAAAAGAAACTAGTCGCGCATAATTGATAAAGTTTTTACCTCGTCTGAGTGACAGATAAAGGATTACCCAATCGAGGATTATAAGGTGCTTGTCGAAGGACTTAGAACTTGTGCCGAACTAACCACATTTCTTCAAAGATCGGGTTTAGACCGCATCGTCTTCACCGCTAAGCTGTTCGAGAGAATAAAGAAACGGGAGCTTAATATAGTGCAGCACAGTAAGCACGGCTGATGCGAGCTGTAGAAGATCTTTGTAGGAGGAGTGCCAACAGGGTATTTGCGACTTTAATGTTCGCTATCCGTCTTGATGAACGAAATGGGACTATCACTGCATTCTGCCATTATATGGAATTGACAACGGGAAAGTTCAATACCAATCCGTTCCGCTCGACAGTCACCGTTGCAGTCTACAGAATACCCGTTGGCAAAGGACCTTCCTGGGTTCAACCCTCTGAAGTTCGAGTTGCGATAGAAAACATGAATAGAGCGGCAACCTCAGCACCAGATAATACCACCGCAGACTTCTTTGAGTCGGAGGCCACAAATTACCTTCAGGAGGAGAAAATCCCAGACCAGAGGACCATCTTGTCGAAAAAGGGTGACTGAGGGATCGTTTTCGACGACTATCTTATTACCAATATCAAAGGCTTTGGACAAGGCACAACCATCTGAACAAGCAGGATTTTGACAGTGCTGTTGCTGCCCAAACCAAACCCAAACGATTTCACGAATTATAGCACCCTGTCGTGAATACAATCTGTCTTCTTGTACTAGTCTTCATCTACTACGAAAAAGCGATTTGTAGCGTGGAAAGGGTTTTAATTGTATCAGCACTCGTCGAACGAAGAGTGGACTTGTCCTCTGCAGGAACACTAGCCGACTTTTATCGAAACTGCAGAACAAGGATATACCTTTACATTGACATATTACCACGTGAATAGGAAAATGGGCTCGATAGAGATACACAATATCGCCAAAGTGGTTTACCACCGCACTGCAATGGACTGTGAGGCTTCTTAATTGGAACAAGAAAGGTATGCTTTACATTTTTCTTATATGACCCGTCATCACATTTGCTGTGGGGATCCCAACAGTCCTTGCATTCGAATAGTTTTCCAAGCATTTACTGTCCACAAATGTCTTCGAAGATTTCGTGTGGTGTCTTGGCTGCTGGTTGAGAATTTTGTCTACTTTATTAATGTTGTTTAATATTGGTCGAGCCGATCCTCCTTGCAGTCTTGGAGATAGTCGAGCTAAGGCGTTTTCACATGTATTGAGGGAGATATTTGATGCGGAGGTCGAACTAGCGCCTTTGTATCCTTATCGACGGCATCGTTAACCGCTGGGCTATCCAACTCCAGAAGAGCGTATTCAGTTCATGAAGGACCCACGGTACGAAGGCGAACAAATAGAACTGGATAGTTACAAATAGAACTCTGATTACAGAGACCACCTTGCTCATGTTCCTTGGACGTTCAGTGAACATACGGAACAATATGGAAGGTGTATTACAAAGAAAGAAGGCAGCATAGGCTTTTAGTTTGGGCCTTACAAAGAAGTCATCGACCAACTAAAGGGCCCAAAACTCCGCGCTCACTTTTTCGTTTAAATAGTACTCCCATCGCTGTTATGCATCAAAGACGTGGGCTGATATTTAAACTACGTTAAACAGGCAGAGACACAAGGAATCACTCACAGAGCGCCTGAACGATGTCTTCTGAAATTTAACAAATATTTACAACAATACACATGCAACACAACGGTTGACGTTTCGGCAGTATCGCCTCCTTCAGAGTCTGGAAGGATACACGAATACGCAACTTATTAGGTCAAACATTTCCCTAGCACAAGGAAGGAACACCGAGGAAGAACAGCCGCTCAGAGTCGCATATGGTTGACGACTGCACCACCCCACATCAACGATCAATACGAAAGTACGGGGAGAGATCACGCGTGATCTCGGGGCACTCCTCCCTGATATTAATTGAAGAATAAAAATATGTAGCTTATCCATCCAGCAGCTTATGGCTTTCTTAAAGGAGTGCTTAAACTGCTCGATTTTCAGATGTTCTGGGAAATATTTCGGGCAAATAAGGGGGTTGGCAATGGAACAACGACTGGCACCAAGCCTTGCCAATGCGCTTATTTCTAAGATAGAAACCCCTGTTCTTGATCTCCGGCCACTACTCTACTGCAGGTACATAGATGATTGTTTTGTTATCTTCTCTACAGAAGAGGAGACGGACAAATGTATTGAATTATTGAACGAGCAGTCTGAGTACATTAAGTTCACCAGGGAGAAACCGAAAGACGACTGGCTCCCGTTTCTAAACGTTCAAATTAACTTATCCAGTAACGGTTATTTGACAAAGCGGTACCCAAAATCAAGTAACAAAAACATCCTGGTTCATCTCCTTTTTCCCACCCTTTACACACAAAGAGGGCGCTTGTGAGAAACATGTTTCAAACAGCCACCTCTGTGTGCACAAGTAGGGAACTAAAGGAAAAATCGCACCACTTGGTTCGACAAATAGCCATCTCCAATGGCTACGAAACAGTAACTCCACGAGATAAGTTTAGTAGGGGAACGCCCACGCGAAACACTCGGCCAAAAGAAAGTCCCGTTTATGTTGCCTTTTATTAGCGATAAAGTAAGCGTAGTTATGAAACGATGCTTAAGAAGGACAGTTCTAGAGGTAGCGATAGTTGAAATACCACCGGCTACTCTACGTCGTCAATTAGTTCGCAACCGCCTGTATGACCGTCTGTGTGAAACAACAAATTGCGTAATTTGCTCTTACGGCAGGGACGGTGATTGCATGAATTCTGGTACGATATACCTGATTTCTTGCAGTACTTGCGGAGACGAATATATCGGCGAAACGGGCAGACCTTTATGTATCCGTATAAAAGAACACCTAGATGGCAAATGAAAAGCAAGAGGAGCACGCCACTAGGGACGCATAGGATACAAAAGCACAGCGGAGACGATTTTAACATAAGAGCAACTATCGTCGCACAAGATCCTAAAACACCAATGCGCAAACTCTTCGAGGCTTTTTGGATAAATGCCAAAAACCCTACAGTGAATAGCAGGGAGAAATGCCCTAGATTACGCGTGATCTCGTCCCGTACCTTCGCATTGATCGTTGATGTGGGGTGGTGCAGTCGTCAACTATATGCGACTCTGAGCGGCTGTTCTTCCTCGCTGGAAGACAGGTGAAAAAGCGATGGGTTTTTCGAGAAGCCGTAGATCTTGTAATTATCGTGCAGATTTTCATCTTTCTGTTTGTGCTGTTGAAGCGTTTGACCTAGTGAGTTGCGTATTAGTGTACCCTTCCCGGCTCTGAAGAAGGCGATACTGCCGAAACACCAGCTACGATTGTGTTCTATGTGTGTTATTGTATGAAAGTAAACATATGCTGTTTAACAACCTCGCGATTGCTGAACAAGAAAACGACACATTCATATTCCAATGCCGAGGTTAATAGAAAGTCGATCCTGGGAACTAATGCCCTGGACTCCAACAGAATGCAAGTGTTCTCTTTGAGGACCACCGAAACGTTGGGAGAATGTATTCGCTGCTTGATTCGCGGATGGGAATGATTTTAGGAATACGGAATGCGCCTCGCTTACGTCTTTATGTTCGAAATGGACCACAACCATGGACGATGGCATTGGAAAAGAGAAACGAATGAAAATTGTACTGGGGTGTGCATTACCAGTTTAGACGAGCCATCCAATTATCCAAGTATGCAAGTGAATAAATACTGCGTGATGTGAACATCACGTATAAAACTTGTTCTCTTGATCATTGAGTGAACGTAAACCGGCACCGCCAAAGTTTCCATTCGTGCTCGTTGCATCTTGTCCAATGGATTTTGCTCGCTCAAAGGACTATTTTAGAATCAGATATACTCTTTAGAATCCTATGATTGTCGGTTCGGCGATTTTTCTGAATAGCGCTTAGCATGCCTTTGAACCAGTCGAGAGTCGCTTTTCAGTAGCGGTCGTCGTCAAGACAAATTATACCCAAGATAAAATGAAACTTCAAAACACTGGCAAAAGTGTAGGACAGCGAGATTCAAGAATATATAGCTTATTTTATTGATCTCTACAAAAGTTTCTGATGCTGTGGCTGAAAATATTAGTAACTCCCAACTGGTATTAGAAAATATTAGTAACTGAAAATATTAGTAGCTCCCAACTGGTATTAGAAAATATTAGTAACTGAAAATATTAGTAACTCCCACTTAACTGGTTAGTAAGTTTGTTCATCCTTTGCAAGCGGGACAAGAATATTTTTCATTCAGTATTCATCGCAGAATGATTAACGTTGCGGCGAACTTCGCTTTCCGAGCCTAGATAAGATCACATTAACACCCATCCCCCACTCGGCCACTACTGAGTTTCCGCCTTTGGCTAATCCTGTAGAGATGGCTTAAGCTCTCGACTCATTCGCGGCATCATAGAGGTGTTTAAATTCGTGTGTGGCTCATACGAAGACTTGTCGGTATACAGCAAGTGTTTTTTTACAGTCCCAGAAAAAAATGATAGGATTTTAATGACATTTCAAGAAAATTAGGCCGGGGTCGCCTGGCGTACACATCACCGCAGCTCTGTACGCTGTGTAGAATATAACCTGTATCATAGCACCTCGTGTTTGCTGAACAGAAGTAGAAAGAAAATATTAGTGTTGCTCTTCTTTGTCATAGTTGAACATGGTTGATATCATCGAAGGCGAGAAGTAAGCTTAATAGGGATATTAATAGGGATACATTTTCTGCTTCATTGAGACAGCCTCGATTCGTTGAGAATAGCCAATCTTATAAGAGGACGACCCACGGATACGTTTGATCGGACATTCATCAAAAAGTCTTATCGGCTAACAGCGTTATGTTTGATTTATATTTTCCAGTTATTCATAAAAACCACACTTCCTGAAAATAATTTGCACCGCTGAGGTAAAAAAAAACTGGCTCAGAGGAAAACAAAGTAATAACTTCGGTGGTGCAACACGTAAGCCCACGGAAAGGGTAATCTCGGGGTCAAATCTGACCTAGAGTCTGGGTTTTGGAAATATGTCAGCATCATTGTAATTGTTCTGCACATAATACCTCGCGGTAAAAAATACTAGACAGTAAATAAAATGTTAAGCGCTGTGATTTCATCTTCTATCTTCTCCTTGTCTGAAAATATTTCGAACAAGTTGATAGGGCTTCATTTTCTTCTATCAATTTTTCTCATGTCCTATAGAAATACTTCATTTCACCATTGCTCTACTCATCAGCGGGAACACTACGGCGTACACAAATGAACAAGTACAGAAATTTTCATAACGCAGAACCCTTTGCGCGGATTTTAATAAAAACGATTGTGAAATACAACTAAGATGATGCTGTGATATTTGCAAAACTACGGTCCTCAGGTGTTTGCGGTGAGAAACGAACGCCTATTGCCCTTTCCGGGGAGTAACGCGTTCACCACTACGCCATGCGGATCCCTCGTTTCGCCATTGTCTCAGCTAGTTCTATCGATCTTTTGCCATCAGCAATCACCCGTTAGCGCGAGATTGATGGGGGTAGAACTAGCTGAGAGACGGGCGAAGCGAAGGACCCGTACGGTTTGGTGGTGAACGCGTTACTCCCCGGAAAGGACAATAGCGCGTTCGTTCCCCAACGCAGACACCTGCGGTCCGGAGTTTTGCAAATATTTGAGCATCAGTGAAGTTATATTTCGCAATACATACCGTGCCATTAAAAGAGTGAGCAGTAAATAATAAGTTAAAATTGTGATGAAACGAGATACTCTGATGCCTCCAAACTTCCAGGACATCACCACGTTACCGACGGATTTTCTCGTGTTTCTGCAGTACGTTCTCGTCTCCTACGCTATGTCATCATTTTTTCAACTACTCATTCAAATGGCTACCATCTACTACTTGCTGAAACTAATCACTCTGCAGTAATTGTCCTCGAGATGTTATAACATGATTAAACTTGGAATTCCTTCCCTAAGGAAATTTTTCAGAATCGCTAGAGATTCCTTAAGGAGTCCACCTTACTTCTTAGAAAGCAATTTACTGCTTCAGACTCATAAAGTTTCGCAAAAACCATGTCATCAGTGAAGAAGATGTTATATGTTTTTAAACTGTGTTCTACAATTCTTCTATTGTGTGATCGAATTGTGGTAACGATGCTCAATTACCACTCACTTCTACTATCATCAGAAATTTTATCGTGCATCTCTTTTTAGAACTTTCTTTAAAGCCTTTTCGAACTTGCTCTTTCATGAGTGGTGAGTGTTTCATTTATTACCAGCTATCTCTACATAGGGCGCGTGCGACGCAGTGGTTAGAGGCGCCCTGCAATACACATGGGACCAATCCCCGCGCTGCTGGCCCACCAAGCCTTCCATCCCTCCGGGGTCGGCAAATTGGCACCAGACTTGTCTGGGAGGATAGCTGCACTGTTCGATGGATCGGTAGGCCACCACGAGTCATTGTGAAGGCCAGATATGCATTTAATCATCTCCAACAATACTTAATGAAGTTGAATGCATGGCGCATCCCTCAGAGACTGATCAACGCAAACAGCTTTATCCTTTTCAAACTCTACATATCTTGTATAAGTCTTGACCGGCAAAAAAATTTCGATATGACTGACACACGTGTGCTGTTTGGTGCCAAAGTTGTTAGTAATTCCGTTTCTTACCATATTGTTGTTTTCTGTGCGAGACTCATTTGCATGTAATACAATTTTGCAAAGCTATATATAGTTACTTCTATACCACAAACGTGAAGAAAACACCGCAGTTCTTCCGTTTTTCAGCAAAGATGCCTCATCCATTTCAGCGCTTTGATTATTACGGAAAATTCGGAAGAATTCTAAGCCCAGGTTTTGAATACAATGTGAAATGTAGAACATACGAAGAAGAGTTCTACTGAAGAAGGTCCAGCTCAATACGACGACAAAGACACCAAATCCTGGAGGCGAACGACTGCGTACCATTGGCTCGGATTGTCCACCGAAGAGGACAAACACGTCAAAACGTTAGCCGAATGTATATCTGGTAACAACCTTGCGTTAGCTTATCAGTGAAGCAAGGGACCTTGATCAAATATATGTTTGAATTGCACGTTAGGGTTGTCTAAACTAGGAGAATTTCCGAACACCATAAAATTGACTACGCTGGGTAGTAACTTTAGCTGTAATCGTGAAAAGAACCGTTTCAACAGCGAAAGAAGCCAAATCGTTGTTCATTATACCCCATATTTAGCACTTTGGTGTCAGACTTGTCTGAGAAGACAACAGCACTGATTTATTACACTGGGAGGTCTACGGAAATTATTGTATTTGGCTAGATTTTCATCTATTCATCTCAATAACGGGCTCATTTCTTAGGGTTTGGTTATTGCCAAACGATTCATCTATCACTTTATTCACTACTTGTACAAATCAAGTGAATCTAAATAGCAGTGTGTTCAAATTGTTAGGCTACACAAGGCTGATAAATTAGCTCTATTCGTATTTCGTCTCGATGTCTTCGTTGTCTCATCGAGAAGGATCTTCTTAGTGAAACAGCGCACGAATGAGGCATGCTCACCCCACAATGTCCTTTCATACAGGGCCGTTAATGATGACATGACTATCCGCTGATAATAATTTTTTTCAATGGATAATCCAGCCTGCGGCAGCTGGCATTAGGTTGCTCAGAAATAGATGGGTGTTTCAGATTGTTTCAGATTCAAAATGTCATAACTTGTTCAAAGAAAACTTTATTAACAGAAATAAGAACCATTTGAATCTACACATTTTCCAGTAAGAAACAAGACAACAGAAACACATTTTCTAATAAAAAATAAGAAAGAAACAGAAACAGAAAATTTATTTATTTTAGTGGCATAAAACTCTAGAGTTCTGGAAGCGATGAATTCGTTGAAGACATTTCTGCGTCATCGTGGTTGGTGAAGCATTTCTTGGGCAGGAAGTTGTCAAGGTTCTTGAAGAAGTGATAGTCGGTAGGCGAGAGGTCTGCTTAATATAGAGGATGATGCAAAGTTTCGTGGCAAAACTCGTTCAACCTGTGCAGCGATGGTCCCGCAACGTGACGCCTAGCGTTGTCGTGGAGAAGGATTGGTCTTTTCCTATTGACTAATGCCAGTCGTTGTTGTTAGAGTTTACGGTGCATTTCGTCGATTTGTTGGCAGCACTTCTCCGCCGTAATCGCTTCGCCAGGATTCAAAAACTGTGATGGATCAGCCTGGCTGCCGACCACCAAATTGTAACCACAACCTTTTTTTGAAGCAATTTCAGCTTTGAGAAATGTTGTGGAACCTGATCGGAATCCAAACATTAAACTGAATTTTTATTAACCTCGGAATTGATCAAGTAATTCTTCGTATTTTTGTTGAGCAACCGCACAGAAATCACATGGGAGTATAATGTCACATTATATTATACTATACGCAGTTGGTCTCTACGTGACATAGTGGAAACCTCATAGAAAGCGGCTGTGAGGAAGGCGAAATCCGCCGAAACGTCAGCCTATTCGTGAATAAAGAATAATAACACCTCGCGCTTGCTCAACAAAAATACAAAGAATTAAACTGAATGTCGGCGGTTGTCGCACAGAATCCTCTTCTCATCGCGCTTCACCATTTCGATTAAGGAAAGGGTCGCCTTTGTTACGCAGAACAAGTGCAGACGATGCTTCAAAATCGCGATTTCTTCGATTATTGTTTAATTCGTGCGGGCACCCACTTGTCGAGTTTTTTGCGTTTTCTATGCGATTCAGGTGAACGAAAATGGTTCCTGTGTTTACGCCAAGATATTCTGCATGCTCTCGAACATTCGTTCGCGTTTTGTCTTCATTTGTGCCTTGAATTCGTCGTCATCAACTACATCGGAGCGTCCGCAGCCTTTCTTATCTTCGAGGTCGAAATCACCAGATAGGAATTTCCGGAGTCATCTTCGCACTGTTGCTTCACCAACACTACCTTCCTCGAAACTTCATTAATGTTCCATCCGTCTGTGCTGCACTGCGACCGAGTTTGAACTCATAAAGGAAAATTTGACGAAACTTCGTTTTTGATACCTGGAATTACAAAGCTCAAAATTAGTAAAAAAAAATTTAACTTTTAACAAAATGTAAGAAATTGATTAGAAAGAGTATAAAAGTAGCTTTTTAGTAAATATATGATACTGCAAAGTACAAAGAACATTTTATTGGTAAAAGAAATACATTAAAACAATAACTATTTTAAAATGCTCACTTGTTTCTGAACAATCTAATATTATGCTGGCTAGCACATAGCGAACAGCATAACGACATTTCACAAATCGTCAGTCGTCTAACGTCAGTAGTAAAATAATCAATATGTATTTGAGGATTGATGGGTTGTGAAGTGCTGTTTTGCTATTCCCTATGTGCTAACCAACCTAGAACCACCTGCTGTAGGGTAGATTATCTATTGAAGAACAAATTATTATCAGTGGATAGTCATATGAACAACAACCACCTTCTATAAAAGAGTATCGCCTAGTGAGTGTGGCTCGTTCGAGATAGATGCTCCACTGAGGAAGATCCAGCTTGATACGAACATGAAGACGCCACATTGAGAAGGCAGACAACTATGGACCATTAACTGTGGTTATCAGCTCTGATGAAGACGAAGACATCGAAACGTTAGCCGAATAAAACATTCTATCAACGTTGAGTAGGCTTAACAGTTTAAACACATTTTGATAACAATGTAGTTTCTCAGCTATGTTTTAACCTATTCTAACCTAGAAAGTTAAAACAAAGGATCCGCATGGTATTGGTAGCGTGAACACGTTAGCTCCGGAAATGCTGATAATGGGTTCAATTCCCACCGCAGACACATACTGATTATTTTACTATCAAGACTAAATGACGGTCGGTTTCTATGGTTAAAAGGACCACCTCTGAATACTTTGTTCGGGTTATAACCTATCTCCATGGAGTCACACTGTGACAAGGCTCGATATCTGCAAAGAGGTTTAAAGGTGAACGTGACTGGGCGGTGACGATTTCTTTCCAGATCCTGGTAACAATCTTCACAGTTCTAAAAGCGAAAATTCCCAAGGGAATAGCGCACGAAAAACATCATGTATTAGAACAGCAGGCGAAGTTTGTAAATTTTAGATTTAATTGCGGTTTTTTAAGAAAAAATCTTAGAAATATAACTGTCCAATCGCATAACCATCCTTGCTGCTGAAGAATAATTTCGAACAATGAGTTTTCTTCAACGAGTGTTTTTTGTCCCAAAAAAGTGTTTGGCCAATCATTCTTTCTTTATTCTTGCTATTTTTCTTTTGTCGTCCAACCTAATTACTCGTATGAGGGATCAATTGCGTGAGTTACTCCGTAGTTGGACTTGAGCATTATTGTTATCATGTATCTGCAATTTACTGCGGTAAGGAAGCTACGAACTTCATCAAAAAGGAAATACAATAGATTTAAGAACTATTTTGGGAACCTAAAAAAAAGTACACACCAGCAACATTCCGATGAGGGTATATGGATCTCCAAGCCGCAGCAGAACCAACGCGACTTATTTTGGGCTAGTCAAGTGGAATTCTAGGAGCCAGCATGATACGAGGTCGTTTAAGCACTGTGGCACCAAACACGGTACCCACGTGATCAAAAATTCCCTAACAGAATCTGAGATATTTTTCCTATAGTACTTCGGACAGGATATAGAATCGCAAGCTCCCTATGTAATAAAAGTCGCGAAATGAGAAACAATTTATTCGCAAACCTAGACGAGTTAACTCCGAAGCTCTCACATCTTTAATTTATTAAAGAAAAAGACAGGTGATAGCTGATAGCCTATAAGACAATAACACGGTTGAGAGACAGGCGAAACGAAAGACTCGCGTGGTGTGGTGGTGAACGCGTTAGCCACCGGAAAGGGTATTAATGCGTTTGGTCACTACCGCAGATACCAGCGGTTCGGAGTTTTGCAAATATCTCAGCAACGTTACCGTTATATCACATAGTACGCTGTCAATGAAATTTATTACGCAGTAAGTAAAAATTGGCGACATGAAGAAAAAATTTTAAGGTCAGTAATTCTGAAGGGGTTTGTCCACATTATGTCCTCCGGCTTATCACGACATCCTACCAGGATTCTACAAAAAACCTTTTGTCTAGCGATGGGCGCACGTACACTGCTTAGTGATGGTAGGGTTTTAAATTTTTGCGACCTTCCACGTTTGGGGAGCGTTTGGTGCAGTAGTCGGAGGTGCCCTGCAACACACGTGAATGAAATCGATCCCCGCGCCCATAGCCCAAAAGGCTCTCCAACCCGCCGGAGTCGGCAAAATTGGTACCAAACTTGTCTGCGAGGATAGCAGCACTGGCTCGATGCATTCGCAGGCCACTGCGAGTCATTGTAAAGACCAGATATGCATTCAATCACCTCCAAATGATGCTTAATGAAGTCGAATGTATGGCGCATCTCTCAGGGATTGATCAACGCCGAGAGCTTTATCCTTTATCCTTTTTATCCACATTTTCACCTAATCGAACTACCTTAGATCACTTCACCACAATAAAACGCGAGCTTTCAGGAGTCCATCATACTCGCTGTTGTGCTGGTGATCGCTATTTCGGCAGGATTTCTTCAAAACGCAAGTGAGTTCTTTTATTATCAGCAGCTTTTTCAATGAAGCACGAATAACTATGTGCAATTCCTTATTTAATAACAACGCCTGAGAAATAGATTTCCCACTGTTCACAGCTTTTGTGGGCAAAAAGTTTATTTCTCAGAGAAAATTCTTCGAGAAGCCGAACAACTCACAGGCACTGAATTCGTCGACTACATCAACAAGGTGCAGAAACTGTTCACCGTACGAGTTTTCCCAATTACTAACACGATTACTATAGAAGTGAGAGTGCTTGCAAGAATAGCGTATGAACAATTGTTCCTAGGCCAACGTTTCGCCTCGCCTCGCGAACTTTCCTAGATTAAGCGCCGCCTCATGTGCTCGAAGTATGTCGGCTTACCAGCAAAGTACCGAGTGAGTACCCAGTGTCCTACTCTTATTTTCATATGAGAATCTGAAATAAAAGCTTTTGAGACTATTCAAGGTAAACGAAAAGACACACAACGAGATAGACGATTCTGTCATCCCAAAACCGTTCGATTCTAGAACAAGCTGGCCAGAATGCCCGTCTCTTTACTCCATCCGTGACAGTCCTCCTGTGGTAAACACAAAAAATATCCTTAACTTAGACGTCTCATCGAGCGAGCGACATTCCGTGTAAAATAAGCTCTCGTTAGTTGGCATCCGTTGTGCCCAATTTATGGATATCCTACCTAACGTTTCTAGACGTCCTAGGTACAAAGATCTTCCTGGAAGGAAAGAGCAAAAAATAAAAGTTGAAGATATTATTTTACATTTATGCTGCTGTTCGACTACATTGCCATCACTTAGTAGTAGATGGCGATTTTAGGCCCTTGTTGGGCGGTCGCAGCAGCTGAAGCAATAACGGATCGTATTTGCATAGCCTCAAAGGTTAACCAGACGGTCACTATCTCAGCTGACGATCTTCTCTCTTGTTGTAGCGAATGTGGCTATGGGTGTGTTCCTTACTAGCAGCTACGTCTTCCTCAATTTGCGTGTTAATACCAGTTTTCAGGTGCGATGGAGGCCTATGTGAAGCCTGGAGCTATTGGGCAACCAATGGAATTGCTACTGGTAACAACTATACTTCCAAAGTATTTTATTCAAAAAACCAAGCACAACTTCTGAGTTTGCAAATTTCGTTTGCCGACAATTTCACTAAACGGTGTTGCACTTTCGATTGTCAGATTTTCTTTTGCAGAGTGGCTGTAAACCCTAACTCTATCCACCTTGTGAGCACCACATCCCAGCAGGTCACTACAAGGCAGGTGGCAATAGAAAATAGGAGAGTACGGTTTGATGTTTTGTTAATTAGAAACATTATTTACTCATGATTCAACATTACTTCACAGCGTGAAATATTTTAAGAAGGAATAATTTTCAGAAGTGCCCAAAGCACAACTATCCAACAAACACCTGCGAGCATAGGTGTCAGGATGGTTACCCAATCTCTTACAACAATGATAAGCACTACGGTGTGTAGCCACGTAGGTGACAGATTCCAACTCAATAAACTAGTAGAAAGATTCGATTCTCAAAGAGATGTCTCGGTCATTGAAGCTTTTTTTCGTGTACTACCATTCCGCTTGAAAACATCAGTGTGGGAGTAAAGACGAGGATTTCACTAAGGGACACTGTAATTATGTATGACTGGAGAATATCACATGTAATAGGCTTTATCCATATAACAACCAGCGCAACACAACCATTTGCGCTGTAAACATTTCGAAAGCACACGGTAACGAAAATAACTGTGATCTTTCTATCATTATTTTTGCTGCTCTTTTCAAGGTAATTTAAGAAATTTTTTCCATGAGATCGTTCGTTTACGTGTTTGCTCAGGATGTTCCTGCAATCGAAAAGCAAATTATGAGCAACATTCCGGTCGAGGTTGGTTTTGAAATGTATGCGGACTTCGAGCATTACTCCAGTGGAATCTACAGGGTGAGTTACAGTAATAATTGAAACGGTAGCAGTAACGAGAGATGATAGTTACGCCTTATTTGGTATTGTATAAACAACGAATAAAAGGATAAACGGTTAACGATCGATAAGTGGTACGATAAGCGAGTAAACGGAGCCACCGTTTGGCGCTGGTGAATCTTTAAGGGAGATGAGCCATTCATTCGATTTCATCAAACCTCGTAAAGTCGACTGAATGAATTTCTGGCCAATCGATCAGTTACAGGGCCTACCCATATATCACAACAGAGACTAATCCCTCCAGATAAGTCTGGTAGCAATTTTTTGGAAACGAATAGTGAAGTTGAGCATGGGTGGATTGGCTAAATCGGAATGTCGAATCGAATCAACATACAAGGAATCTCATAGCACATTTAACGTGTTCACGCTAACTTGGTCTTTACATGCTTCATTTCTGATAGGATATTGTGGCCAGTATGTCTTCTAGAGAGCTCATCTCTTTCTTATAGTTTATTTTGACGAAAGAGTCACTATTCGAACATTTGCTGTAAACCATCAACAGCTTATCCAACTCAGATCTTATGGGGGACGTCGCGATAAGAAAAGTGCAGAAAGAGATTCAGCAAAAGCTGGAAAACCTTCGAAATACTGACATCAATGTGCTTACATAATGGACTACAGTAACATACAGTGAACAAAATCATACATGGCATTCATACCTATAGAGCGATAGAGAAAAGTCTCCTCTACAATCCTGTCATCTTAAAAACCTGTCAAGTTCTCCAGTCATCGAAAAATTATCGCTTAATTCACTCAATAAATTATTGATTACTAATTTTGAGGTTAAATAAAAATCGGCATTCAGAGGATTAACGTTCCCCGCCGAAAAATCAGCAAGCTGGGCAGCAGAAAAGGAGAAATAGAAGTCGTCCAATGGGCGCCAATGGGCGTCACGTGAAATTGAGCGTCGTCTCGAACTTATTAACCACTGCACTATACATTAACTTTCTCACATTTACATATAAACTGGAATCTAAAACGTAAAATAGTTAATTTTTAGCCCACACTCTTTGCTTTCGAATAATGAGGGGTAAATTAAAAGGAATGTGGAAAAACACTGTCTGTTCACAGCGTGAAAGTCGGTTGGGGATATAATAGCATGAGAATTCTGAATCGAAGTGATAATCGTGGCTTTCCGTATTTTCGGAAAACATCTGGTTTTCGAGCACACGGCTGGTGAGTATCTCAGTGGAAACGCAGTGAAGATGCTCGATTGGGGAACGGAGAATAGCACGGACTGTTGGATTTCCGCTAACTCGTGGAATTCCGTTTGGGGAGAGTCTGCCTCGTTGCTTTAGGGAATGTGTTCTTGCCACGGTTTTAGATATAGACATTTTTTGAGTACACTATTTTTGTAGAATTCAGAAGTTCACATCGTGCCTACCGGCTGAATTTGTCGGCTAAGTATCTGATTTAAGGATTCTTCCGAATTCTTCGTAGTGTCAACGAGTGCGAAATTGAATCGTGCCGGAGAACCGCAGTAGTGAACGACTAGTTCTGTGTTTATTGGAAAAATTTAAACGAAGAATTTTAAAAAACTATAATAGATATAACAATTAGATATGTCTCATGTAAAAAAAAACGATCTAAGCCGTTGAACGAGATAGAATTGTTGACACCCTCGAGACAAGCGACATGCGTTTACCATTCATGTCGGAGTAGATTGCTATCAAAGCGGAATAAGCTTCTTATCTGAAATTTCCAGAAACAATCTTCAACATAAAGAAAAGATTGCTTTAACAATAATTCATAAAATATGAGTGACTCAAGTGGATTCCAGCGAAGAGTAGGAGGAATACAGTGCAAATACGAAGGTAGTGAAAATTATTCGAAACGGAACTTGGTCATGCTCAAATAGCTCAGTTCAGCGATCTCTTCTTCATTTGTGAATTGATCCAGTGAAAATCTTTGCAAGGAGAGAAGTGAAAGAACAGCTGAACATCGCATTTATATTGAAACAAATTTTCTTTGAATTGCATCAAGCCCTAGCGTTTCTGTTACTGCACAAATTTCTCGACTAGGCGTAATGCAAACATCACGCTACCTACAAACATAAAACATTCTTATCTATTCCGTCATTCCACTTAACAGGATTGTTATCTAAAGAAACAAATAATACCGTTATGACGTTTACGGTGCTTGTAATTCTAATCGGAACCACAACGATGCTGAGATATTTGTAAAACTCTGGACCATAGGTGTCTGCGGTGGGGAACGAACGCGCTACTAGCCTTTCCAAGGGCTAGCGCGTCCATCACCACACCATGCCGGACCTTCGTTCCGCCTGTCTCTCAGCTAGTTCTGTCGATCAAAGTTGTAACAGGCCGAAAACAAAAGTAAACATTCTAAACGGAACATCGGCGCCAATCAGAACCGAGTGATTACGTCTACTTCGAACACAATTAGCCTTATAATTTTGAATTTTACGCTTGTCAAAAAACGGCTGAGGCTACAGTGTGCTAAAATGGATAGCGCTCAAACTCAATGACACTTTCCATGTAGTCGAAGTCAGAAAAAAACCAAAAATGAATGGCATATTTCCATTCTCGAGCTTATCAGAGCACCGAATGTTTGCTGCAGATTAATTGTCACAGCAGAATACCTTTCAGACACTGCAGAATTCTTGTATGGCTGAAGTCGTCGCACTTGAATAGATTCCAAATCATTGCCATCTTCGATTGTTAAATTAAGATTATTGAAGAAGTGTGTGTCGAAGGAACATTTTTGTGCTTTGTATTTGGAGAATCACCTTTGGACGAAAATAGTTGGTGGTCAATATTGATGTGTAGTAGTGTTAGGTTTAATGCCAAAATAACCTTACAACGAAAGTTGGAGAACCTTTTGAGTAATTCACATATTTCGAGTCCAAAGAACCATAAGCAAATTATTTACACCTGTGATAGTAGCCAAAATACGGTTAATAATAAACGAAGGAAAGCTAAGGTAATCGCACTTGGAGGCATAACCACACCTCAGAGCGCGCGGTCGTTATTAGAATTGGGCCCAAACTTTTCACCTATTACAACCCATTTCTAATGCAACCGTGCGTAGGATCGCATGCAGTTTGTATGAGCTTCAAGATCGACTCCGCTTTCAGGCCAAAAAGGAAATATCAAGCAAAAATGAAAATCAAGAGGTGGCGAAATCAACACCGTTTCCTTTTCCTAGAGCGTTCTCTAGGCAGCAGGACCCTAAGGTTGAAATCGTTGCAAAATTCCGCGTGTTTTCGGGCTACGCTCTCAAAACCCTTGTCCACCATCGCTATGAAAAGTATATCTCTAACTTCTGTAATGCTGAGATATTTGCAAAACTCCGGACCGCAGGCGTCTGCGGTGGGGAACGAACGCTCTATTGACCTTTCCGTGGAGAAACGCGTTCACCACCACACTATGCGAGTCCTTCGTTTAGCCTGTCTCTCAGCTAGTTCTATCGATCGAGAAAGAGAACTAGCTGAGAGATAGGAGAAACGAAGTATCCGCATGGTGTGGTGGTGAGCGCGCTACTACCCTGAAAGGACAATAGCGCGTTCGTTCCCCACCGCAGGCACCTGCGGTCCGGAGTTTTGTAAATATCTCAGCATTACAGAAGTTATATTTCGCAACATACACTGCCGTTAAAAAGAATAGGCAGTAAATAAAAAGGTTAAGATTATACCTCTAATCTTACAGCCGCACAAAAGTGCGGCATGCAAGAAATTAGGGAACTAATAAATTCGAAGACCATTAGGCTGTCAGCTAGCGATAAAGGGGGAGAGTTCTTAATTATTCCTCTCCAGTTAGATGTTAAGATAATGGAAGAACATCTTAGTGATAATTCTCTCTTTCGCCCATCTTCTGAAAAGGAGTACAAAGTTAATACCGAAAATTGAATGGGTCAATGTGGCAAGGGCTGCAGGCATAAAACCATTGGTTATTTCACACTTTGAAATCAACAGACTAACGTGCCCCATCTCATACTTACTCATTCAAATACACAAATTGGTATTATCTGATGATCTTTCGTCAACCAATCCATCATCATCAGCTGTGCAGACAGATGGGCCAACGGATAGAATAACCTGGTTTTTAAGCCTAATACTTACCTAATACCCAGTATTGCTTTCTTAACCACATTCCAGCCCACCTCGTGAACACCCAAATGTCTCTAGAACGTCTACGTAACGCGTCTCCTAATAACGGGTACCTGATGGAGTCCTTCGGCGTTACTGCTCTTTACACCAATGTATCGAATGACTGACTCCGCAATGTAAGCCATCCTCGAACTTCTTGTCCAACATGAAGGAACAAACATATGCATAGCTTATTTGCAAAACTCTGGACCGCAGGTGTCTATGGTGGGGAACGAACGCGCTATTGTCCTTTCCGGGGAGTAACGCGTTCACCACCACACCATGCGGGTCCTTTGTTTCGCACGTCTCTCAGCTATTTCTATCGATCTTTTTGCCACAGCAATCACCCGTCAGCGGGGTTGATCTGGGGAGCGCAAATCGGCATAGAACCCAGTTAAGCTATGGCTGTAGTTGAAATCACAATGTTTAACGTTTTGTTTTCTGCCTTCTATAATTTAGCTGAGTGATAAATAGCTGAGAGACGTGCGAAACAAAGGACCCGAATGGTGTGGTGGTGAACGCGTTACTCCCCGGAAAGGACAATAGCGCGTTCGTTCCCCACCATAGACACCTGCGGTCCAGAGTTTTGCAAATATCTCAGCAACGTTGTGGTTGTATTTCGCTTACTTAGTAACCTGCCATGAAAATTATAGAAGGCAGAAAACAAAACGTTAAACATATGCATAGCTTGTCTATTCAACAGCTTATGGCTCTCTAAAAAGAATACTTGAACTGCTCGATTTTCAGATGGTCTCGGAAATATTACGCGCAAATGTGGGGGCTGGCAAGGGTACAGCGGTTGCCACCAAGTTTCGTCATTGCGTTCATATCTAAAATGGATACCCCCGTTACTGATCTCCGGCCGGCACTCTGCTGTAGATATATAGATGAGTGTTTTGTCATCTTCTCTACATAGGAGGAGATGAACAAATGCTTTGAAATGAGTACTCTGAATACATTATATTCACGCAGGAGAAACCGAATGATAATCGACTTCTACTTTTCAATGTTCAAATTAACTTGTCAGATTGCGGTTAAATCACAAAATGGTACCAAAAACCAAGTAATCTTTTTTAATACATGCGAGTATGGATATATTAGCGAAATGAACAGACCTTTATGCACCCGTACAGAAGAACACTTAGATAGGAAACGAAAAGCATGACAGAGTATCCAACCAGGCAAATATAGCATAGCGGAGGCAATTTTGATGTAAAAGTTACTATGCTCGCACACGAGACGAAAACTTCTTCAGCCTTTTTGGATAAATACCAGGAACCCTAGAATGTTCAGGAAAGAATGCCCAGAGGTCACACTCGACCTATCCCCGCACCTTTGCATCGGCTTTTGAAGTGCGATGATGCAGTCATCAACCATATGCGACTATAATCAGCTGTTCTAAACTTCCTCATTGGAAGTCACGAAAAAGCGGTGGGATTTTCCGAGAAGTTGTTGATTATGTAATTACCAGAGAGTTCTTCATCTTTTTGTAAGTGTTATTGAAGCGTTTGGCCAAGTAGATTGTGTATCAGTATACCCTTCCAGGTTCTGAAGGCGATACTGCCGAAACGTCAGCTAGCGCTATATTGTGTGCTTTTCTATAGAAGTAAATGTATGCTGCCTGACAACCTCGCGATTGCTGAGCAAGAAGGCGACGCATTTATCATCCAATGCCGAGATTAACAGAAAGTCCAACCTGGCGCTCCTATTGTTTTCTTTAAATTTCGAGAAATTCTGGTGCATTTTTATTTTTTGAACAAACCGAGGAGTAGGCATTACATCTTTCCATATTTTTCACTTTTTTGTCGTTTTTCTATAGTTTTAAAGTCTATTTCTATGCGCATAGTTCAGTGCATACGGAAGGTGTTCTACAGTGACAACTATTTTGTAGGAAATACTTAACTCTCTACTGGGGAAGAAAAGTCCAAATTACGCATTCATTTTCGTCTTTTTGGCTTTGATGGCACGTAAAGTGTCATTGGCTCCGCACTCTGTCATCTCTGTGAGTTCCGCCAAATTTTGGAAAATGTAAAATTTGAAATAGAGATGGGGGCTGATAGCACAGTGGCAGTGATGCCCGTCATCACGGGCATGGTGCGATGCCGCTCCCGGCCAACCAAGCCTTTCATCCCTTCCGGTTTGGGAAATTGGTACTGGACCTGTGCAAAAGAAATCACTCTCTGCAATCCAATTGGAACTACTCCAGCCCGGCTATCCCATGACTCCAAAAAGAATTGCTCGACCAGCAATCTACGACATTTAAGATGAAATGAAAATCTTCAAGCAGCAAAAGAAGCCACGCGTTAAGTTGAAAGATCTCCGTGGATGATGGATGTGAGGAAACGAATCGAATGTGAGAAGTTTTGGGATCCGCGCAGTAGACGTGAAGGCGGGTCAAATATAACAGAAAAAATGAAAATTTGAAATAATAAGATTATCTGGATTTAACATAGACGCAGTCACCGGCTTCAGTTGGCGTCAGTTTTCCGATTAGAAATACAGTCACCGCATAGGAAACGTCACTACGGGATTGTGTGCCGTTTGGATAAACAATTCTAGTGAATGAAATGACGGAATAGAGTTTTATGCTCTCAAAATGAGTTATGTTTTACTCTATGCTACAGTTACTCAAGTTTTTTGTGCGCTAACAAAAACGACAGGGTTTACTGCGATTCAAGTGAAAAACATTTTAGAATAAATTGGCTATCTAATTACTTTTCACTCCTCGCCAAGCACAGATTTTCGCTTCACAAATATTTTCGGGAAATTCACAAACGAAGAGGAGATCGCAGGACTGGCGAGGAGTGAAAAGTAATTTGTGAAAAGAGTGAAAAGATATTTGAGCACGACCCAGAGAGTACTTTTCACTTGCTCTGTGTTTTGTATTACATTCTTCGTAATTTTTCTTGAGATCCCCTTGAGTCGTTTATATTTTATGAATTACCGTTAAACCAAGTTTTCCTCATGTTGAGACCTGTTTCTGGAAATTTCAGCTGAGAATTGAACTCAGTTCATTCTGATAAAGAGATAAAAGGACAAAGCTGTCGGCATTGATCAGTTCCTGAGAGATACGCCATGCATTCGACTTCTTTGAGCATCGTTTGGGGGTGATTGAGTGCATATATGGCCTTTGCAATGACTCGAGGTGGCCTACCGATGCATTGAGCTAATGCTGCTATCCTCCCAGACAAGTCTGGTACCAATTTGCCGAGGGTGGAAGTCTTGGTGAGCCACCGGCGCGGGGATCGATCCCATGTGCTTGTGTGTCGCAGGGTGCCTCCAACCATTGTGCCACACTCGCCCTTTTTTATTCTGATATGAACGATAAATGCATATCGTTTAGTAGCAAGATTCGCAACAATTTTGTCGCTTTCAACAACTAACATGATTGTTTTTGTAGGAAACATGTCTATATTGTCGTACCTAGTGCAATTTCTTAATTGTTCTATTTCGATCTTAGAAATAATAATGGATTAGGCACCTTATTATTTCGCTTCTCCAGCAACGACGCCCGATTCAATTTCGCACTCGTCGACACCCCTTAGAATTCGGATGAACCATTAAATCAGATTTTCTTACACATGTGAAATGAATTACAAGATTTTATCCGAGAGATTTAAGTGGTCCACACGATGTCAACATCCGATTACAGTAAACTTAACTGTACTCCGAAATTGACTACCGCTAAAGTCGCGGGAAGAACTCATTCGCTACAGTAACGAGACGTACCGTCTTCTTCCCAATCACAATTCCACGAGTTGGAGCAGATCCAGTAGTAGCCCATCCGGGCATCTTCACTGCGCGTCCACCGAGACTGTTACCGGCCATGTGCTAGAAAACCAAGTGGATTTCCGAAAATTCGGAAAGCCGAACTTATCCCTTCCGATTCAAAATTCTTAATTTATTATTCTCCGAAACTGACGTTCACTGAACTAACAATAAATATTTCTTAATATTCATTTTAATTTAACACTCACCATTCCAAAGTAGGAGAGATCAAGCTGAAAATTAACTGTTTTCCGTTTTATTTTTTTTCATTTTACATGACCCATCTTCACATCTACTGTGCGCATCCCAGTACTTCTTCCATTTCATTCGTTCCCTCTCATCCAACATTCACAGTGGTCTTCGAACCTTTCACGTGTTCCTTCACCTGCTGCTCGAAGATTTCGTCTTCTTTATGAACGTCGTAGAATGCTGGTCGAGTCAGTTCTTTTTGCAATCCTGAAGATATCCGGGCTAAGGCGTTTCCACACGGAATGGAAGAGGATGTTGGGGCAGGGATCAAACTAGCATCTTTGCTTCCTGAGCGGCGGCATCACTAACCATTCCGCCATTCCTGCCTCTGTTTTCCGTTTTACATTTCAGTTTATTTCTTAAAGTTGGTAGCTTGATATGTGGCCCAGTGCATAATACATTCGAGACGACGCTCAATTTCTCGTGGCCGGTCCATTGGACGCCGCCAAATTTTTGACTGTTTCGCCTCGGCTTTCTAGATTTTTGACAATCAGTAATTCTCTAAAAACACTTCGGCATAAATAACCAGTGCTTTCTTGGCTGGATTCAGCAAAAATTTTCCAATGACTAGAGAACTTGATAGGTTTTTAAGATGGCAGGATTGTAGAGGAGACATCTATTAATCGCTCAGAGGATGTGAATAGCGTATATGCTATGTATGCTATGAAGCCCGTCATGCAAACACAATGCATTTTGAAGATTTTCTAGGTTATGATAAATTTATTTCCGTATTTTTCATAACCGGAGCGGAGATTGCGCAGTGGTAAATGGTGGTATCGATCAGGGATCAAAGGCCCTAATATGAGCTTCCATCAATCCACGTGTGAACGCTTTAGCTCTGCTATCTTCGACGACATTCAGAAAGAAGCCGAAGTGATCAAGCAGCAGCCGAACCAACGGACAAAATGTTCGAAGACCATTGTAAATGATGAGTGTAAAGAAAACGAATCGAATGCAAGGAGTGCTGAGGCTCTCACGGTAGATATGATGACGACTCATGTAAAAATAAAAAATTTCGTAACTACGACGTCCCCACAATGTCTGCGTTGGGCAAGCTATCGATAATTTGCAGCAAATATATAAAAAGGGTGGTTTGCACTAAAATAAACCATCAAAAAGAAAATGACTTCGGTAGAGGAGATATAGGCCATACTATCCCATTGCAGATGAAAACTCTAAAGCTCACGTCACCGCGTATGTGTTAAAGGTGCTATGAGATGTGTATGTCTAATGGTTCGATTCGGTATTCCGATTTAACCAACCCAGCCCACTCAAGGCCACCCTCCGTCTACAGAAAGTTAGCTATGTGGGGAGGTATTAAACGCTAATAAGGAGCAACAACGGTGGATGTTGTAAGTGATCGCTTGGACTAGAAATCCAATCACCTTGGTTTGATGATGACACATCGCCCTTGAGAATTCACCAGCGCCGAATGGTCGCTTCGTTTTCCCGACCGTTTATCGTACCACTTATCGTGTTAATCGCTTATCCTCTTACTCGTTGTTTATACCCATGCCAAATGAAGCGTAACTATCATCTCTCGCTACTGTTTTCGTTTTAATTATTACTATAATTCTCTTTGTAGAGTCCACTGAAATTGTAGTGCTCGAAATCCGCGCACGCGTCAAAGCAGACCTCGACTGGGTCGCTGTCCATTTCCTTTTGTATACTGAAAACATCCTGAGCAACCACGATTATAACTACAGCCTCAGCTTAACTGGGTTCGTTGCCGATTTGAGCTCCCTAGGTGAATCCCTTTGAACGGTGATTGCTGATGGCGCTGATCGATACAATAACTTGAGAGGCAGGCGAAACGAAGGACCAGTATGATGTGATTGTGAACGCGTTACTCCTCGGGAAGGGAATTAGCGCGTTCGTTCCCCACCGCAGACACCTGCGGTCTGAAGTTTTGCAAATATCTCAGCTTTATTGAAGTTATATTTCAGGTAGAAAAATGCTTCTGAAATAGACTATTTTAGAGATGCAAGTACAGAAATCATAGAGAAATGTTATTGTGTGCGATAAAAACAAATCGTCACTTTGCTTTGAATTCAACAAAAACGACACGAACCCCGCTATATTTTTGCTGTAAGGAAAATATTAGCAGGTGGATTGCAGTCGTTTTTATGAGTCTGCAGGACCGAAATATTAGCACCTCAAATGGTTGCATAATTTTATGGATGACATGCACTCCATGCCATATTCTGCAGTTCTACATTTCTGCCAAGCGCCTTATTCAAATACTGCTTGTTTCTTTTGCTTATTTCTTCTAGAACGGAATGGCAGTTTTTCGTTATTTTGCTTTACACAACCCGTCTTTCACATTTAGTGTGGGGATCCCCGAATTTTCCCATTGGATTTGCTTCCTCTAATCACCATTCATGAACGTCTTCCAAGCTTTGGTGTGTTGCTTTGGCTGTTGTATGAGGACTACCGTCATTTTTATAAATGTCGCTGACTGTTTATTGAAATGTCCGTGTAATGCTTTTTTACTGCTATTTTACAGCTAATTGGAAAGTGTTTCGTAATATTTTTATCCTCCCAACAGCTTACCACCTCATCGTGGGTGGGAGGTGTTCCTGAGTGTCGAACTGAGATGTACAGCGGGAGGATTCGTCTTTCCGGCAGGGTCTCCCAAGCTGAGGAGTCTGGCATTTCCATCAGAAAGCCTAGTTAAGAGTAAACCAATACCAAGATCTACTACCGTCTTGGTATCAAAGTCGCGTGGTGGTAATTTTCCCTCTGATCCACAAGGGCTGCCACTTTCCGTGGTGGTGAAGACCTGGGGCAGACTTTGGCCCGGCTGTCCTCGGGATTCCAGGAAACCACAATAGCCTAACCAGCAAATCTCCGAAAAATGGTGATTATGCTAGAGCCAGCACAACCAGTAAGGACGGGCCATTTAAGTATCAAGTATCAAGTCTTCGTAGTCGCATCGAGTGAGGTCCGAGGTCCAATGTGTGAACAGGAAGAGAGTAGAATGAAGAATGTTTGAAATTGACGCGTAAAATACCCATTTTCCATGACTTTGAAGCTGTGGGTTCTCGGGATAGGTGTAAGGAAAAACCCAACGCCCAAAAGTTAATTTTAGTAAGAGTAAGAGCTCCCTTATCGTGCCATTCATTCCAAGCAAAATAAGAGGAGCTGTAAAACGTTTCTTAAGTAGGTCCAGCTTAGAGCATTCGGCAACAGGGTTTAAAATACGCTAGAGGACTCCAAGACACGAGATAATACGTAACCAACCGCGTATATGACCGTCTGTGCACAACGAAAAACTGCATAATATGCCCTAACTTTAGAGACAGTAATTGCATGAATTTAGCTACGGTTTATGTGATCTCTTGTGAAGCGTGCGGCGACGAGTACATTGACGAACTCTCTTTTACGATACAACATTGGCGACGGAACTCAGTATTTTCGCCACAGAAAAAACCCATTTACGTTCAAACGCATTCGGGAGTTATGAAGTTCGATAAAATGCTTCAGCTTAAGTTTGGGAAACTATTGAACGAGAAGGACTAAGGAGCAGAGCAGGAATTAGTTGAAAAGCTGGCAGCGATTTTTACGTCCCGTCTGAAAGTAGACGCTACCGTAGTGAACAAGATTCTTTCCCCGTCAATTTTCTACAAGGATACAGATGTTGACATAGAAAAACGATCACAAAGCGCTTCTAAGCTGTTGGCTTTTCGAGTTTGAAGGTTCTAACATATGAAGATTCAACGAAATACTTTGCAATTAGCTGTAAAATAGCAGTAAAGCATTTCACGGACATTGCAATAGAAGATAGAGAATATTGTCCATATAATGAAGAAAACACTTTGCAGTTTTCCAAACTTAATCTCATGCACACTGTCTGTCGAAGCGTCGCCCACATTGCCTGTCGACCTTGTGTTCCGGTCCAGTGACGCTGCTGTTTCCGCGTCGTTCACAGTCGTGCTGCCGTTCGTGAGGACGTAGCTAGGAGTACTTTTGATTAGACTATGATTAGGTTAGACTTCGCTTTTCAAGCATGAACTCGCAAGTTTTAATTATTGCCATAGCTTCTGTATCTGTGAGAAAGTGTGGTTTGTAAGTAAAATTTCTTGAAGAATATACATACGCTTGTGCAAGTTTAGTAAGGCTCATGCTAGCAAAGCGTTCGTTTTGTCCCCTAAGGTGTACGTCATGCATTTCAATTCATAAAGCATCGCAGAGGTTATTGGATGCATACTTGTTTTACAAAATAACTTGCGCTTGCCTACGGATATATCACGTCAAATTTTTTGTCCCCAGACAGGTCTGATAGCAATTTGCTAACCTCGGTGGGATGGAAAACTTGGTTAGCCCAACGCCCACCACAAGTCATTGTATTGGCAGAGTACGAATTCGATCTGCTCAGCGAGCGTAATAAAATGGAACATTTCACACTTTCACCAATGGATTAATTCTCGCCGAATGCTTTAACGCGCTACTCATGCAACACGGGCCAGCAGTGGTCGATTTACTTGATTATTCATGGGGGTAGGCCAATCGATTCAGCAAGTATGCAAAATGGATTCGTGCCGCTTTTTAAGACTACCCTGAAACGTACCAGAGTATAAACATTACACTGTTAACCACCGAGGTGAACAAAATCCGTAGAATCTCGAAAAGTTTTATGGTGGGCATGATGGCACATGGCAGAACTGCACTTGAAGACGACGTCTTCTTCGAAGTACAGCACGATAACTAAACAAGATTTCTCGTTAATAATTTATTTTAGCTTCACAGTCAGATGATCATCTCAGTCTTCCTTTCATACGGATCATAGTAGAGAGGAAATATTTCTCTGCTCTGTGTGTCATACACATAGAGACCTTCGTTGGCTATCCAGATTGAAGTGGACGCGCAACTGTGAAAGGAACCGTCACTGCAAAAACAACGCAATTTTAGGAAGTTTATTAATCTCAAAACTATATGCTTCAGCTTATGTCCATGCATTTCTCTCACAGAAGGACCATTCCCGATTAGTGAAGAGGAAACATAAAGAGACCTCAGGTTGCAGATTAGGAGTTTAACATCGCGTCAAAAGCGACCTTATGCTTCCCCACTGTTGAATCCAGTGGGTGGAACCCTGGTTTCTGCTGTGCCACTTTGACAGATAGCTTTTTTGTTTGTGAGGAGGCATTCATACACATGCGTGCGTAGATGTGTTATCGTTTATGAGCAATGCACTTTGCGAATCATTTGAGCCAAATGCCTCCATTCAAGTGACAGGAATTACATGGTAGATGGTTATCAGTCGTTTTCAACAAATAAGCCCTTTATTTGCTCTTGGAGAAGTTGGAAAACTACCCATTAGTACATCAAGACCCCAAGTTTAAAGTTTAGCAATCCTGTTGAAATCTCAGAACAATTTTAGGCTGTCAAAATCGGAAAGGACTAAGTTGACAATTCGTATCTATAATTCACGGTCATTTGCATTTGAGTGCTCCATAGAACACCTGATCATGTAGAAAAAAGAATAAGGCACGATGTTATCGGAGTGGGCGGGACGAGAAGATACCACCCACTCAAAGCTGTCTATGACAACGGTGAAGAAACTGTTCCTCGGAACATGCGACAATGGAGGAGCCGGTGGCGTTGGAGTTTTCGTCAACACGGGTTTGGCAATGAACATCGATTCATTCGAGCAACTAACAGCTCGATTAGGACGTCTACCATTGAAGAGAAGTGGATCAATACTGACTAGTCGACTGTTGGGAAGGTGCCGTTCACGATAGCATCGACAAGGAACACGATCGGCCTATCCAACATCTTTACGTAAGCGCTATGGAAGCTGAGAGTTCGAAATGGAGCAAGAGGTGTTTGTCTCTAAAAACATTCGAGCTGATACGCTAGCGTGGAATCGCACGGGCTACAGGCAATCGCCAACTCAGGTCTGAACTTGCAAAGCAATACAGACATGCGACAAAAGAAGATCATAGAGAGAAGCGTAGCAGGTATGCCCGAAGCCACAGCGGCTAATAAGAGCATTGGGAAAGCCCACCGAAGCTGCGACAATTGCAAAACCAAGGTGGCAGAATAAGACGTAGGGATCTGGCGAAGCCTCCGCCAGACGTTATTAACACATTTGTTGCGCTCTTCATGCGTTACCTGTCGGAATACAAGGTCGCTACTCAGTGGAATGCCTGCAAGACCATATTATTGTTCAAGAACAGCGACCTCCACCATATCGACGACTTTCGCACAATCTGCTTACTGTCTATCTTTTATAAAATCTTCACTGGACTCATTCTAAACAGAACTGACATAACACTAAACGAACGAAAGGGATTTGAGCAAGCACGGTTTGGAAAAGGATTCAGTGCGATACTCCACATCCGCATAATGATAAGAAAATACAAGAGACAGCTGAGTCTCACTCTCATCGATTTAGGGAAAGCGTTCTAGACGGCCCTGGGCAGCCAGGGCTTCCCTACTTGGTATACAAGGCTAGATTCTTATTGAACTATGTAAAAATTTCACAACCAAAATATCACCATTCTATAACCATATTAATATCGACGTCAAAAGAGAGGTTAGGCAAGGCGTCACGATATCGCCAAAATTGTCAATCACGACCCCCGAAAACCTCAGGAAACTGCTACGTGACAACGTGAAGCGGAAACTGATGGCCGGCAAATACACTACGTTCGCTAGCATCGTTCTCATAAAACCGAACATTAGCCAGGAAGAACGAATGCTTAGAGACTTTGATAACGCCTGTGGAAAGAATGTTCTTGACTGACTGAATGACTAAATCTCACAAAAAAAAATGTTCACGAAGAGCGGATTGGTCACCCATGCCCCATTCACTCCTAACGAAATTAGTATCTCCTAATGCTCCAGTTACGTCTATCTAGCTCGGGGAACCAATATGATGAACGACTTAGCTCCGGAGTTGAGCTGAAGGAAACGAGCTGCTTGTGGAGCTTTCAAAAGCATCGAGGATGTAGCGAAGAAGACAAAGAAAACGCGACTCCGTTCCCACCTTGTCGACTCAATGGCACTTCCTGATTTAACGTATGCGCCAGAAACACGGTCGCTACGTAAGCATGGTGAATGGTCTCCCACTCTTTTATAAGGCGCAGTCGATGCGACGGTGCTAGAAGTATGCTGTGTCAAGCAAGTAACAGAAGGGATCCGAAGCTGCAATGTGCGTCAACGATCAAGAATCAAAGAATCTGTAGCATACGCCAAACCTATCGAAGGCGGGCCGTACACGTAATGCAGGTGAACGTCATGTAGACGAAAGCCGTTAGTAATTGAATTCCTCGAGATTTTAAACGCACCGTAGGATGATCGCCAATCCTATGATCATTGTTCTTCACGAGAACCCTCGAATAAAGGTACGATGCTTAGCGAGTCCCTAGAGCCACCGGAACCCACTACACTACTTCGGTATGCGAGAGAGTGAAATAAAAATTTACTAGCGCACTCTCGAGTCACTCGACGATCGACAAGGCGGCAGGTGACAGATGATAGTTCCCGTGATTAAAAAAAAGCTAAATGAAGAATTAAGCAAAAAGACAACAACCGCAAAAACGATGAAAACACTTACAATATCCACTGGATTTGATGAAAGTCCTCGTATACTCGAATCAGCGGAATGAAAGGGCTCAAGTTGTACATTTTGCCGAAGTCCAGTCCAGTTCCTGGCTCAGCAGAAGATTGATAATATTTCTTTAAAATTTTAGGCACTTGATAGGAAGTCGGGCTTTCATTTGAACGTGCCTCCCCATGTCGAATTACGTACATGATAACACTAAGCTTGCAGTCCTCAAACTTCAATCCTTCTTTCCGAAGACTCCCAAAAAGTTGAGTTCCTCTCTTAATATCGTAATTACTTATATTGAAGCGAGCTACCGCTGTTGGTTCCTTTCCACGGTAGCAGTGAAAAATCAGTTCACGTATTCTTAATCCACCCGGGGTCGTAACGGGAAGGGATTCGCTTCTGAGACATCTATCTGTGGCTGCCGATAGACGAATCTGCAACCATTTTATTTTCGCAAAGTAGGTGTCTTGGAGGTGTTTTTTGAGTATCAGAAAAATTAAAACTATATGATTTCATTCTTGACAGAGGTATTTGAGAATCTGGAGAACACTAAGAATTTGGTAAGCATATTGAAGAGAGTTGTAAAGGAACTGGTTTTCAAGCGATTATCTTTCCTCGGTGTTTTTCTCTGAAAAATAAGCTCATAGTCTGCTCAATAAAACGAAGATATTCCTATTTACCTAGCCGTGCACTGAAAAGAGAAGGATCAGAAGAAGCAAATGCTCACGTAAGACCAAGAGCAAAGCCTATGTGACAGTCTATACCTAGCGAATCTTTAGAAAGATGAGCCTTCTGCTATTGGATATCGAATAAGGAAGGATTAGGAAGGAGTGGAATCGGAAATATTCCCTATTATGTGAAGGTTAGGCTCAGACATTATGTAGAGAGCGCACTGCTGTCGTCCACATGACGGACAGCCGCTTAATTAAACAGATAGCAGCCTGTCTGTCTTAGTACCTAAGGTCTAAAAAATCATATGCAGCAAAAGAAGTGCAGTGTGAAAAACCACATGTATCACAATGTTAACCTTTTATTTTCTGCCTATTCTAATTTTCTACGGCAGGGTATGATGTAAAATACAACCACAATGATGCTGACGGGTGGCTGCTCATGGCACCATAAGCTGGAAAACTAACTGATATGAAGACAAAGCAACGGCACCAGAGATGCATTGTGTAGCACTCAAACACTCAGAAAGGGTAGTCGTGGTTCGATCTGGCCAACGGTCGCATGTCTGCGAATGTCTCAGCATCATTGTGCTTGTACTCCACTACACTGACCACCACACTAGAATATTGCTGAAAACCTTGCAAACTAACTACAAACTGCACTGTAGCCATCGGCTGCTGTAGGCAGAGTAGTGCGAATAGCGCGAGGCGAAGCATTTTGAACAATCCTAAATACCGAAATATTTCTCCCACTAGCAGCCGCATTCTCGCCTTGACAAGTTAGATGTATTACGCCTATGAAAAATAATGACTGCAGTTTCCATAACCGGCAAAAAATGATGTCTTTTTTAACCTCGGCATTGATCAATAATTGCTGTTGTTCTTAATGAGCGAACATGAGGTTGGTATCACAGCTTTTATTAATAAGCAATAGCTGACGTTTCTGAGGTTTCGCCTTCTTTAGAGCGTGGAAAGGTGGAACTGACACGCAATCCACTAAGCCAAACGCTGTTCATAACCTCGGCACACAAAACGTAGCACTTAAATTTCCATTCGCATAATAAACAACATCTTTTGAACACGCAGGTCTCCCAGTTATTTAGTGGATTCCAGCTGCTGAGTCTCCACCAAATACCTGGAAGCTGTAGTTTCCTCAGCGAGAGTCATGCATCGTAACACAATGACTTCTGGTGCATCATGTTCCTAGTTTGAATCTTGATACTTTCTTGATACTTGGATGGCCTATCCTCACTGGTTGTGCGGGTCCCTGCATAGTCTCCATTTTTCGGAGAATTGCTGTTTAAGCCATTATAGTTCCCTGGAGTCTCGAGGTCAGCCTGGCCAAAATTTGCCCCAGGTCTTCACCACCACGGGATGTCGTAGCCCTTGTGGATCAGAGGGAGATTTACCACCATGCGACTTTGATACCAGGACGATGGTAGATCTTGCTATTGGTCTATGATTTTATCCTTCCAACGGTTTACCGCCTCATCGTGGATGGGAGGTGTTCCTGCGTGTTGGACTGCGATATACATCGCGGCGATTCTTTCTCTGGCAGGGTCTCCCAAGCTGAGGAGTGCGGCTTTTCCATCAGGAAGCCTAGCTAAGAGTAAACCAATACCAGGATAACAGTTTGATTCTTAGGCTTCGTAAACACTATTCCTTTGTTTTTCTGCAGGTCCTCGCGAGAGACGAGAAGGAAAAACCTCGCTACTAAACGGTAGTTCTACTGAGAATAAGGGCCATTTTATCACGCTCTTTATTTCCAGCGAAAAAATAGCAACTGTAAAACATTGCTTGAGAAGGGCCGCTCTAGAGAATTCGGTGGCAGGGATTGACATACCATTCAACACTCTAATACGCCAGTTATTTTGTAAGTTCCTATACGACCGTCTATGCACAATGCAAAATCTCATGACATACGCTAACGGTACAGGTGGTGATACAGATTGCATAAGTTCAGGTACGGCTTCCGAACTATCGTAGGCCCTGCGAGGACGAGTACATTGGTAAAACGGATAGACCGCTCGGCGTCCGCATGGAAAAACAGTTGGTAAATTTAAAGTTGATACAAAATACTCCACCAGGGGCGCATAAGACACAGAAATATAATGGAGAACATTTTTAAACAGTAGTCATTATCCTCGTGCAGGGATCCAAAAAATGAGCGCGTTAAACTCTTGATGCATTTTGGATTAAACCCAACAACCCAAAAATGAACTGGGAGGAGTGTTTTGTGATCTAACGTGACCTAAAGCTCATTCTGATTCTCTGAACTGACCCAGGCACATTCATGGCTCATATGAGGCTCTATGCGACTGATCTCCACCAAATGGCTGGGTGACTTACACAAAACGAAAGGATTTGCTGGTGAAATTTTGCCCTGAGCAGAGTACTGCCGCCACCATTAGTCATAACCCCCACAGCATTTCGATTCATGAATACGACTTTAGACCATTCACATTATGGTTGGTCCGATAGTTGAATCATGTATAAAAATTTTCACGGTAACTTGTCTCCTCGCTCTTCGGCTCGTCAACAGCACCTTTTAACTCAGTAATCTTCGATCCTTCGCGGTTGATCGACGAGTAAATGAAACACACCGGTTGTAGCTGGGCATTTATAGGTGTTCCTTATCTCCTGACTAGTGAAATTCTTTTATCAAATATTTAATCAGTTCTGTGTTTTAAAGTAATCATGTGATTGCAGTGAGAGTGAGCTAAAATGATGTCAGAAAAGAGTTGGCGATTGGTAGTTTTTAGCCGGGAACAACTTATTCTTTTTCAAAAACTTACTCGTACCACACCAGCGCATGTAGCTATTCTCACTGTCCGATAGCAATCGTCGAATGCTCCATTGAAGAGACTCAAGTAAAGCCGTCATGGATTCCGTGGAAATTCCATATTTTCTCCCGTATTTCTTCAATCACGTATGCAACCATCGCCTCATTCGAGAGTTTGTTTAAATTGAAAAAATGTTTTATTCGCAAAAATTATCATTATTTCGCCCACCTTTCCAACTGCGCTCCCGATGCCATCTCATGCAGCAGAGACGTGGGCTGATACTTGGGCTCACGTCAAGAACTCTGCAGACCACCCACAGGACGCGTGAACCATGTGTTCCGAAATTCAATTCGAAATCGCAGCGTTTAGCCAATATTATGCACATCTCAAATTTTCGAAAACTATCTCGGAGAAAAGAGAACGTATATCGGTAGCGAAGCTCTGATGGACAGTTATACAACAAGAAGAAGAGATAACAGTTAAATGTTTTTCATCAATAAGCAGACACGAGGTTGTTAATATAGAATTTATTAGAACACAATTGCTGACGTTTCGGCGGTTTCGCCTTCTTCAGAGCCTGGAAAGGTCAAATTGAGATGTGATCTACTCAGCCAAACACTTTCGTAACCCTAGCAGATAAAACTTGGCAAATCGATTTGCATTCGCATAAGAAACAGCTTCATTCAAACACCTACCGTTTATTTGTTGTAAGTATTTAAGTCATTTGATGGATAGCAGCCGCACAGAGTAATACATGGTCGATAACTGTGTCTGTGTCAGGTCATTGGATTAGCCTGAGGTATGGCGCCGGGTCACGCGTGATGACAAGACACCCCTCCTTGCGGTTCATTTTTGAATTTTTGGCATTGATCCAAAACGCTTCAAGAGTTTTTCGCGCTGATGTTTTCGATTCCTGCGTAAGGATAGTGACTCCTACCTCAAAATCTTCTCCGTTGTGTTCTTGCATCCTATGCGCGCCTAGTGGAGTATTATGTTTTAGTTTAGATTTACCGACTAGGTGTTCTTTTATGCGGACGCAGAGCGGTCTACCCGTTTCGCCAACATATTCGTGCCCGCACGCTTTACAAGAGATCAGATAGACTGTACCCGAACTCATGCAATCACCGTCTCTACCATTTGGGCAAATTATGCAGTTTTTTGTTGTACATAGACGGTCGTACAGGCGGTTGCGAACTAGCTGGCGTCTTAGAGTGTCCGGTGGTATTTCTATCACTCTTACGAAATTCTCTAGACCGGCCCTTATTAAGCAGCGTTTTATAGCTGCACTTATTTCGTTTGAAATAAAGGGCAACAGAAACGGAGCCTTGTTTTCACTAGAATTATCGCTTTGGGGCGTGGGATATCCTCGGTGCCTATGCCGAGAAGCTATAGTTTCGAAACCATTTGTAATGGCTATTTGGCGCACCAGTTTCGAGGATTCTTCCCTTTGCTCTCTACTTGTGCACACACTGGCAGGGGTTTGAAACATATTTCTTATAAGCGTTCCCACATGTACTTTCTAAACTTTTTGTCCATTGTTTTCATATGAAGTTCTTGCATAAGCATTCGTGCCGCCTTTCAGATGAATTTTCCGTACGAGCAGTTCCGCGCTTACACATATACTTTATGGATAAGCTATTGTGTGTAGACTTCACGAACTTCTGCGGAAGTAGCTCTACCAGATTGTACCAGCTAATAATACTTTTGAACTTTTGAACTTCTCTCTAAGCACTGTCTCTAGTTTCCTCTATCAATACACCACCCATTACAGAAGGAACATATAGAGCACTATTAGTCATCGAGTTAGTGCTCCAGTATCTTTGCATTCCGGTGGGTCGACCCCACTGTGTCTCATCTTCAGTGTTCCATTGTTTTGCCCAGCTTCCTTCAAGTGTTCACTCATCTTTATCTCAATTTTGCCCACAGCCGCAGTTGCTCCACCTTGTAACGGGATTGACTGGGAAAATGGAACATGCCTTTTTCTACAACAATAGAAGTAATTTAAGAAACCCTTAGATTTCCACTAATTGATGTGCCGGATTGTGGGCCAATAAATTTGAAAGCAGTCTCAGCAAAAGCGAGGTTGTTAAACAGCATACGTTTTCTTCCATACAATAACACACATGCAACACAATCATAGCTGATGTTTCGGCAATATCGCCTTTTTCAGAGCCGTTTTTATGTGCTTTCCACTGAGGAAAAACCGCTGATCAGCGTCGCATGTGGTTGACGGCTGCCGTCGACTGAGGCATTATTCATTCATTATTCATGAACATGTTGGCATAGTTCGTGAAATTTTTGAATTCCACCACGTATGAGTTTTTAGTGCCTTCTATAAATCGCACACCATAGTGCAAGCAATACATTCTTGGTCAGAGATCGACACATGATCGGGAAGATACAGGAAGCCTGCGTAACGTTCGCATTCCTGCCTTCTTCCACTAAAATCGCCGACTGGCTGGCTACCTGTACACGAAGAACAATATCACAATGGCGTTTGATTTTAAACGCCTGTGTATTCGTCGATTCTTTTCAACTCAAAAAGAAATGAGGCCTAATAAACCTTTTAGAAAACCACTTGATCGATCTTTCTGATTTAAAGTTGGTATCGATCAACGCCTTTCTTGACATTTGTATTCTTTTTCAAGGAAGACTTCTGGAAATTTCAACTTACTGTTCATAAGAGGAAGTTGTCTACGACAGTCAAGAAGAATCGCTCTTATCTTCACAATGAAAATTGCAAGAATTTGGCTTCAGCCAGAAAATGACCATAAGTGTGATATATTTATAACCTCTGTTACTTGTATTCTTCTTTAAGTCCTGTGTTTTTGTCCATATGATGGCCTGCTTAGTTAATAAGTAGTTCACTTGGAATGATGCGATTTTCAGAGATGTGCAATTCACTCCGAGGAAAAACCCCAAATCAAGAGAGAATACTGTGGTGTTCGGATGCTCATACTAAGTGGCAATAATTTGACAGTAGAAATCAGTGCCAAGGTAATCGAATCTAACTAACTTTAACTTTAATCAATTAAATAAAATTGAATTTGTTCAATAATCTACCGCTTCGATGGAATGAGAGATGCCATCGGCTTATGTGTACAATCCATTTCCAACGCACCACACTTTCTAGTGCTTTCGTTCGACGCATAATAAAACAACTGTTTTGAATGCAGCCATCGTCCGCTTTCCATTTGGTATGAGTGCTTTGATTATAAGTACTCTCGCTGTCTATGAGTCGTAGACATGGGAACGTGGACTTTGTACATATCGGTGTTACTGAATAGAATGACTGCATTGTTAAAAAAAATTACTGAAACGATATAACGCAATCGTCGGAAAGTGGGCCGCCTTGATTCCCACTTGTTCGCCCAATGTTAACAACTCTAACGTCTACCGTAATTCGCTACGGGCACCGTAAACTATGTTGATCATTTTACTCATTTGTTTGCGCAACTCATCCTCTCCCATGAACGTCTCTGATAGAGGTATGTCATGCTGATTAATCGCGAGGCCACGTGGCGCGTCCTCAGGTGGCGCATTGGGTTAATCGCCAACCAAAAGCGACTTTATGCCTTCCTTAGACGCAAGTGGATTGACACATACCTTGTGCATCTGCGAGGACGTATTCATGTATGCCTTAGTGGGTTTGTTCTTGTTTGTGCGGACTGTGTTCTATGAGCCAATTCGACCAAAATGTCTGTCACCAACTGAGTGGAAAGTGAATAAAAGCATTTTATTTCTATCGGTTGGTGGAGGTTGCTTCTAGCGTCCATGCGGAACTCATGTTTAACGAACCGATTGGCCTCAGCTTTGACATCTATGACTACTTCAGCATTACTCCAGTGGAATTAACAAGACGAGTTACAATAATCCCTAGACCAAAAGCAGTAATGAGACCTATGCTTTTGATTTGTTTGATCTGTGTAAAGAGTGAAGGAAAGGATAAAAGGAAAAGTTTTTGGCAATAATCATTCTCTGAGGGATGCGTCATTCATCACAAATCATCAGTTATCTTAGAGGTGGTGGAATAGATATTTGGTCAATACTGTGACTTAAGAATGGCCACTGATATATACAATCTCTATCCTCCCAGACTATTTTGATACTAATTGGCAACTTTGAATGATGGCGTTGGTTTGTCTGCTAAGTGGCGTCGAACTAATCAGCACGTTCTTTATGTAGCACTTTCAACCACTATGCTACGGCTCTACATTTTAGCTCGTAATAAATAAACAAAGAGCTCAAGTCGAGAGACGTTTAGCATATAGCATGATAATCCTGCTTTGACATAATAAATAATGAATAAAGAATTTTGGCTCTTAAGGACTTAAGGAAGGAAAGAATAAGAAGGACTCTTTTGTGAACTATGAAAAAACGTTCGATTTTGCAGCATACGGCAGGTGAATATGTTGGTGGTCACGTGGTGAAAGTGATCGGATGGGGATCCGACAACTGCATGCTGTTTTGGTTCTGCGCCAATTCATGGGATTCCGACTCGAAAGAGAACGGTATATTTGTTTCCGCTACTGAGTGGCCTCGTTCACCACAGAACTTCATTCCGAGTCATTTAACCGTTACTGTTACCTTTATGGAGTTTACAAGTTTCAAGCGCTTGGACTGTCTTCATTTGTCATCCAACCACATGTGTGATATTTCAGGTCACATTGAACGATCCGAATTTAGGATTCTTCCGATTTCTGCGTGGTGTCAACGAGTGCCAAATTGAAACCTACGCCGTTGCCGGAGATCCGAAATTATGAGAGCCAATTTTTCATGTCACGAGGATTAAAGTTGAAAAAAAAACTTAGAAATTCGTATTAAACCAGACCAAAGAAAGTAAGCGATTAGTTAACCTAAAACTTTTCACCCAGCGACCTCGATACCTTTGCCATATTGGAGTAATGATCAGTGCTTTGATAGAAACATTGACAAACAATCAACAATGCAGAAAGAAACTCAATTCAGTAATAACTCAAAAGAACAACAATGGCCTCCTCAGATCTATCCCGCTAATGGGTGATTGCTGATGGGAAAAGATCGATAGAACTAGCTGAGAGAAAGGCGAAACGAGGGACCCCCATGTTATGGTGGTGAACGCGTTACTCCCCGGAAAGGACAATAACGCGTTCGTTCCCACCGTAGACACCTCCGTTCGTTCCGTAGTTTTGCAAATATCTCAGCATCCTTTCTTTGACGAGCTTACACGAGGTTGATAATGATGTTTATTTTCGGCTGGGGTTTCGACGTCTTCGTCTTTCTCAGAGCCGATGATCCGAGTCCTTCTTTATTATTCTTTCTTATTATTATTTCTTATTTATTTATTTCTTCATTTATTATTTATTTATTTTTTTATTATTCTGTATTCTTTCTTTGATGATCTTACACGAGGTTGATAATGATGTTTATTCTCGGCTAACGTTTCGACGTCTTCGTCTTCCTCGGCTCTGAGAATACATATTGATTAGTGATACCGAGGTTCAAGGAAAGTCGGTTTCGAAATATCTCAGCATCATTAAAGTTATATTTCGCAATATATACCCTGCCGTTAAAAATAGTAGGCAGCAAATAATAAGTTGAAATTGTATTGACAGCAATGAAACTATAAGCCATTTTCTTTGGTAAACCAAATAGTAGCCCTAATTTCGCATTGAATCAAATATATGCTAAGATTGGCGCTTTGTCTTAGAGAAACCAAGTCATAGAACAAAACGTTTCCTCAGACGAGCAAAAGAGTGCTCTAGTGGTGCCAAGTTGCCTCGACGTCTAACAACCATTCGTTAAATGCTAGCAATTTCGTTATCGACCGTTTATATGAGTATACTCTGGGGAGAATTAGGTTTCAAAATGATCATACAGGAAGGTGACAAAAATAGGAAGGTGAACACTTTTTCTTGCTTTTGATTACTTCGGTAGACGTTTTTAAATGGGTTGCTTACGAAAGGAACGAAGTTTTTTTTAACGGCTAAAACATTTTTCAAGTGGGCGGATAGCACAGTAGCAGTGATGTTCGTCATTATGACCATAGTGCTTGTTCGACCGCTTTGGGCCAACCGTGCTTGTCATCCCTCTGGGGCGGGAAATTGGTGCCGAACTTGTCTGGGAAAAATCACTCTCTGCAATCCTATTGGGAACGTTCCAGCCCGGTTATCTCAGGACTCCAGGAAGAACTGCAACGAATTGAATGTGAGAAGTGCTGGGGTCTCCACAGTGGACTTGAAGATGAGTTAAAATAGGATAAAATATGAAAAAAATAAAGACATTTTTTACGATGTCTCATTTGAATGACGGATCTGTATTTTGTTTGCAGAATACTGTGTCAATTACCGTAGTTCTTGTCGTTCTTGTAAGAGGTTGGATAGTTGACCTAGCACATATTCTCACAGTTTGCTTGATAACCTTCCGATGGGCACCTCTGAAAGTGGCTAAAGTACTTATAGATTTTAGATTAGAAATTAATTCTGGATTTTTGGTAGGTAGGCAGTGTTCTCAACCAGTTGGAGAATAGATCAGACTTCTTCTGCTTTCTATCTCCACATACCACATAATGAGTAGCGCTGATGTGATAGTCGCACGGTGGGAAGGTATAGGGCTTGCAACCAGTCTATAAAAAGAAATTTGATAACCAAAAGTGTACGAAGAACATAGCTTACTAAAATTCCGGGTGAAGGAATTTTGCGAAATTGTCGCCTTGGTTCGTCTTTTTTTTGCACATAATACCTGAGAAGTATAGTTGCCTCCAGTAACGACGCCAGTGTTTACGCAGTAATACCAAGCTTTATACGGATAGCCTCCATTGCACCTAAAAGCTGCTATTAATATTACAGAGTTATTACGGAGTATGTTATCAGAGGGAAGTGCACACCCATTGCCACAAGATGTGCAGCATGAGAGGATGTCGTCAGTCGAAATAACGACTTGATGTAGGCCCTTTGAAGCAGTGCAAATGTGATCCGTTATTGCTTCAGCGGTTGCGATCGCCCAGCATGAACCTAAATTGGTCTTGTACTCTCAGGACTAATATGACGCTGCCAAACAATATGATTGTTAAGGAAAGCCTTTTGTATCCAGTAGCACAACAGACATAAGTTGCCTCGACCTTTTTGTTGTTCATTTCCAAGAAGTAAACTTTTTATAATTAGAATGTGAGTGGATCACAAGTAAGTTATGTAGAATTTGGAAATAAGAGAGCCCAGTAAAGAGACCTGTCGGTGCCATTAGTAATAACGCGTCAACGGTAATGATCTAGAGAGCACAAATCGTCGTTGACCAGAGTTAAGCCGAATTTGAAGTCGAAATCACAATGGCTGAACGTTCTGTTCACAGTCTATTTTTTTTTCATAGCTAGGTGCAGCGCGAACTACAACCACACGGATCGTGAGATATGATGAAAACTCGAAACCTTAAGTGGCCTTCGAACTCTTGACCTTACCAGGAGATCACGTGCTGTTTCATTCAACGATTCTAATTTGAAGAAATTTTAGTTAACATAGAAACTCGGCCCAGCGATGGAAAATTTAAGCAAAGGACATTTTGTTTCGGTCACCACATGCGGACTGATCACGGGTAGAGTGAATCGACGGACAATCTGGCCGTTGGGCTCGAGCATCGAATGATTCTGCTATAGTCGAATCATCTACATCGCCATGCGTCTTTTAGCTTACCTTGAATTATCCCAGTAGCTTTGGACTTGGTTTTTCGCATGCATAGAAAAGATATGTAGGAAAATCGTAGTCACCCTCACCCACTCGGTATTTTTATGGTAAGGCGAGATATTTCGAATCCATGAGGTGGCGCTTCATCTCATCAAAGTCGTTTGCGAGGCGAGATGATAGCTTTGCCTTAGTAAAACAGTTTGAATATTATTTTTCACGCACTTTTAAACTCAACTTATATCAGTGTTCCCATAAACAATTGTTGAAGTTCGGACCGTGAACAGAGTTTGGGCTTTGTTCACATACTCAACCAATTCGCTACCGGTGAGCTGCTGAGTTTTTCGTAGACCTCCATCTGAAAAACAGAAAAAAAGAAATTCGCTGAAAAATCAGCTTGTGCCTAAATAAAGAACTGAAATAACACCTCGTATTTGCTAAGGAAGAATATAAAGAATTGGTTGATCAATGCTAAGGTTAGTAGACAGTGGGTCATAGGAGTTACATTAAAACGACTTTTCAACCGAAACGATCCTAAGATAATCGCAGAACCTGGACACTGGACCAGATAGAACCATGATTTCCCTTTCCGAGTGCTCGCACATTACACACTGCGCCACAGAGGCCTTCGCTCTGCAATCTTCTCAGCTAGTTTTCTAGCTAACGTCGCCATCAGCAATCAACCGTCGACAGAATTGATCAGGAGAACCCATATCGGCATTGAACCCCGTTAAGCTGAAGCAGCAGTCGAAATCACAAGAGATAGAAAACTAGCTGAGAAGAATGCAGAACAATGGCCTCCGTGGCACAGTGTGTAACGCGCGAGCCCCGTATGGTACGATCTGGCCCGGACTCCAAGTTTTGCGAATATCTTAGCAAAGTTGTGGTTGTAATTAACATCGTACCCTTCCGTGAAAAATAGTAGGCATAAAATGAAAGGTTAGCAGATTTTTCATCTACAAAGTCGGCACTCAGACGAAAACCTGTGTACGCACAGAACAGTCGAGTGAACACCATGCAGACTCACTTTTTTCAGCAATAGCTTTGAATCTCATTTGTGTGTTGAACGAAAACTGTCGATGCAACGACTTGGAGAGCAATAGCGACTACTAAAGGCCTCTGAAAGCTCATATTTTTGGCGGTGCAATCAAAGATCAATTTGTTTACAATGATGGAACAAAATTTTTAAAAACACAACTACCTGCCATTTGGAACAGTGACTTCTATCACTATGCTAAAAAGGATAAAGCTCTCGGCGTTCATCAATTTCTGAGGGGTGCGCCATCCATTCGACTTCATTAAGCATTGTTTGGAGGTGATTGAATGCGTGTCTGGCCTTTACAATAACCCGCAGTGGCCTACCGATGTATCGAGCCAGTGCTACTATCCTCCCAGACAAGACCGGTACCAATTTTCTAACCCCGGAGGTATGAAAGGCTTGGTGGGCTGTGGGCGTGTGGATCTATTCCACGTGTATATCACAGAGCACCTCCAACCACTGCGCCACACGCGTACGTGATTTTATTAAGTGACCATAATTCGATAGTAAAAATTGACCCTAGGGTAAGCGAATCAAACTAGGATTAACCTTGCTAAATTAAATAAAATTCAATTCATTTAATGGACTTTGATGGAATAAGAGGTGTCATCAGCTTCTGTGTAGAATCTATTTCCAACATGCTACACATTCTATGCTTTCGACCAACACATAATAAAAACAACAGCCCTCTGACGGGTGATTGCTCATGGCACTAATCGATAGAACTAGCTGAGAGACAGGCGAAACGAAGAACCCGCATGGTGTGGTGGTGAGCGCGTTACTCCCCGGAAAGGACAATAGCGCGTTCGTTCCTCAGCGCAGGCACCTATGGTCCAGAGTTTCGCAAATATTTCAGCATCTTTGTGGTTGTATTTCGCATAATACCCTGCCGTGAAAAAATTCTAACACGTAGCAAATAAAAAATAAAAACATTAGACTTTAATGCAAACACGGTCAGCAGTCTCTATTTAGTATCAGTGTTCCGATTACAAGTGCAGTCATCGTCCATGAATCACAAACACGTGATCGTGAACTTTGTAGATAACGGTGTTACTGAATACAATAATAGAATAGATAATAGCAAATTATTGGGACGGTGAAGTGAAATCCATGGAAAGCGGGTCGAAAAATCATCATGATGAGCGACTTAACTATAGAGTTGAGCAGAAGGAAGCAAACGGGTGGGAAGCTCTCAAAAACATCGAGAAAGCGGTGAAGCGAACAAAGCTCCGCGCTCACCTTTTCGACTCCGATATTCTTCCTGCCTTAACAAATGAGTTAGAAACCTGGTCGCTACGTGTGTAGGACGAATAATCACGCAGCGCTATCGAACACAAAGTCGAAAGAACGATGCCAGGGGTATCCTGTTTCACACAAGTGGCGTACGGTATTACCTGAAAAGTCAACTGCCACAGAATTCTCAAAACCATTTCTTCTTAGGCGCCTACTAGTGGTGTAAAAAAAATGCCACACTATCACACGTAATCTGGTACCTTTTTCAAATTGATTTTTCCATCTGAATGCGTTTCAATCGTCATCACAGTAAACAATAGATGGGTGGATCCTTGTCCAACAGCACGGCGAGCAGCTTGTTAAAAAAAATGGGGTTGATCTATTTATTAGATCTTCATTGGTACCATTGATAGTTTATCGAATTATATGGATACCAACACGTAATTAAATTGTTGGGCTTACGACGCCGTTATACAACTTTTATTCGGCTAACATTTCGACGTCCTCGTCTTCATCAGAGCCAATGGTCGAAGTCGGTGGTCGTATCGATTCGGACCTTCTTTAGTAGAGGATCTCTCGAATGAGTTATACTTACCCGGCGATGCTCTTTCATAAGAGACGCTGGCTGTTGATAATTGTGATTGATCGGTGATAAGAACTCGTTTTCCCCAGACACACCCTCCTACAGAAGTCGGTATCATTGCCAGCTGGCACAAAGAATAAGAATAACATTTCAAAACCGAATTTCTTTCAGCGTCGTTATGTTATCACCAGACAGTCACTATTTCCAACAGCCAGCATCCTGTACAAGAAAAGAGTATCGCAGGGTGAGTATCCCTCATTCGATAGGTACTCCACTGAGGCTTGATATGATAGCAAACACACCAAATCGGGAAGACGAGAAAGTATGGACCATAGACAATGATCATCGGCCCCGATAAAGACGAAGACGTCGATACGTTAGCCAAATAAAACAGTTGTATAACAACCTCGTGTAAGCTCTACAATTTAAAGACATATCGAGTATGATACCGAGGTTAGAACAAAGTCAGTTCTGAAATATACGGATGTCGTTACATAAAGTACTTCCAGACTCCGAAGAAGGCGGGAGCACCGAAACGTCAGCAACTGAATAACGACAACAAGAGCAACTGATACCTACCTCGGGTTGGCTCAACAAGAGCAGTTCGTAGGATTATCTTTTCACAGTCGTGTAAAAAGTGGTTTTTCGAGAAGCTGTTGATCATGTGATTACCATAGAGCTTTTCGTCCTTTTGTAAGTGTTATTGAAGCGTTTGGCCTAGTAGATTGTATATCAGCATACCCTTCCAGGCTCTGAAGAAGGCGATACTGCCGAAACGTCAGCTAGCGTTGTATTGTATTGTGTTTCTCTATGGAAGTAAATGTATGCTGTTTAACAACCTCGCGATCACTGAACTATAAAACGACGCATTCATTTTCCAATGCCGAGGTTAATAGAAAGTCGATCCTGGGAACTGTCTTTTCGCATTTTTACGGACTTTGGACACTACTCCGAAGTAATCAAACTAAGAAGAGTAGCGGTTATTGTGGTTTATTTTATCTACGTAGACATGAATAAGAGAGTGAATTGAGAAGGTTCTCAGCACGGACGAATTCATTCTGAATACGTCATGCATTCAACTCCATTAAAGCATCATAGGGATAGTTGACTGCTTACTCCACCTGGACAATGACTTGCTGGGACCTATCATAATATCGTTCAGTACCTTGAAGACAAGTCTGCAAGCAATTCACCAATCTCAAGAGAATGATGGAAGCACTATTAACCTTGATTGAATCAAAGACCATGTATGTATATACCATTATATGCCACATTTGCTTCCAATATTAAAAGCGCTGTCCGATTCTCTAGTTCAGCACTTAATAATAAACGAAAAACTTTGATGTGAAATTTCAACTGCGATTTATAGGAGGATTAGGATAGGAAAAATCTGGATGCTGTAGTACACAACTGGTTGATATCTAGATGGAAACGAAATTAAGATGCTGAGATAGAGAACTGGAAACGATACTGTTTATGGGATCTGCGTCAATTCTTAGAACTCTACAATGTTTCTGAGATGTTTGCAAAAATCCGGACCGCAGGTGTTTCCGGTGGGGAACGAACGCGCTATTGTCCTTTCCGGGGAGTAACGCGTCCGCCACCACATGCGGGTGCTTCGTTTCGCCTGTCTCTCAACTAGTTCTATCGATCAGCATATCAGTAATCACCCTTCAAAGGGATTGATCTAGGAAGCCCAAATCCGCAACGAGCCCAGTTAAGCTGTGGCTATCGTTTAAATATGGGTCTCGTCCTGGAATTCCGTTTCAGGAGGATGGGATGTCTCGCTCCACTTCTAGCCGAATTCTTGTGATAATTCAGTTATAATGATTTTCTCAGTATAGACTCATTTACACCTTTCAAATTTTGCGTCTAAAGGTGTGTTTGACATCTTGTATTGTATCTAAAAATTCGATTTGACGACTATTACGAATTCTTTGTGGTTTCAACGAATGCGGAATTGAATCAGACATTCCTGCTTCACGTTCACTGCGTTGTTTTCGCTGAAGAAATTGGGAAATTTTGCTAAATACAAAGCTATAAACAGTCTCAATAGAAAGACCAACATCAGCTTTCAAAAAAACTCAAGTAGTCGAATTGCTGATAGTTTTAGTACCACATTTTTCCTTTGTATTGGACATATCGAAACACTGCACCTTGTTTCACTGACAAGGTAACACAAGGTTGCAACCAAATATTTGTTCGGCTAGCGCTTCGACGTTTTTGCCTTCTTCAGAACCGATAAAGACGTCTCCAAGACGAAAACATCTAGTCGTTAGGTGAACAAATATTTGGTGAAAACCTTGTGTTAGCTTATAAATGTAACAAGGTACATTGGTCATTTACATCGAGGTTAAGTGAAAGTCGGTCTACAACGGTTTCAAAATAACTTTGAGCGATTAAGACTATTTATATCTATTATCTAGAATTAGTTGGTAATATAGGCAAAAAAAAGGGCGGGTGTGGCGAAGTAGTCGGAGGCGCCTGCAACATACACATGAGATCGATCCTCGCGCCCGTAGCCCACAAAGCCCTCCATATCTCCGGGGTCGGCAAATTGGTACCAGACTAGTCTGGGAAGATAGCAGCGCTGGCCTGGCTCGGTTCATCGCTAGGCTATCGCGAGTCGCTGTAAAGGCGAGATATGCATTCAATCACCTCCAACGATGCTTAATAAAGTTGAATGCATGGGGTGTCCCTCAGGGATTGGTCAACGCCGAGAGCTTTATCCTTTTATAGAAAAAATTAAAGCATACCATAACTATGTCTCAATAATGTACAACTTCTTATCTACCGCGTATAATTTTTTTATAGCAGAGTGTTATAAAAAACTGAAAAAGAAAAAACTGGCAGGAAAGGAGAAAGGCAAAGCCAAGGATCTTAATAGTGTAGTGGGTAACAAGTGCGCAGCCGAAAAGGGAAATCGCTGGTTCGAATCTCACTTGGAGTCCGAGTATTACAAGTATCTGAGCATTATGATGCTCCAACATTCATTTAATCCCTGTTCTTTTTTCATGGCAGGGTGCCATGCGAACAACAATAGCAAGGATGCTAAAACAAGAGCAAAACTGGGAACTTTAGTTGGTCTTCGAATCAGCAGTTACTGTTGCCGGGGGCTCACGTGCTATCCATTGTACCAACCGAGGCCTTTGTTTTGATTTTCTCTCAACCACTTTTTTACTCTACCGGTGCTATCAACAATCACCAATCAAAGGAAATAGTCTAGAAGGCACAAATTAGCAGCACCTGATAAGCTGAAGCTTCAGCCAAAACAACAATATCCTAACCTTTATTTTCTATTCTTCCTAGCCACTGTAGCCGTAATAAAAAAATTGTAACAACCGCGTCTAAGCTAATTTGTCAGTCAGAATATTGCTATTAAGTTCGACTGCTTGAGTCTTCGAAGACAGGCAAATCTGCTCCAGAGAAGTGGTTGAAACTAGGACAAAACAAGGGCCTTGGTTGGCATGTTGGATGGTATGGGCGCTCATGGAAAAGGTAATGGGGGAATTGAAAATCAACTATGCTCCCGAGTGCTGCTCGTATCCCAGGATCCTTCCTTACAGTCACTCATCAAGAAATGAATTTTAAAAAGCTTTTAAAAAAAAACGAAGAAACCGAAAACTTTTGAACAAAGTGTAGAAGACGGATGAGTGAATACGAACATCCGCTCAGTAATACCTACCTACTTGAATACTTGGATTGCTGACCTTTGCTGGTATTGCGGAACCCAGCACAATTCCCATTTGGCCAATTACTGAACCGACTTTCTTTTGAACTCGGCATTAATCAATAGTTCACCGTTTCCTAGTTGAGGGAACACGAGGTTGTTAACGACAAGATTTGTTCAGTACAATGCTGGCCGGTGTTTAGGCAGTTTCTCGCTTTCTTCAGATCCTAGAAGAGTTACGTTGACAAGTAATGCGATGTATAAAATGGTCATACAAACGGTTACAAGCTGGTTGGCGCCTTTGAGTGTTAGATAGTATTTCAATCCCTGTAACACATTTCTCTAAACCAACCTTTTTTGAGAATCATTTCATACCGCCTTTCTCTTGTTGGAAATGAAGGACGAAGTAAAAGTGACCTTATTTTCAGTAAACACCGTTTTGTGGCGTGGTTTTCCCTCTAAACTTTTCTTGAATAGATACTATTTCGTAGCCACTGCAAATGGCTATTATTCATGCTAAGTCCAGGGATTCTACCTTTTGCTCTTTTCCCATACACACACTGGTAGCTGTACAAAACATGTTTCTCACAAGCACCCTTTTATGTAAGGAAGGTGAGATGAGACGTAATGAACCAGTATGTCTTTGCCACGTGGTTCTCGGTACCATTTAGTGGTGTAGCCGTCTTCGAAGAGACTGATTTGAAAGTTTAAAAGCGGAAGCCGGTTCTTCTTCGGCTTCTCTTGAGTAAAGGCTTTGTATTCTGACTATTGGTTTAGCAATTTAAATCATTTGTCCATCTCCTCCAGTGTGGAGCAATTGACAAAGCCCTTAGCTACGCAATCTTCAGGCTCTTTCTTGTACACACAATGGCGAGTTTTGGAAATAAAATCTTTCTGTGAAATATTACAAAAATGAGAGGGTTGGCTATGGGACAGCAACCGATGCTCAGCTTTGATATTGCTTTGTGTCTAAGGTGGAGGCACTAGTAATCGATCTCAGGCCATCACTTTACTGTAAGTAAACCGACGACTGTTTTATCACATGCTCAACACAAAAGGTGACGGATAAATGTTTCAATTTGCTAGCAACACTCAGAATACATACCCTTAACGCGGGAAATACGGAGGGAAGAAGGGATTCCGTTTTTGAACGTCTAAATCACCCTCTTCAAAAACGTCTACACCACTTAGTTGTAGGGAAAGCCAAGCAGCCAAAACATACTGGTTCATTACTTCTCCTCTCACCCTTCACACATTAAAAGTGCACTTGTGAAAAACATGTTTTTCAACACCCGCCATTGTGTGTAAAAGAACGGAGCAAAGAAAAATCGCTTATGAAACATTAGCCGCTCGGGATAAGTATAAGGGAAGAACCACGCACAAAAACGATAAGTCTAGTAAAAATGGGTTCCGATCCATCCTACCCTTCATTTCAAACGAAATTAGTACAGACATAAAGTGCTTTCTTAAAAAGAGCTGCTTTGATAAGTCGGTAGCAGTGATTGAAATACCACCGAATACTCCAAGACGTCAGCTAGTTCGTAACCGTTTGTATAACCGTCTATGTGAAAGGCGCAAATACATAATTTGCTGTAACTGCCACGACCGACTTTCTATTAACCTCGGCATTGATCAAGTAATTTTCCTCGTATTTTTGTTGAGCAAACGCGAGGTGTTATTATTCTTTGTTCACGATTAAGCTGACGTTTCGGCGGACTTCGCCTTCCTCAGAGCCTGGAAAGGTCAAGTTGACAGCAATCCACTCGGCCAGACGCCCCCACAACCAAACAAAGAAACTCTAAACCAAGACTTCAATCACCTTGAACACAGTCTTGCAAGCTCACCGCTTCCTATGAGGTTTCCACTATGTCACGTAGAGACCAACCCCACAGAAATCACATGGAAGTATAATGTGCCCCTCATATCAGAAAAGCAGTTTAATATACCGCCCTATATCACGCGTGATAATGAGGCATTCTTCCCTGCGGTTCATTTTCGGATTTCTGGAATTAATCCAGAGTGCCTCGAGAGTTTTTCATAATAACACCTCGCGTTTGCAAACAAAAATACGAATAATTTGCTGTAACAATAGAGATGGTGATTGCACGGGTTCGGACACGGTTTGCTTGATCTTTTGTGAAACGTGTGGGACGAATATGCTGGCGAAACGGGGAGACCACAGTGCATTCATAAGAAGGAGCACCTAGACAACAAGCGTAAAGTTGAACAAAATGCAGCACTAGGCGCGCAAAGGACCCACTGACGTAGCGGAGAAGATTCTGAGGCAGGCCTTCAGCGCGTAAAAATCTTGAAACGCTTTGGATAAACTCCGAAAATCCGAAAACAAACCGCCAGGTGGAGTGCCTTGTGATCAGGTCTGATCTCGCGCCAAATCTCACATCGATTTTTTGATCTGAGGCACGTACTTTTCTCACCCATGTAAGACTCCGTAAAGGCTCTTCACCAATAATAACTGGAAAATTTAAGGACAGCGAAACGGTGATTGTTTATAAGAAGCTCTTCGCTTTCACTGCGAATAAACATTTGTGTATTAAGTTTTGCCTGGAGGACTTATGATAGTGTTTGATTGAGTGGATTACATCCTTGTTTGTGTAAAAAAGAAACCTCGTTTCTGGTTGGTTGTTTCCGCTGAGCAGTGGAAAAGAGTATAACTTCTAAGTAAGTGTTAGATGTCAGAATAATTTCAGCTTTAGGATTTATTCAAACCACTCAGCAGGTGAGTGAGCGGTCTGAAACGATATATTTATAGATAATGTTCGCCAATCGTTGAGCAAGTAGTGTGCATCGCGTTGATGATCTTCATGGAATCGTGAACATTCTTGCACAAGTTGTTCAGCACGTACATGTACTTTAAGGCATAGTCGAACTGAAAGCAGCACAGAAAGTTATTCATAGCCGTAGGCGTATATGATCTTGCCTATTCATCTTTTTCGCTTAGCGAATGTGACCTGGCACTGAACATTCAGAGTGGTTGCACGAACAGCACGTGCAACTGCCCATGAGCGATTTCCACTCCAAAGGTGTTTAACTCTCTCTTTTGGTGACGTTCTCAATAGTGGCGGTAATTAATTTTGGCCTAATCAAGTACAATTCTTGTGAACACCACTATTTAGCGACTTGGAACTAAAACTCGACGCATGTCGGTTTCAAAAAGTTGTTACCTTGTTCACGTCGACACAAATCGAGTCGAACGCCTTCACTACGTCGTTGTGGCACTTCAGATCTTCGACAACATTTCGCTCCTCGATCATGCGTTTCCTGGAAGTGCAGAGTTTCAACCAGCGAAATAGAGAAATAGTGGTTAGTTTTTCACCACTACGACTGCGTGTTACGCGTTTGGGCTTACGCATAATCTTTCAACCGCTTCAATTGCACTGAGCTCAATGTACACGCTCCGTTTTAATCTACACTCTATAACTTTTATGTTCTATTCATATCTCCAAGTTTTTTGAACATTTTGAGCGAAGACGTCTTTTGCCACGAAAAATACTGACTAACATTACAAGAATGGTCTTCTCTAACATTTGTACTCGCTTTTACAAAACCCTCCCAACGGTTCACCTCAGGGATGTGCTCCTGGGTGTCGGGCTGCTATCTGCAACGGAGGGATTCATTCCCTCGGCAGGGTGAGCCAAACTGAGAAGGAGTCTGGCTTTTCCATCAGGAAGCCTAGCTAAGGGTAAGCCAATATCAGGATCCACCACCTTCCTGGCACCAAAGTCGCATGGTGGCAAATCTCGCTCTGATGCACACGGGCTGCGACTGTATGTAGTGGTGACGACCTGGGGCAGACTTTGGCTAGGCTGACCTCGGGACTGCAGTGAAACAATAGTTAAACCAGCAAAACTCCGACAAGTGGAGATTATGCTTAGGCCCGCACAACTAGTGAGAACGGGCCGTTCAAGTATCAAGTTTTATAAAACACGTTGAACGTAGTTTTATATATTATCAAGTGTAGAGAAAAGTTTTCACTGACTGGATCTAGCACAATACCTTTGTTGCATGAACTAACGAATGTATATCGTATGTTAGAAAAAACTAAGCGACAATGGAAACCTTCAGAGAGATGCATTAGCATGTATTCGTGATTAGGTTAAACTATCTAGGTGTGAGCGGAGTAGATTCACTCTTGTTCACCATTATAACAGTACCTGTCATTGGCGTTGGATAGAAGACTGGCGACAAGTCTGTCGAATAGTGCTTCAATATTGTATCTATCCTAAACTATGCAGCTGAATACAAATTATCCTTGTTGTTTCAGTTTAAAAAAGCAAAGGGAAAAAAGACTCATTCTGTAGCTGTTTTTATAAAACGTAATTTATCATGGGAAGCTGTAGCACAATGGCGAGAGCTGCCTCTACGATGTACATGGTCATTCATTCGATCCTACGCGCTGAGCCACAATCCTCGTATCCATCTGGAGTTGGCATATTGGTAAGAGACCTACCCGAGAAAATAGAAAATACTGGCTTGAAACATCAGTATTTCCCCGTAAGGCACAGTGCAGGATAGATGTACATTCAACCAAATATATTTTAAGTGGAATCGAGTATATATCACATTCACGAGGCTTTGCTTCATCCAGCCGAACGCTTTGTCCTTTTCTCTTTAATATTGTAACATCCTCAGAAACATTCTCTGTTCAACCTCAGGGATAAACTTTTTGAAGTACTTGGCTATTGACCTACTGTTAAGGTATCGTTAAGATAAATTTTAACTAAAATTAAGTGGGAAGCTGCTCGCACTTTTAGAGCTTTTCATTTCGAATTGTACCTCGAAAATTTTACTGATCCTCTGTTCCAGAACTTTCGACATCAGTGCGTCGTTTGTGGTTTTCAGAAGTTTCTGCAGATGCATGAGCTCGATATCTCTTGAAGGCCAGGAAACCTTCTGATGCTCGTCCTGAACGATAAATAATCTATGTGGGAAAAGTGATTTCAGTCAACTGCATTGTTGCCTTGAAGCTAAACTATTCATGAGTTTAGCTTGTAGCGGTAAGTGAATTACAAAGGACCACAAGCTTCTGATTTGCTTTTTAAGCCAATCGCTGACCTGATTGATGTCTTCCATTAAGGGCGATGGGCCGGCTATCTTCTTTTTGCTGCTTCCTTCAAACGTGCCAATTGTTTCTTTTGTGATTTTAAGGTCACCGTATTGCATCACATGTGATAAGTTTGTAAGTGTTCTCACATCTTTGAATTGTACTAGAAGTGTCTCTACATCAACGTTGTGCTGAAAACGAAAATTTCTATTAGCGCGGAAAATTTCACTAGCCCATAGGGTTACTTGCTTTTTCCTTCCAAGTTATCAAAATCTATTGATAAATTGTGGGATGGTTCTACGTGCGTTCAACAGGGAATTTGAGTATTAGAGGCGACAACGTAATACTACCTTTTCTAGATTATTTTTGTTTTTTTTTTCTTATTTTCGCCTTCTTGTGCCTACCATGAACGAAATCTTTACTTTTCTAAGCTAACAGTCATCTTCTTCTTACTTTGAGTTTTTCTCTCCGTCCTTCAGTTTCACGTCTTCACCATAAAAGCTCTTATTTTTGTTTATACTCTAATATTATTAACACGACAGCACAGGAACAGCGGTTGTAGTGATGCAGTAAGATGACAGCAATGGTCACTGGAGGTAGGCATAAAGTTCGAAAGGACTATGGAATCGACAACATTCAATTCTTACGCAGTGGTCATTGACTTCTAATGTGTGCTGCCAGTAATAGAAATCTTAACATAATTTTGTGCTTTGAGACCTTACAAACTAACACTTCTGTTAATGTTGTGCTCACATGAGAACTTCTAACTCTTTCAACACTGCTATTCTTCTCTGGTTAATTTTTCATTTTATATTGTTTCACGCGCAATAGGACGCGTGTGGCATAGTGGTCGAAGGCGCCCTGCAATACTCACGTGGAATTGATTCCCGTGCCCATTGCCCACCAATCCTTCCATCCCTCCGGGTTCGGTAAATTGTTACCAGACTTGTCTGGGAGGATAGCAGTATTGGCTCGATAGATCGGTAGACCACCGCGAGTCATTGTAATGGCCAGATATGCATTCAACCACCTCTAAACGATGCTTAATGAAGCCTAATTCATAGCGCATCCCTCAAGGGTTGATCAACACCGAGAGCTTTATGCTTTATCCTTTTGTTTATATTGTTTTACACAATCTGTTTTCACATTTACTGTGCTGAATCCTGCATTTGCATTCAACTGTTATCCTATCATCCACCATACACGAGGGCCTTCCACGAGAGCCAACATTTTGGGTGGGATTTCGTCTGCTCGTTGAGGGTTTTCTTCTTCTTTTTGAATGCCGTCATGTGTCAATCGAACCAATTCTTCCTGTAGTCATGGGATGGCACATCCAAAGCGTTCTAGTTCGACTACAAAGAGTGAACTGTTCTCAGACCTGTCTGGTAGGAATTTTCCGACACCGGAAGGATGGGAATCTTGATGAGCTCGGTGCGGAACTGAAACGACCACATGATTGTGGTGGATAGTGTTGACAAGTAACACTTATCACGAATCTTCGTCACGGGTCTATTTGAAGTTTCTTAGGTAAAATATGAAGGTCGTGACTTCGTATACTTTTTTATCCTTTTTTGTGGTACTGGTAAGATTATATTTTTGAACGGTATAACTTACTGTACAACAAAATCACTGGTGGCAAACAGCGACAAAAGACCACTTATGTGAAGGAAAATGTCGGGTGATTTAAACAATGAAAGAAGAAGCTCTGCGTCGACACTGACAAGGCAAGACGAACTACCGGTGACTCTATATAACACCCTTTACTGATGAAATGCGTGCAGCGCAGTGAATATAGTGCTTCGTTGCAATACACACATTGCCACTGGTTCCACTTTCGCCTTGGCCAAAGCAAATAGAATAGAACTGTACCGCTTCAGAGTCTTGCATCCAGTTTACTGAGAAAAGATCGCCGAGACATGGCAGGTTCATGTCGTTGTCACAATACGTTCCCCAAGATGACTCGTCCGGATTCGAAGCAGTCATCGCATATACTCAAATGGAAAGTTGAAATTATGAGTACTTAAGGCAGAAAAGAAAAGCAAATTGCAAATGAAGGCATTAATTTTGACATAGCCTCGCTAACAACAGGCTTGCCAACCGCATTCTATTTATTAATCACCGCTTTGCCTTCTTGTTCTTGAAGAAACGCTTCACTATTGACTGCTTCTCGCGATCTTGTGCAGTGGTAACTAATCATGAAGTACCTCACATTTCATGTGAATTGAAAATGTTAAAGGGAATTGGAGCTCTAGATGTACTCGGGTACTTGGATACTCGAACGGCTCGTCCTCACTGGTTGTGTGGGTCCCAGCGTATTCTCCATTTATTTATGAGTCTTGCTGGCTAAGCCATTGTGGTTCCTTGGAGTCCCGAGATCAGCTTGGCCAAAGTCTACTTCAGGTCGTCACCACGACAGGCAGTCTCAGCCGTGGTGGATCCGAGGGTGATTTGCCACCATGCGACTTTAATACCGGAACGGTGGTGGATCCTGGTATTGGTTTACTCCTAGCTAGGGTTCCAGATGGAAACGCCAGACTCCTTCTCAGCTTGGGAGACACTGGCGGGGAAACGAATCCCTCCGCTGTACATCGCAGCCCGACATCTAGAGATACATTCAATCCACGATGAGGCGGAAAACCGTTAGAAAGACTCCTGGTGCACATGAAACTTAAAACTAACTACGCATTTTCTTCTTTAGTGTTCCATCAAACATTGAACCACTTTCACACGCCTCCAAGTAGAAAACGAATTCATCGTAGCGCTTATCCTCATACATATTCTGAAGCGCCGTGTTCAGATCCTCTTTCGTTAGCTGAAATTTCAATACTTCGCAAAAAGGTGGTTAGCTGCCACGGTTCAGGTCAAAACTCAGTTGTTTAAAAAATCTAAAGAAAGTTTTCTAAGGTCCTTACGATATCGTCCGGGAAGGCAATTAGGCCATCGCCGCCGTGGTCAGTGAAGTAGACGAAGATGCGGTCATGGGAAGTGCTGAATACACAAGTAGGAGTGTTCGCCTTCAGCAATTCTTTTGAACCTCATTACTCACCTGTTAATGACTCGTCCATTGCCTCCCGTTACGTTTTGAGCGTTACCTTGAAGGACATTTAAAAAATTTCCGGGAGTGACAGAATCGCCCTATAAGTGAACAATGAAATGGATGGATTCTAAATCATTTTTGTATTGTAGAAAACATCATACTGCTGAGTGTACTCCCATTTGCAGTGGGAAACGAGACAGGGGTCTCCGCAGATTATGGTATATTTACTTAAATTCCAATTTATAAAATTTGTATAATAACCTTGTAGTCAATCTTCAGCCCAGCGTAGACATCAGGACCATGTGGTCGGTTGAAGAGCTTTCCAGGAAATGGGTTGCTGAAAATGCAGCCTTCGAACGTTCAAAGCGACACTTGCATTTGTGAAACATTATATTTTAAAGCATCTGACGAGTTCCAACCGAAAAAGTTTCGTCGTTGTGTTATTATCTATCGTAAAACTTTAGGGAGCGATCGTACAACTATGTTCTCAAATTGTACAAGCAAGAAGCAGGAAATATCCGTGCCATGCACAAAGGCACTACTCTTGGTGGATTCTGAAGACCGCCCCATCTTGGAACTAAAACAAGGGCAACTCTTAACGAACACTGATCATGTCAATGAGGAAAGATGCGATAGGTTGTCAACCCGTCGGCGATCAGTGGCACGAATTTACCCACTGCTATAGATGGCAGTTATAAGTAACTAAAACGATAGAAGAAGTACAAGAACCCAAATATAGCGCGAGTGGGGACAATCTATTTAGCTCAGCGATTTTATAAAACTATTATTATTTGTAATATTATTGGGGTTGATGTGGAACGTATAAGGACATATAATTTATCGCTGTGCATTGGGAGGCAAAAAGCTTATAGATCAGCTTCTCACTCTGGATCATCAGCAATGTCGTCGTACATCATAACTATGATATTGTCTTCAGGAACTCCGTTCTTTTTCAGCAATTGAAAGGCATGAGCGGTGTCAGCCTGAAAATGGGGTAGAGACTTATTTATCTTAGAACCGACATAATCTTCTTCACTTGGTTAACCAATGAACAGCGACCGTCGGTTCTATGTTGAGTGGTAAATGAGGAAATACTTTCAGATTTTGCGTTTTATGGTCTCTTCACCTTTCCCTCTTTGCTATGTTTAAACATATGTGTCTAAATATATATATATATATACCTGGTGACGATAGTTCCACCATCCGTTTGAACCAGCTACCAATAAAGCATAAAGGTTTCCCTTCGGTGTCTTCAATAACCCATCATCTTGCAGGTCACTTGAAAACTGATTGTAGAAAAACTTTTTTAAAAAAAGGGACTTTTGAATATACTAGAAAAATTCTATCGCTACATTTAGTTGACAATTTTTGTCAATTGTCTCATTCAACTTACCTCATTTCCACGTATAAGGGAAGAGCGAAGAAGAAGAAAGACCACATGAGAACTCTCATCTTATCTGAAAATTATTGGTAGCATGTTAAGGCACTAAGAATGCTATCAAAAAAAAGCTATTGGGTGGTCAGGATCAAATAAGCCGCCATTTAAGTACCCAACTTAGGGTCACGCCCTCTGTACAACAGAGTTGATAAGGAATAGTCATAGAGAGAAAAGACGGAAGTGATGGCAGTGTACCAGAAAAAACAGAGCTTATATTTGAAAAAAGTGAAAAATAGTTCAATTTTCAAGAAGTAACAGAACAGAAAGTTTGGATAAATTTTCGAAATGCTGGAGAAGGTAATAAACAAAATAATAGGTTTTGTCCATAGCAGGTTGAAAGAGCGGGAGCAAGAGTTGGGGCGGATAGCGCAATGGGGAGAGACTCCCTGCAATACACTTGGTCGTTGGTTCGATCAGGTGCCCGGATTCTCCAAGCCCTCCATCCCTTCGAAGTTGGAAGATCTGTTGAGTGGCACCACTGTTTTTGTGATATATCGCAAATCACTGTTATGGATGTCAAATGAATAGCCCGTCCCTTTGGAATTGATCAATGCCGAAACCAACATCCTTTACTTATCCCTGATTATGCAAATTAGCCACGAATCTACCCTTTAAGATCCATTTAACAATGTTTTTAGACTTGAGCAAGAGCGATTGTCAAAACGGTCTGCGGCAATGTATGGTGTGTCTGTTATAAATTCCTTAAAGCAGATTGGGACGCTTACCCGATAGAGACTACCCAAAGTGGAGTTTTTCATTGACTTTGAGCTTATGAAACATGGAGGAAACAGCACGAATAAGATTGAAATCTACGAACAGTCTGTGTTCCACGGGCGGCTTTCAGGCAGGCAACGGTTGTCTCACTCCAGAGTAACCGCGCCTTTAACGAAGATGATAAAATCTTTAGATTTTCCGAACTCGAATTTTGTGCGAAGTATGACCTATTTGCTTAATTTTTATATAGCGCGACTTAATATATTGTCTGGATTCTTGCATTTCTTTCATTCGTCTCTTTGCCTTGCATCCGTCACCCATCGAAAGTGTTCGGATCTACGAATGGGTTCGGCTGCTACTCAAGAACTTTGTCTTTTTCGTGGAAATTGTTTAGTACTAATTAAAGTAATTTTATTTCAACTTCGATGATAGCTTTGCTATAAAGCTTTCAGATGTTTATCACAGAAAGTCAACTGCCATTGTGAATTGGAGGGAGCTTTTATGTAGACGTTTGATATCGACCTCGAAGATATGGAAGCCGCTATTGACCATGAGCAGCGTAGAACCAAATGGTTGCATAACATGCCTTTCACAGCATCCGTATGGGTAAAAGCATTTCTCCACAATTTCCAACTATTCCACACCAGTACTGATTTCTCTCGATTTCCTCTTCTCTAGTCTTACAGTAAGCTCAACCTCAGCCTCACTTTGCCACTACTTTATAGTTTTTGCTCTACCATTTCTAACGAAATATACGACATTAAAGAGGTTTAAGAGATTTTTCTCTGCCATCGTTTGCTGTCATTTACCAATCTTTGCGAATGTTATTGGCACGGCTTTCACTGAATTCTAGGACTTGAACCATGCCTTCATGTAATTTGTCTCGTTAGTCTGTGCACCAGACTAAGGTGCTAATTTTTTATAAAATTAGTCGCTTAAATTATTTTGTTGTCTGACTTACAATGGCCAGTTAAAACCTTTAGAGTATGCATTGGCACACTGGCATGGAAGGACAATCTCATCTTTCAGATTGATTCGAAACACCGAACTCAGATGAGTAAGCGGTCGAAAACGGCACATTCATAAGTATTGTTGGCCTATCGTTGGCCATTTAGTTCGTATTACGTCGACAATCTTCTTCTAATCTTCTGTTTTCAGTCACCGATTGTTCTGCACGTAGATGCACTTCGAGACGTTGCCGAACTAAAATAAGCATGAAAATTCGTTTGCAGCTACAGCTGCAGCGATATACGGACACTCTTTGGTTGTGTTCTTACATGGTTGACCTAGCCAGTGTGTCTTAACCCAAATTTATGAATTAACAAGCTGGTTTAGAAGCTCTGGATCTAAAAAGCTGCTGTCATTCTTAGACCTTCCATCAAGCCGTAATTTTTGAATTTTGACGATCCTTTGCTGCAGCATCTCTAAAATGAAGTTATTAAACTAGTTAAGGGATTTTTCAAGCTTTTCTGGACACATTAGTTTGTATTGTATTCTTCTTCCTAAAAATCGGAGGATTCCTTCGATGTTGCCCTGGTTTGTTAGGGAACGCTGCGAGTAAAGCCATCTCAGTTTTCTACGTGACTGTGACCAAGTTCAATTGCTCACAACTATCGTTTGTGAGCAAATAATAGAAGGCTCTTTGAAAGAACCATAATTATTATGGCCAGATTCCTGAAGAAGATACTATCCTTGCAAAGAAAATTTTTTTAAGCACTGAGTGTTATCCCATTCCTCGTCTCCTTATATAAACAGATGGCTGACTCGGTGGTGAACTCAAGGCTAGCGAAATTCATCAAACCCGACGACGCGGTGTTCTTTGAGCCTCGCGTTGGAAGCTCTGTTTTTCATGCCGCTATAGGTAAATTTCTTTAATCTGAGCAAAACTGCTGCTACGCCAAATATCAGAGAATTTCGGTTTACAACTTAATCGGTGAGACCGATGTGCTACAAAATGTTCTCTCTAGTCGCATCTCCCAACAACGCGTATCGAAATAGCGACGTAAGCCATTTTGCCTATCTATCACAGAGGAATTTTTCGTCAGTCCTTCTCTATCATGCCCCTTAGATAATTTTCTACCAGCTTTCGCTCACAGGCCATAGTTATTGCGTGAAAAACTGAGAAACATAAAACATAGATGTAATTGGCGGATTTGGGATCAGAATCGATTATGGGATAAATAAGTCTTATTTTTTCTCAGTGCTTAAGATATTTGAACGATATCACAGTTTTTGGAAAGGGTATTCCCAAAACATTGCCATCACTTGGAACAACTCTCGTTCCGGGATTGACTTCCTATCAGTATTGGCACTGATCATAATAATTCATTCTTTTTCTTCAATGAGCAAACATGGAGTTGGTTTTGAAGCGTAGTAGCCGACGTTTCGGCAGTATCGCTTTTTTCAGAGCCTGGGAGGGTCAAATTGTTATGAAATCTAGTCACCCAAGTACTTTGATAACCTAAGCAGATGAAACTTAGCGCATAAATCCACATTCGCGCAATAAACAGCCTCTTTTAAACACCCACCCTTTCGTTTGTTGTAGGTCTTCCAGATAATTGCTCGAAATCAACTGCGCAGAGTATTAAGCGGGCGTGGGATGTGCATGGGTCAGATCACAAAATCAGCGTGAGGTATGGTGAGAGGTCACACGTGATCACAAGGAACTCCTCTTTGCGGTTCGGTTTTGGATTTTTGGAATTAATCCAAAACGCTCGAACAGTTTTACGCGCTGATGATTTGGGTTTCAGTGGGAAGTTGGTGGCTTTTAGTTCAAAATCTCCAATATGTCTGTTGCCTATGCGTACCTACTTAAGTGTTTGGTTCCAATTTGAATTTGTGTTCTTTTTGAGGACGCAGAGTGGTCTACCCGTTTCAACAACGTATTCGTTCCCACACGCTTTACTGGAGATTTTGTACACCGTGCCGGAACTCACGCAATCACCGTCTTTAGCGTTAGGGCATATTATGCAATTTTTCGCTGTACATAGAAGGTTTATATAGTCAGCTACGAACTAGCCGGCATCTTATAGTGTCCGCTGGTATTGCAACTAACGTTACTAAATTGACATAGGCAACGTTCTATAGCTGCACTTATCCCGTTGGAAATAAAAGGCAGAATAAATAGGATCTTATCCTCGCTAAAATTGTCGTTTAAGGACGTGGTCTTTCCTCTCCGCGTATCCCGAGTTACAGTTTTATAGACATTCGAAACGGCTATTTGCCGCTTCTATTTCAAGGATTCCTTCTTCTGCTCTATCTCTGTGCACACACTGGTGGCCGTTCGAAGCATATTTCTTCCAGCTCCCTTTTCTTACGTGGTGGGTGAGAAATGAAGTAATGAATCACTACATTTTTACTGCTTGGCCTTCGGCACTATTTCGTAGTGTAGCCGTTTCCGAATAGATTAACGCGCAAACTTCTTGAGGCTTTTTGGATAAACACCAAGAACCCTAGAATGAATAGCAGGGAGGAATGCTCGACCACACGAGATTTTGCCCTATACCTTCGCAACGACTCCTGACATGAGGTGGTGAATTTATCGACAATGTAGCGACTCTGATCTGCTGTTCTTGCTCAGTGGAAGGCAAGTAATAAACGGTGGGTTTTTCGAGAAGCTGTTGATCGTGTGATTGCCATTTAGATTTTCATCTTTTTGTACGTGTTGCTGGAGCGTTCACATAGTAAATTGCCTATCAATATACTCTTCGAGGCTCTGAAGAAGGCGATACTTCCAAACCGTCAATTTTAACGGAAAAACAATAAAGTAACATTTTGTCTTTGCTCAACAAGAATATTGGAAACTATTTGATCAATGCCGAGGCTAATAGAAAGTCCTCCCAACGATTTACCGCCTCATCGTGGCTGGGAGGTGTTCCTGGGTGTCGGATTGCGATGTACAACGGGAGAATTCTTTCCCCTAGCAGGATCTCCCAAGCTGAGGAGTCCGGGGCTTTTCTCGGAATTCTAGAAAACCACAGTGGCTTAGCCAGCAAATCTCCGAAAAACGCTGGGGCCTGCACAATTAGTGAGAACTAGCCGTTCAAGTATCAAGTATCAAGTAAGTAATAGAAAGTCGGTCGTAGGGATAACTCCATCTCCTTTTCTGTGAATCAGATAACAAGGCAATCGTCTATATCTGCAGTAGAGTAATGGCCCGTAATCGATTAGTGGTGCCTTCACCTCAGACATAACCCCGATTGCAAGATTTGGTGCCAGTCGTTGTCCCATTGCCAACCCTCTAATTTGGGAGTAGTATTTCCAGAAGCATCTGAAGATCGAGCAGTTTAGCAAAACTTTATGATGGTTATGAGCTGGTGAATAGAGAAGCCATATGTGTTTACTACTGTTTCGTGTTGCACAAGAAGTTCAAGGTTGGTTTGCATTGTGTTGTAATTAGGCACGTTATCACGCGTGACCTAACGCCAAACCTCAGACTGATTCTTTGACCTGAGTCAGTGACATCCCTCGCCCTTGTAACATTCTGTGTGGCTGGCTTCCACCAATTATCTGAAAGCCCTACTACGAACAATAGCTGTTTAAAGAAAGCTATTTATTACAGTAATGTAAATTTAAGTGTTAAGTTTCATCTGACGAGGTTATAACTGCATGCATGGATTGCACCTCGTTTTGACGCTTTCGAGACGTCAACTAAACTATTGTGTGGTAATAAATGCTATAATAGATAGCAACCTTGTGTTTGCTCATTAAAGAAGAACATTCGAAAAATCATCAGATGGTGACAAATCGGTTAATGCTCGATAAAAAGTCATACATCAGCTAAAACAAAGGAAACGGAAACTCATAGATCTCCAACTTCACTTATGAGACATTTTTCTCATGCTTAGAGGCTTTTCACATCAGATCAGTAGCAAAGTATAGAACGAGTATCCACCTTCAGCTAATCGAACTTTTAGTAGGATGAGAAGGGGACTGAGGCTGTATAAAAATTACGTGGTTATGGGATATATTAGGCATGTCAGTAGCTTATTATAGGCAAAGAGATATTTCTATTCACTGCAACATGAATTCTGCTGCTGGAAACAGCAGTTGGAAGAGATCTAGAATCGTACTTCAAAAAGGAAAAGATAGATTGGATGTGGAAATAATCAGTGGGAACTTCCTTTCCTTCACGGCTGGCAACTGTTACATTGAAGTGGACCCAGCTAGGGACTACAACTAACGTTATCTCAGTCCACCACTGAAGAAATTAGTGCACAGTGTCAAAAATGTTTCGCTAAGTCATTTTGCGGCAATTAGCTGTTCTGAAATCCATTGAATTGAACATCGAATTCGTCTTTCATTGAGCAGCACTTGTTTCGCAGAAAATATCACTAATTCCCAGGATTGAATCAATCAGCGTCGGCACTGATCAGTAATTTCACCTTTTTTCATGAGCAGAAACGAGGGAGGCTGCCTTAACAATATTTACTCGACGGCAGATAATTGAATGGTGGTTTCCGCCTTCTTTAGATCCTCGGTAGGTCACGCAACCAACACAGTCAAACACTTTTTTAACTCGAACAGAAGATTCATGAGGCCTAAATACCAAGCGTGTAGAAAACGGCTCGCCCAATTTCACTACGCAGTCAAATACTTTCTAAACTCCAACAGAAGATTCATGAAGCCTATCTTTCATGAGTCTTCCAATTGTTTACGAAGACAAACAGCGCGCACGGTTTTCATTGGTGGGTAATGTTCCTTTCTCACATTAAAATATTAGCCTGAGATGTTCCGTGCGATAGATGAGGGGTGACAAGCGCGGATTCACCCCTGCAGTTCGTTTTTGAAATCTTAGAACTCGTCCAAAATACCTCGATAGCTTTATACACTGAAGTTCCAGATTCGTGCGTAGATTTTTTACTTCTACTTCAACGTCTTGCTCGTCGTGGGTCTGCGCGCTATGCGAGCCTTATCTGATTCAACAGGGTAGTAGAGGTACGCTGCACCTGAACTCCCTGCAACCACTGTGTCTACTGGGGCAAATTATTCTGTTTTGAAAAAAAAAAGAAACGCTTAGCGCTTTATCACGGGACAAAAACTTCGTGTATTCAGAACCAAGTATACGTTTTACAGGCACCCATTGTCGTCTTATCTATTCCAGCATTCCATTCAATAAAACTGTTGTCTACAAAAGATAGGGCTCTTATACTGACGCCTAAAATGCGATGCTTCTTCTTCTAATCAGAATATTGATACCAACTAGAGACAGGCGACCATGTTAACATGAACAGCAAACAGCTTTATCAAGGCAATCTCATTACTGATGAATATGCAGAGAAGAGAATTCTTCCTGAGCGCCGAAGAAAATCTATGACAAAATAAATCCTGCATGGGTGACAATCACGATTCCAGCAACGGCCAGAACAAAAGAGTCCATAATCTTGCTAACGAATCGAGCTGAAAAATGAAGTGTGATAAGAAAACAGAGTTGCTCTCTTCTTCTTTTTGTTTGAAAACGTAGACTTATAAGGTTGCAGGGGATTTTTGCCAGACGGAGGAAACAGATGACATCACTGAAATTCGGGTTAAAATACTATCGGTTGCTTTTATGTTTTAGCTTCAGAAATGAAGCACTAAATATCTATGAAATCTTCTTTATAAGATGGAAATTATTCCTCAGAAAGGACGTTATTTGACAAAAACTCAGTGCTGGATAAGCAAAACTAATGCACTTTGAAGGCTACGGTTGACCTTGTTTTCCTTGACATGATAGTAAGCGAAAACCATTTTTTTCAATGAAAAATCCCGCTGTATCAGAAAATGGGTACACATTGGCAGTCGGAATCCAGGAAAAGTCGTATGTCACATCCCATCTTTTAAAGCGTAAGGACAGCAATAGATTTTGAATCTGAGGCCAAATCCTTATACGAGCTCCAAGAATTCTTCTGATGATAACTTACTGTGTTATTAATGAGTGAACACAAAATTATTACGTTACTCTTGATTCACCCAAAAATCTTGCATTTCGGCGGATTTCGCCTTCTTCAGAGCCTGGAAAGTGAAGTTGACTGTAATCTACCCAGTGTGAAGTCTCCATAAAAAGGTTAAAGCTCTCGGCGTTGATCAATCCCTGAGGGATGCGCCAAGCATTCCGCTTAACAAGGCAAAGTTTGCAGGTGATTGAATGAATATCTAGCCTTTAGAATGACTCGCGGTGGCCTTCCGATGTATCGAGCCAGTGCTACTTTCCACCCAGACAAGTCTGGTTCCAATTTGCCAACCCCGGCGGAACGGAAGGCTTGGTGGGCCATAGACGCAGGGATCGATTCTACATGTGCGTTGCAGGGCGCCTCCGACCACGCTCCCTTAGGAACCTCCATAACCAAAAGAAAAAACAGAAAACCAAGATCTTAGTCGCAATGGAAGGAAAATAAACTTGGCTCACTCGCTGCTTTTTGTGAGTCTTCCACTGAGTATTTCGTGTGGAGACCTCCCGCACAGAGTTCATATCCGCGGGAAATATGCCTTTCTTGTACTAGAATATCATTCCTAGATACTGCGTGGAACCATATGTAACAGCGACGCCCTCCTCTTTGCTGTTCATTTTCGAATTCTTGAATTTTATCCGAAATGCTTCGAGAATTTCGAGCGCTCAAGTTTCCGATTTCTGTGCGAGTATGGTCACTTCCACTTCGAAATCGTCTCCCTTATTAGTCTGTGTCCTATGTTTGCCTAATGGAGTATTTGGTTTAATTTTAGGTTTAGCGAATAGGTGTCTTTCTATAAGAGTGCGGAGTGGTCCACTCGTTTTGCCACTGTATTCGTCCTAGCATGCTTTACAAAAAATCAGATAAACCCCACCTGAACACATTCAATCATCAGCGAATTATTTGATCACTGTCGAAGTGAATAGAAATTCGCCCTTGGAAATCTGTTTACAATATTGCAAAACGGCTGTTGATTAAGAAATTTCTATAGTTCGAAGAAGACCTTCCAAAGTGCAACTCTCAGCTCGACTTAACCAAATCCTTCTGGTTAAACAAGGAGTTTTGCAGCAGCCAACATTGGATCACTCTGTGACCTTTCACCAGCACCTTATGCTTATCGCAGACAGCATATCGGAAGCTGCAAAAGATTTCTCAATATCTGCCAATTTTGTAAACGAGAAGATGTTTTCTGAAAGCGTTCGTTGAAAATTGATTTCTCACTCTAATAGATTCGTAGACATCAAGGAGAATTTGGAAGAGCCCTAGAATTAAATTTTTGAAAATAATGTCGAGTGTTGAACATAAAGCTCTAAAAGGATGAAGCTCTCGGCCTTGATCAATCCCTGAGGGATGCGCCATGCATTCGACTTCATTAAGCATCGTTTGAAGGTGAATGAATGCACATCTGGCCTTTAGAATGATTCGTGGTAGCCTTCCGATGTATTGAGCCAGTGCTACTTTCCACCCAGACAAGTCTGGTTCCAATTTGCCAACCCCGGCGAAACTGAAGGCTTGGTGGGCCATAGACGCAGGGATCGATTCTACATGTGCGTGGCAGTGGCGCCTCCAACCACTGCGCCATACGCGCCCATGTTGAACATATGTCTAGACAAAAACTTCAGATAGTCCAAAGGAGCAGGCTGTTTCGCTGAGGCTGCTGAATTGGTTCCAGACTTGTTTTCAAAGTAGTAAGGAATAGTTTGGTAGGTTCCAACAGGCCATTGTGTAAGTAGAGTATTCTTAAAAACCTCTACGATGCTTAGATGAAGTTGAATTCATGGCCTACCACTTAATAGATTGAGCACTGCATTGAACGCTGTTAAGCCGAAGCTTCAATCGAGGCATCTGGTGTTCCAAGTTTTGCTACATTTCAGCGCCTACTACCCCTTATTATATCAAGGTATCAGTTCAAAAGTTCGGCAGGCTATACGTTTGTATCAAACGCTAAGCACGTTGTGGGCCTCGCCACCTGACAATGAAAAAGCCTTCGATACGGCTGCGTTAGGTTGAACGAATACGGAAAGACTGCTAACATCCCAAAGCCATTTTAGGCTGCTTATATGGTAAGGAACTAAGGTAACGAGTTGGATCTATAATGTACGTGCGCTTGCATTTGAGTCCTTGATAGAAGACTTGGTAATGCAGACAACAAGGAAAACGTACGGCTTTGTCGGAATGGCTGAGACGGAAAGACACCGGTCGTTCAGAGCCGTCTATCAAATTCGTGAAGAACTACTCCTCGGAACACACGACAATAGATGAGTTTCGCTGTCGCCGTTCCGGTCAGCACGAGTTTCGCCATGAACATCGAAGTATTTGAACAACTAACAACCCGAGTTCGACGCTAACGATTGAAGAGATGTGGATCAATACAAGCTTTTAATCGTATTTTTGTTGAGCAAACGCGAGGTGTTATTATTCTTTGTTCACGATTAAGCTGACGTTTCGGCGGATTTCGCCTTCCTCAGAGCCTGGAAAGGTCAAGTTGATAGCAATCTACTTGGCCAGACGCCTCCATAACCAAACAAAGAAACTCTAAACCAAGATTTCAATCACTTTGAACACAGCTTTGCAAACTCACCGCTTCCTATGAGGTTTCCACTAAGTATGTCACGTAGAGACCAACCGCACAGAAATCACATGGAAGTATAATGTGCCCCTCATATCAGAAAAGCAGTTTTATATACTGCCCTATATCACGCGTGATAATGAGGCATTCTTCCCTGCGGTTCATTTTCGGATTTCAGGAATTAATCCAGAGTGCCTCGAGAGTTTTTCGCGCCTGTGTTCTTGATTCGCGTGCGAGGATCGTGACACATACTTCGAAGTCGTCCCCGTTATGTCTCTGGGTCCTAGGCGTGCCTAGCAGTGTATTTGGTCTATGTTTGCCAGCTAGGTGTTCTTTCATGCGGACACAGAGGGGTCTACCCGTTTCGCCAATGTATTCGTCACCACACGTCTTACAGGAGATCAGATAAACTATACCCGAGCTCATGCAATCACCGTCTCTACCACTGGGGCAAATTATGCAATTTTGAGTTGCACATAGACGGTCATATAGGCGGTTACGAACTAGCTGGCGCTTAAGATTACTCGGTGGTATTTCAACTACGCTCACCGAATTTTCTAAGCCCGCCTTTCTTAAGCAGCGT